>JAYDZF010000034.1:4281270-4293770 GCA_034509105.1 Microcambeva barbata | reverse complement strand
CTTAACGATGTGATAAGGCAGTTGAAGGTATCTAGGAGTGATGGCACCAATCCGATATTCAGTATTGGCACAAATTGATGGATCGGACATGCATTGTATTTTGATCCAATACGGGCCAGTTTTCCAGTCCCTGCTGCTGAAAGACATTGCCACAGCATGATGCTGCCACCACCATGTTTCACTGTAGGGATGTTGTTTTGGGGTAAATGAGATGAAATGTATTTGTTTTGTGCCAGACATAGCTTTTTCCTTTGGGACTTAAAAGTTTAATTTTGGTCTCCTCTGACCAGAGCACCTTCCTCCATACATTTAGGGAGTCTCCAGAAATGAACCTTCCTATTTTTGTCAGTAAGTAAAGGCTTTTTTTCTGGCCACTATGGAGTGTACGGCTTATTGGGGTCATATGGACAGATACTCCAGTCTCTGCATGGGAACTCTGCATCTCCTACAGGGTTACCATTGGTCTCTGTGCTACCTCTCTGATTAATGCCCTCCTTCCCCGGTCTGAGAGTTTTGGTGGACATCCTTTTCTTGGCAGTTTTGTTGTAGTACCATGTTCCTTCCATTTGATGATAATGGGTTTGATAATGCTCCAGAGGATCATCAGATATTTGAATATTTTTTTAACTAAACCCTGACTTGCACTTCTCTACAACTTTAACCAAACAACACCAAGGAAATCAGTCAGGGACAATGGTGCCTCTTACTTAAAGGTGTTTCATCCTCTGGGGCCTTTCAGAAAAGGTGTGTATATACTGACAGGTCATGTGACACAATTCTGTGGTTAATGTACTGGACTGGTAATCCCAAGGTCACCAGTTCAAACCTCTCTACTGCCAGGTAGCTGCTGTTGGGCTCTTGAGCAAGATCATTGACCCCAATTGACCCAGTTGCTCTGGATAAAGGTGTCTGCTAAATACTGAAAATGTAAATGTAATGTAAATTATGATTGGTCCATCGTGATCCAGCTGGAATGTAAGTGAAACTAAAAATTAGAGCCGTGATGTAACAGGCTCCATATTTGTTCACACTCTAAGCCTTGTTATTAAATAGCTAGTTTACTTATGGTACATTAAGACATGGATTAATACAGCCCTAGCACCTTTATTAATATATACTGTCTTATTAATATACACTTCTTACTGGCTGCTCCTATATACGTGGGTTGCTATAGCACAACTGGTCTGCATACCAGACTTAACTTAGTTCTATCTAGGCTCTGATCCGGCATCAAGAGCTACAATTAAATTAATTTATTTATTTGATAGACTGCCTCATGTATATAGTTGAATTAAGCTTAAAAACTTTAAAAGCTTTGCAAACTGCATCTGCTTTAAATGATACATCCTTGAACCTTGGCCGCTCATTTAAGAAATGGATTAGTTATTTGTATTAATTTGTCTCAGTTGATAACTATATAATGAATTTGTAACATAATCGAGCAGCTTTTGTTCCTTCTTGTCAGACTCTGACTGTATATTGCTTTGACACAAACTGATGAATACCTTGTAAAAATCGGGGGGTGCTTTAGTCCTCCAATGAAGGCAAAGTGTGCGGCGTAAAAATCAAATTAAATGTCCTCTCGCCCAGCTCTTATTGATGGCGTTTAATGGTGGCCAGTGTTGTCATGGCCGTATTTGACAACGTATAAATCAAAGCACAATTACAGCCAGAGACGTTGCACAAGCTGCTACAGAGCCGACGGGGTTTTCTAGAAATGCTCAACTCGGGTAATCGAACCTGCTGTGATTTACGGTCCAGGGCTTATTGAGGGGAAGTGCACCGTTTTGAGCTAATGCTAATGTTTATTTTTATTTGTTGCTGTACTTTTTCATCTGGATTGTTGTCTCATGTGTGACCCTGTGATCTCTAATACGCCCTTTTATCCTCAAGGTCAGTGCCAGCTGATAAACTGTGCAAACCTCATAACACGGCAGCAATGAACTTGGACAAGACTCAATTTTTATTGCTCGCCTATCAGACTGACGAGTCATTCAGCTTAATAGTGCCAGGATGAAATGTAGTGTGAAATTTTTGTTCTAGACTATTATTGCAAGACATGATCACTTGCTCAGATAATTTCTAGACTGTTCCCATTTTTAAACTCTTAAGCATGGAGCATGGGCACAGAAAGGGTGTCCTGGGTTTGATTGGTTGGTTGGAGTCCTTATGTTCTCACCACATCTGCTTGGGTTTCCTCCTAGTGCTCTGGTTTCCTCCCACAGTCCGAAGACATGCAGGTTAAGTGAAATGGAGATTCAAAATTGTCCATGTCTGTGTTTGACAGAACAGTTTAAGTAAGGACCCTTGGGTAACCAGTAACTCACTACATGTCCTGTCATGAACTAAACCGTGTGTCTACAACATGATGATAATTCCCCAAAGAAAATAATTTAAGTTTTACAGTTTTTATTTATAGAATTATACTTTTCCAAATGATGAAATTTCATTCTGCATAGTCTTAAAGTCTCAGATTCAGTGGAATCATTAATTAAGCCCATAAAATAAACCTTTACTTTTTTCATTGTATTTCAAATTATTTATTAAATTTGATGCACAATCCAAATCTGATCACATTAGCTCTTAAATTACTGGAAACATGGCTCACTGACAATTCTTTATTTCTCGAATTGTGTCGATAAAAGAAGCTTGGTAAAGTTTAATGCCAAAGTGAGCCTCCCATCCTGAGCAGCAGCACACTTGACCCCACACATTGTCCATCCCGACTGTCCTTCTCGGCCGTCCACGGAGCTGCTTACATGTATGCATCCAAGCATATCGTTTACATATTGTAAATCTGTTTGTCTGACTCGGACTCTGGTGGTGTGATGGATGCTTCTTATTTCCCCTCCTGAACCACCTAGACAAGTGAACACACCACCATCTGCACAACTACACGGCTCAAAAAAAAACCCACAGGATTGCTTAATCATTACAACACAGAGCCAATTACATTGTGAATTAATTTCACCTGCATGAGGGCAAATGGAAGGACACCAGGTACATTGGAGAGGCAACAACAGGACAACCACCGAAAAGGGAATGGTTTTTGGTTATCATGGTCAAGGTGTTGGCCACAGACAATGATTCCTGTAAGTGCTTTGTAAGTTTTGTGTTTTGCTAGTGTACTTTTTATTGTTTAGGTAGTCCAGGATGCCTTTCTTACTTTGGATTATGTTTAGTCTGCCATCACAGCTACAAGAACACGATGGACACAAGAACAAAAATTGCCTTTAGATAACTCTTGAAGCATATGTTCTCCAACACAACTTATTTTTAATGGATGGTTAAGGGCATTTTAATTGACAAATTCCCTTAAGGAGTTTTATGCAATCGGTCCAACAACTTGCATCTTGATTTGATGAGAGCAGGCTCACAGACCTGAAAGATACCATAGTGAAAGTTCCAGCATTACTGGAGAGAAACAACCTCCATGTGATGGCCAATGGTATGTGAATTTTAGGCTTATTGGTAGACCTTATGCTGATGTTGTCCTGGGTTCCTGTTGGTGCTCCAGTCTCATGTGGCTAGAGTTATTGGCCATTTCCCAGATGACCATGGTATTGATGCCACTGACTGGTCCTATCTCTAGTCTTGAATCAAACTGGGAGCTATAGGGTGCTTATGTGTGTTTGTGCTTCAAGTAGCTCCACAGGCCAATCACAAATGTCCAGGAGCTCAATGATTCCCTTCAGAGATGGCGGAAGTACACAGGTTCCTTACTTAAGTAAAAGTCCTAGTAATCTGGTAGAATAATCACTCAAGTAAAACTTCAAGTGGGCATGAATTAATACATATATTTATTTGTTCTTTTGTTATTTTGAAATGTCAATTGTCAGTAAAAGTCTAAACTGTTATGCCGGTCCAAGAGGAGCATGTCCAGATGTTGTAATGTGTGCATACAGGCAATTTCTATTGAATGTTATTTTGTCACTTTGTTTTATATTACATACTGTTACATTATCATTTATATTAATAAGTATTAATTAACTTTTCTTCATTAAGATCCGATGCGATTTTAGTGTCCCCCTATTTAAAAAAAAAAAGTTAAATAAAACCACATATATGAGCATTAAGTAACGTCACTGACCGAAATAAAGAAAAACAATCATGCAGACACAAAACATAAGCATTTATTTTGCCGAGAGCTGTCAGATCAGAGTCGAGGCAGTGATGCAGGTGTCAGTTGTACCTGTTGGTCTCCCTCATAATTAATGTGTACACACACCAGCTAATTATTCTGCTCGGCTTTGATTAATGACTTTATTCTGTCTCCTTCATGCCTGCATCTGAGACGAGAGCACAACTCCCTCTGAGGCTGTACAGCTGGGAGGAGGCATGATTGATGAACACACACACACTCTACTGTTAGGAAAGGCACTCACCGTCATGCATGTTCACTGTGGCCAGTTCAAAGGACAAACACACACACACAGGTTCAAATACAAACAAAAGTTTTGAACCGCCAGGTGAAGTTTAATGTTTTTATTAATTCAATGACATAATTTTATTATTTATTATTAAGTAATTATTACCATGGGGTGGTGAATTGACATAATGCAAGTCATCATGCACTATGTGGTCACGTTAAACATTTAAATCATAAAGTATATTAGATTTGGCCTAGTAGTTAGAGAACTGGGCTTGTGATTGAAAGGTTGCCTCTTTGATTCCCAGAGCCATCAGGTCATGACTGAAGGGCCCTTGAGCAAGGCACCCAACTCCTAACTGTTTCCCTAGTGTTCACTAGTGTGTATATGTGCGTTTCACTGCATGGATGGGTAAAATTCCACTACAGAGTAATGGAAAGAGTATTCTAATGTTGTTTTTATTAAATATCAACTACTAAATAAAATAATGCTTTAGTGGGTAATAAAATCCTCATAATGTGTACTGCTTATATTTACATAAGAAATTGGCCCACTGACCTTGAAATCTTGGCCATTTCCTTATCCTCCATAAAATCTGGTACCTTGTTAACCTTGTTTTGCATTTTCATTGTTCTTTCTACAGCTGTTAGAGTTTGACAAGGAGCTGAGTGTCTTTAAAGAACGTCTTCATGAGCTTGGAATCTCCTTCCCTCCCAGGTATGACCTCCATTCTTTTGTTCATAAACTCCTTCATTAACCTCACCTCAATTTTTTTGTTTTGTTGTTAGAACAGAGCTCCTCAATTTGGGACCCACGGGCCAAACCTGACCCACCATTTCTTTTCTTTTGGCCCACCTTGCTAGATCAAAGAAGGGTCAAATTTGTCAGTAGTCACCTCTTAACAGGTGTTTTCTTCCTATAACTCAAACTGCAAGGTTAACTGTGAGGTCATTTTTGGAGCGCACAAGGCAGTGGCATATGGATAAATGAAACGTTTAAAGGCAGTTGCTTTACTTTCTTTATTCAGCAATTTGCCTCTAAATCTCATCTTCTATCAGAGATAATATTTTACTCGAAATGTTTTTCATTACAAATTTACATTTCTTCAAATGTTTCTGTTTCTGAAATTGATGATTTTTTCATTGCACTGCTCGTTTAAATAAACAGTAGTTTTTTATTTAACAATAAAAATGTAATACATCATTTAATGCAATATTTTTTTAGGTTTGACCCATGGCCCTTCACTGAGATAAACTTTTGGTCTATAAGGAATTATTTGGTCACCCATTATAAAAGCTTTTATATTGCTTTACTGTTTGAAAGTTGTCCTGAACAAGTGTTTAACCAGTTTCCTGTCTGATATGTATTTCCACTCATATGTGTAACCCTACCCCATGCCTCTGGCCTAACATTCGCCCTCCAGATTTTTTGCCCAGTCAGGTTCATGCGAGACAGAACAGCATGAATATTCGATTGCAGTCGATCTCCTCTTGTCCTCTTCCTCAAACAAATGAATGTACAATTAGGCCTCAGAGAAAGGCGGCGGGGGGGGCAGCAGCTCCCAGCTCGCCTTGCCGGAGCATAGCTGCGTTAATGGCGCTTGACCTTTGGCATCGGCGCTGACTCAATCAGTGTAGATAATGAAATGCTGTAATCAAACAATAATTACTTGATAAACTGCTCCACTGGCTGGCGGAAGGAGGGGCGGCCCAGGGTGCGAGCACGTGTGCATTTTTAACCGACAGTGTCTTAATCAGCCGACTCCATTTACATGGCTTTGCATAAGTGACAGGTGGATTTATTGGGCTTTTACATTCTGTGACTTTTGCTCTCATCTGTCTTCTGTATATATATACCTGATTCTTCCCGGCGCGCCCTGAAAAATGGAGACACGAGAGCTGCCGATGCAAATGATTCTCTCGCGCCGCCGCCCATGATGAAGTTGAAAATCCAAATCCATTAAGGAGTGTATCATTTTTTTTCCAATGCAGGTTGTCAGCTACAAGCCACGTTATTGTAAGAGGCGAAAGAAAAGATGAGGCTTGGTTAAACTTAAACAGGCTACACTGTCTCTCTCTCTCTCTCTCTCTCACACACACACACACACCGAATTTTCTTCCCTTGTCAAATACGCCCTGTGCTTCATGAGCAATCAAGCACTCAGTGATTGTTCTCCACATGGACAGCCCTGGAACACCCCTGACCATCTGTGGGGTTATTGCATGAAGCCATGGAAGGATGAACACGCACACACACACACGCTCACACACACAGATAAGCACACTCTACTCAATCACCTTAACACTTCTCTCTCATCCCTGACAGCTTTCCTACACTCCCACTTTGTGATCTCACAGTTATTTACTTTTCACCTACTTATGCATCATTGTTTACAGCTTTTAATACTTTCTGCAGTTGCATTTATTTTAAAATCTAGAACATTTGACACTTTACTTCACGCTAGTGTTTGTAAGGTTGCATACCATTTTGACCCCTCAAATACATCTAAAGATTCATAAAGGCTTCATGACAGGCACTAGAGTGTCTCATTATAATTTTTTGATGTTTGTTTATATATTGTTTTGTATTTAATGTGTGTTTCAAAAAGACTATGAGGAAATATGCACTTAAGGCTTGCACTCACCTTTCACATTGGTGTTAATAAATAAAAGAGATTTAAATAGCTAGTTGATAACACTGTTTATAAGGAATGAGTAAGGTCTGTTTAAGGTCGATGTGATTTCCTTAGCATTTGCCTAAATTCCCGTCTAGATTCTGACCTCTCTCGGGCCCAGCGTACATTCCCCCTGCGGGTCAAGGCAGCTCTCATCCACATAACACCGACACCTAGGAACAGACATGTGTTCTAGTGCCTGTCTGTTCATCCTCAATGTGTGAGTTTTTGTTTTTTAAGAATGTGGTACATAGCGCACATTTGCAGGGCGGGTACTACACAGGAGTGTGTGTTTGTTTGGGCACTGACGAGGTTGAGCACCGAGGCGTGAGTGTGTGGAATTTGGCCCTCACTCGCCAACACTAGACTTGGAGCCAGATCGACCATGCCAATCATCTATAAAACAAACGGATTCACATAAACACGTATTCATTTATTCTGGCGAAGGCATTTTGCATCCTCGTATTTATGTGGGGATTAAATAATTGCAGCCTGGTGTTCGGGTTTGTACTGAATAACAGTATTTATAACACTTAATAACAGAATAACAAGCACTGATCTAGGGGATGAAAAGCTTGGTTTAATCCCTCATGAAAATACCAGGAAATATGAAACTACAACTTTGCTCCCTAGATCAAAGTCCCTTTCTTTTGGCTGCTCCCATTAGGGGTCGCCACAGTGGATTGTGGTCTGGATTACAGATTTAGCCTAATTTTTATATCAGCTGTCCTTGGGACCCTTCACTACAGTGCTCTGCTTGTCCTATAGGACAGTTTATGGTCTCCAATTTACCTGGTTGCATCATATCACATCAAAAAACAACTTGTCATCACCCTGACACACACTCCATCTTATGCCTGTGCAGTCCACCAATCCCTCCTTATTCACTCATATTTTGGGCAATCTGTGCACAAGGCCAGTCTTTTGCATGGATCTTCTCTTCTCCACTTCTGTATAGTCACGATCATTAGTCAGTAGTCATAGGAGGGTTTTAAAACCCCTACTGTTTTTACAGTTTAGTGAACTAGTCTCACCCAGCAGCCTAGTGCTGAGATTATTGGTAGCAGTGCCTAGATTCGAATGCGAAGAGATTAGAAACTCAACGCTAGTGTGCTAGTGTAGGATCCTGCTGTACCACCTGTACTGTGATAAAAACAATTGTGACAATTACTCAGTAGGGCAAACTCTGTAGCAGGATGAGTATTTTTTTTGATTGGCTGTCAGATCGCATAACAAATCTTGATACGTCAGCCATGGGAAGAAATTGTAAAAGGAAATGAGTTAATAAGTAACCAAAAGTTCAGAATCTAGTGTACTGATGCATACTGGTACTGTATGAGTATGATATTTCACAGCCATGCCAGCATAGTAATTTTGTTATTGCAGTTATTAGTATGCTATAATGACATATTCGGATTGATTTACAGGGAGTGCAGTTATCTCAGAAGTTGTATGATCGTATTGTATTCTTCTCTGCGTAAAATCAATAGTGAAATTGAATGGACGGTTTTGCTGGAGGGAGTTCAGAGGACAATAAGAAACTATAGGAAGCAGTTTCCATTCATTCCCACGCTAACTAAGTTACTGTAAATGGACACAAGTGAGAGAGATGGTCGACCTGGGGATGCTGCTTTTTTCTTATTGCTGATACAAAGAGCCCTTTACAGAGAGAAAAGGGTGGAGTGAAGGGTTTGTCAATATGGACATAAAAATATATGTTTTACTGCACTCTTGGCTCCAGTTCCGTGTGCTTTTGTTTGCCAAGTCTAGACTGGCAGGCTTAATCCCAGGCTTAGGTCTTAAGGTGAAGGCAGAGGGGTCAAAGGTGAACTAATGTTATCTCTTCACCATTTACTGAGAAAAGAAATGAAATGAGTGGTGTTGAACTTACACTACAATTTCACGTACATCGCTCAAAAAACACAGCTCCATGAGGATGAACTGCTGAGTGACCAGGGGGTAAGGTCAGGGGAGCTTTGTATTCCTAAAGCATTCCTCCCCCTTGTTTAGTCCAGTCTTTTCCTGCAAAGACTGGTAGCAGAGCTGAGATTGGAACTCTGAGAGGTTGGATCTCACCACTGGTGTTTAGATGGAGTGCCACAGGCTAGAACACCAGAGCTAACATTTCAAACCTAACAATTCAAAACTCAGCTCTGCCAGCTAGCTAGGCTGGGTCTCTTCAAGAACAACGATTGGCTTCTGTTTATACAGGGTGTAAGAGAGACAAGTCTAGAGACAAGTGTTGGTCAGTACATGGTACACGATACACGAGGTGGAAACATGTTATACATGACCAAAGTAAATAATATACTACAATTATCTAATAATTATAATATACTACAGAAGGTCACTGGGTGAATCCTCATCGTTGCCAGATTGCTGCCGTTGGGCCTTTGAGCAATGTCCTTAAGTACTTGCTTAGACTGTATACTGTAACTTAAGTAAGTCACTGTGAAAAAAAAATATTTAATGAATGCTGGAAATGTAAATAAAATTAGCTCTACATATGCATTTGTGGGATTGATTATGTCATCACTGTGTGTTTTCGAACACATGGAGGTGATGTCAGTGTTCCAGTTGTTTCTTTCCAGTTGTGACAATCCACGCTCCATCCATGCTCTCATGCCCCTTCCCCCAGTTCCCACTAGTGTCTCTGTACCAGATATCACATCACCACTTAGGATGGACTCTTCACTGTGAATCAGAATCACTGTCCTGAAGATTGCAATTTATTCTCTCCACCAGAACGTTGAAACGTCTCTTTCTTCTCCAGAGAAATGATCTTAATCAAGCTGAATAGACGAGATATTTAGCAGTAAGATTACAAGGAGACATCATTTGGACTATTGTCCTCCTGCATCTGGTCCTCCAGCAGCTATTGAATGGCATGGTTCAATCCTGAGTGGCATCATGATTGTTTTTACTGTCAGTAAAGGGCATGAAGTCATTCATACGGCATGCAGTGGCATGTTAGGTTAAATGGATGTGTGTATGAATCAGTCTCTTTATTCGAATGACACTAAAGGGAAATCTTTGTTTTAGCAAAGCATGGCTGGTGGAGAAAGGTTAATGTCAAGCACACTACATTTGTGTACTCATGGCCTTACAAGTGCTCTATAAGAGGAAAGATCTTAGAATGACAAGTGTGTTGATATTAAAAGTGTGAAAAATATTGCCAAATATTCTGTGAATGGCAAATGCTTCCCTGCAGATATATGTCTAACAATTTCTTCATTCTTTTAAAAGATAAATGAAAAGCATGAGTGAATTTCACCTATTTGTTTCCTTGTATAGGCACCGTGCCAGGTCGATAGCACCAGGGGTGGAAAGTAATTGTATTTAAATTTGTGTGTGTGTGTGTATTTGTACTTTTTAAAGTAGATTTTATAACCTGAACTTTTACTTAAGTGTGTTAACAGATAACAGTGGTTTTCAGCCAAAAACATTTGTAACATCATTTGTAACATATAATAAGCATACAATTCATATTACAAAGTGCTTTTGGTAATGTAATGATTGAATGAAATGAAATTAGTTACTTTAAACTAAATTATTGATTAAATAAATTATAAGACTAAAATTACATTAAACCTGTGGTGACCCCTGAAAAAAAACTGGGAGCAACTGGTTGGGAACCACTGGGATATACTGTCTGAAAATGTTTATGGGGAATTAATCATAGTAATAGTATAGGAATTAGTCATAGTAATAGTAATTCTTAATTGTACAATATTTTAGACCTCTTTCCTACTCTGGATAGCAGCACCTAAGGCTGACGGCCTAGTGAATAAGTATATCTTAAAGCAATAATAATTTCATTATTATTGGTTAAAAAACGTTATAGTAAGCAATTTCATATAGGTATTAGGTGAAAGTTTTTGCATTTCCGTTAAATTTTCTCCCAAATTATGTATTAACTTGATTGCACTACGCCACGTGAGCACCACAGCGCTAGATTTTTGTGAATGAAGTTTATGTATGTGTGTGCATGAGCGTTTGTAGGCCATGTTGTTTTCATTTCATTCCCTTGACAACAGAAAACACACCTATATTTTTATCTTCGTCTTTTCCTACTGCTCTGTTGTTGACGCACAGTTCCAATAACCACCACAAACACATGGCGGGTCAGGTGACTTCCACCCTTAATACAGTACTGTGACCTCTGATCTTGATTCATTAATAACTCGTTTCTTATCAGTCACCATTTCCCTGTCTGTATTAAGAGGTTTTTATTGCCCTCATTAAACACAGACGACTCATTGTGTTTGTGTTTGGCTTGTCACTTATGACTCTTTATGTATAGCAAGATATGACCACAGTCAGGGGCAGCTCGATTATGATTCTTTAGGTGTGTGCTACAAGTGCATGGTATAAATGTAGCTGCAAGCAGCTTTTTACAAGGTCTAAGAACAGATTAGGCCAAGTGTGGTCCAACTGGACAATTTGGATTTTTAATTGACTGGTAACTTCCAGCAGCAAGTGAAAAAAACAGGAAAAGACAAATTGAAGGGCCAAATATGGAGTAATAGATATGCAACATATTTTGAGAATGCAACATATTCCCTGACTGTACGTAGTTAAATGTTCTTTTGAAAAGAGAAAATGCAATGGGGAGTTTTGAGAATGTTAAGAAAATCTTTGATCTGTATATATGTATATATGTATTGTGTGACCTCATAGTCGGGCTGAGCTTGAGCACTCGAGTAGGAGTGGGAACCCCTTTGGTGTTCAGCCACTGGTGTTCAGCCACTGTGCCCAAATGGCCAAATGACTTTGCATTCAGAGGCACAATAGCCTTGATAACAAAATAGTAATTAGTCCATTGCATTTTTTATTCTGGCCTGGTTTTACAGGAGTTCGACTTTACCTGGTTCAGTTCAGTTCTTAAAGCCAGATATTATACATCACTGAATTATATAACAATGACATGAGTAGCACTGAGTAGGAAGGTAGGACGTAACAACTATTTAATATCTCAAGGAGAAGAGAGATGTGTTTTCAAAATGAAAGAGTAAGAACACCTATCCCTCTAGTATCTCTAAAAGATGCTCTGCATTGACTTGCTTGCCTTTGCCTGGTCATGCGATCAAAGGCTTGGATAGAAAAGCAGCCCATAGGGGTCGACACACGGTACTCGTCTCATCCCTGTGCTCTTTATTCATGCAGGCCAAACACGGTGACATTAACGGCAGATCTGGTGAATAATGTCAGGAGTCAGTCAGACATTAAAGTCACCATCAGAGAGGAATCATCAAGTGCTTTAGGGAGCAAGTAGATGCTCTGTCATAACCTGAAATCTCATTTGGGCCTGAACTTTAGAACTTCAGATAGAAACTTAACATGACTATGAAGCATTGTTTATATGTTATCCTGGTCAGATGGTCACTATAAGTCCAGCTTGTTAAAACCATTAGGCCATCAGTAGATCATGATGCCCCCTTCAGATGTAGCCAATC
>JAYDZF010000034.1:4094063-4107668 GCA_034509105.1 Microcambeva barbata | reverse complement strand
CTAGTGTTCACTAGTGTGTATATGTGTGTTTCACTGCACGGATTGGGTTAAATGCAGAGAACAAATTTCACTGCAAAGTGATTAAAAAAGTATAAATCTAAATCTAAATTAGGTAAGTGAAAGGTTCAGGCCAGATCCACCTCATGGTGAAAAAATGGAAGATGTAGTTAGAATGCAATAAAACCAAAAACATTAATAACTAAATGTCAATGAAGAGTGTAGCTTGAGAATAATTTAAGGTCAGTCAATATTTAACATGCATGACCATTTAGATTTTCAGCATTTAGCCACTTGGGTGCTGATACAGAGAAGAGCCTAGATGCTTGTCTTCCTTAACTTCCTTAAGAGCATGTTTGATTAGACTTTTCACTCAGAAAACCTGCAAAGCATCCACTTCATGGAACTAAACTGCCAGATTCTGATGTGAAAATGAAAATATACTTAATAGCAACTTTAAAATCAAATTACTGTTTGTTATTATTTTCTGCTGTAATTGTTTGCTGTATTGTTTAGAAGTGTCTGTCAAATATCCAAATATGAATTTGTACAAGCCATTATTACCCAACAGCAATTAATTCACTCACTAATCCTCTTTTAGCTAAATACAGTGAATCCCTGAAGATTTTATATACCCATTTGAGTAATCCAATTACCCTGTGCACACTAACAACCCTGCTACTTGCATGTCACCCTACACATCCACTGCTTATGCAACTCTTGCTTTCCTACTTCAGACACAAGCGTGTTAGGTGTGCTAGTGGCCCTGCTGAAATGTAAAGTTAGTTTTTAAAACCAGATATTCTATCAACCTTGTTAATTCTAAAACCTTTTTGTGCTCTTGGAGCAATGTTTATGTGCCATGCCCCTCTCTCCAGGACCATGTGTTACATTTTCCCCTTATCATGATTGGTCCACAGCTGCACTGTATTTAGGCCTATATCTTAGGATTTGGTCATTGGAGGCAATTTTGTGTCCATGCTCTCATCAGTTCATTCTCTTGGTCATGCTTAGTGCTAGTCTTGTTTAGCTTTGTTTATGTCTTATTCATTTTAAGCATGGGTGGCATGGTGGGTAGCACTGTAGCTTCACAGGGAGAAGGTCCTGGGTTTGAGTTTTAAAGTCTTTGACTTCACTCTGCGATGGGACTGAAACTCCCAGTGACGGTGTAGATCGCAAAATAGCTGTCAATCAAAATGGTATTCAGCCTTTTGACTGATCTGATTCGATGCAATAATAAACATTCCATGTTTGAGATTTGATGAGAAGTTGAGTCTATTGAGTCTGACACATGCTCAAAATCCTGTACATATTTGACCATTTAATTTTTGACGTTTTAAAGGAAGCTGAGCTTCCCTTGTGGTCTTACAGTAATCACCACTGGTGTTGTCCTTTTGTTATTATGAAATACTTTGTAAAACATATGTGTGTTCATTTCGTTTATTTAGCAAAGATGTTTAACTCAAGATACTGAACACTTTAGAATGAATGATGCACTGAAATGTAATGTGTGCTCTTTAATCTGTCTGCTTATGCAGGATCACCACCACTGTAGCCTGCAACATGGACCTAACGAAATACCCCATGGATAAGCAGACATGTACACTACAACTGGAAAGCTGTGAGAAACTCATTTTCTTTCCTCCTTCTCTTTTATTTCTTGCTCTTTCCCCTTTCCAACTAAAAAATGTAAAAAAAAAATAGTCCCCAGTCTCTGTTTATAGCATTAATGGGAGCGTTGCTCTGGCAACAAGCTATAGGCTCTTTTTCACTCTTTAGCACCCACATTGGCAGTGTATAGCAACATAATCTGATTCATTTGTCCATAATGTGGTTAGACATCATAAAACAGTTCGTCTTGCATGTGACATATAAACGCCTATTTCTTTTTACTCACACACTAGTGAACACCTCCACAGCCAATTGCTCTTACACATGACCTACTGTAACACTCAGCCACCCACATAATCAGATCACGTCAGGAAACTCAGCATTGCTTTGTGCTGGTAATGATCCGAGTCTCTCATCTTGTGACTTAGTTGTGAAACAGTCATTTAAGCCACGACAATTGTGTGTGTGTGTGTGTGTGTGTGTGTGTGTGTGTGTGACAGGCCACATTGTTATTCATGCAGACCAGATATAGTCATCATCCCATTAATCCTTGAGATGTCAAACCTTGTTTTGGTCTCTTTTTGGTTATTCAGCTCGTTTCTTCTTTCACATATACTGAATTTAGTGCATTTGGAATTCAACTGAATGAAATAATAAAAAAGATAAACTCAAACAAGGGAAGAAATCACTGCTAAACAAAGCAGGCAGTTAAGGTGATTTAGTGATAGTTAATCTGGAGCTTATTCAGAAGATAGGACAGCAAACTGATCTAATGTGCTCACCCACCACCACTAAGGTCTAGAGTTAAGATCTCAGCATCTCGTACAAGCACATTCTCATTCTGAAATTAAAAATTACCCAATAAAAATGTACTCAGAATGTCTTAAATTACTTACTCACACACACACACCTAACTGAGGCTTTTCCAAAGCGGGCTCACATTACTGGACCAGGCTGGTAGCAGGTTTTGGGTAACCAGTTCTCAGTTCGGCACAAACCCTTTTTCTATCCACTTTGTGGATTGTAAATGATTTGGTGTATTTTATTTATTGCTTTGTTTTAATTATTCTGCCACCACTTTTTTTTTATTTCACCTTCTGTCATTGACTTTTCATCCACAGAATTGTGCAACCATACACTAGCAGCCTGTATTGAGATTCATATTGTAGGATGTTTACAGATTATAATTTATCATGACAGGACATCAGCCAAATGTTGAACTTCTCCTGGATGTCACAGGTTAGGACCAACTGGTGTAAGATCTTTCTCCTAATCGGTTGTGATACTTGCATTGCCACATAATGGTATAGCATCTGATATTTTTATCTTATCTGAAATATCCCACCTTGGTCACAAATTGCTTTTACTGCAGACTTCTGATACATTCTACTGTCTGATCAGCATTCTTTGTAATTAACTGCATTTAGGGAAATAAAATATATATCACCGACGGGACTGTACATTTTATTAATACAGATGGGCCAAATGATCCATGAGCTCATATAACAGCAGTATAGTTTTATTAATATTGGCTTCCCATGACCATATATCTTTCCTCCTTGGAGGATTTGTAGTGAAGATTAATGAAGACTACATGAAATAAGCCTGTTATGCTATAGACGCCAAACACACTTGAAAATACTGGTTATTACACAGCTCCCTCTTGAGGAGAGACAGTAGCACACCCGCACCCATGCAATGTTCTTCCAAAAAAAGTGGGCAGAAACTGTATTTGTAAAATGGGGTGTGTCCAGACCTTTTACCATGGTACATCTTTCTACTTCTTTGTACGTTCTCAAACTGATTCTAGTAATTTTTCTTTTAAAGGGGGCTATAACGTCAATGATGTGATGTTTTACTGGACAAGAGGCAATGAATCGGTCAGTGGGCTGGATACACTACGTCTAGCCCAGTACACTGTAGAGGATCATTACACATCTGTCTCAGAAGCAGTATATGAAACAGGTATTCAACCCTACAACCACTTTAAAGTGTTATTAAAGCACAATGTTGTACCACGGTGGATGTGCTGGCATTGTTTTATTATTCTTTTTTTGCTTTCTGACACTGTAAACCTGACCTAGCTGCTGTTGGGTAAAAATGGCCGATGTCTTGTCGGTGATCGTTGCAAGATGTGTTTATTTAGTCCAATATGTGCTCCAACAAGATAGATTTTAGAAAACTTTACACATACGATGCATAGCTTAAAAAAAACAAAAAAGATCCTTATCGAAATTCAACCCGCCTGTATGGGCACGGGAAACGTGAAGAGTGTTCCATTATGCACAAATCTGTACACGTCCCACTCAGTCATGATATAATGTACCATTATAAACACAATATCAATATTCTAATCGTTGAAGTGAACATTCTATATCATTGAAAAGTAGCGTGTCTATACGTTATCTTTTTACCAGTTTGTTTTAGTTCATTATACCTGCACTAAATGCTCCCCTTCAGCTGTCGGAAAAAGGTCATTTTCCCTTTAGCAGTGTGTGTTTTGCTACTGCATCTCACTTGGTTCAATATATTGCTTTTTTTTAGGAAACTATCCTAAACTCATCTTTCACTTTGAACTGAAGAGAAGCATTCTGTACTTCATCTTGGAAACCTACGTGCCATCTAGTCTGCTGGTAGTTCTCTCATGGGTCTCCTTCTGGATCAGCCAGTCATCAGTGCCAGCTCGCATATGTATAGGTATGCCTTATCTACAAATAACATGCTTAGCCTACTCACTCACTATGGAGCCTAGCCCAGATTTTCAATGATGTGGGAGCCCAGCTTAGCTTTTCCAAGATGCTGGAGCCCAGCCCAGATTGTCAATGGGTGCAACTAGGGCTGCAGCTATTGATTATTTTTGTAATCGAGTATTCTATACATTAGTTAAGTGATTATTCGAGTAATCAGATTAGAAATAAAGCAAAAATAAAAACATGAGATAAAATAAGATTTTGCATTTTTATTCCTTATATAGTATAACGAGAGTATTTAATTAAATTGTAATAAATTTAAAATGTATACAGCTAACATAAGCAATAATAATAATAGTAATAATAATAGAAAATAGGAATAGGAAATAAGCACCTAAAACATCTTTAGTTTGTGCAACTTTCAGAACAAAGTTTCAGCAACAGTTCACACAGATCATAAAGCTGTAATGTTTTATAGAAGTCAGATGAGGTGAATTTAGGGTGCGTGTGTGCAAAAGCGTGGTGGTTCTAATGAAGTAAAGTCTGTAACAACACACAAGGAGTTGACTTTTTAGTAGTTTGAAATCCTATAAAGCTTGCTTTAGTTTGCTCTTTCGTGTCTCCTCTGTTTTCATTTTGCAGTCTGCATTATGAGATCTCGGTTCAGTCTTAAATCACTTTCTTACTGAACACTAGGCGGGATGGGCGAGTGTGCAGTGAACATTGTATTTAAGTGCTGTTTTGGTGTGTGATTTGGGCACAGATCTCGGCTTTTTCATGACACCTGATGACAGCGTGAACGTGTAGTGCAAATAGAAAACTCATCTGTTTAAAACAGATTGAACTTTATATAGTTGTATGGATTAGACGATTTACTCAAGTAATCGTTACAGACCAAGGTGCAAGGTGGGATGGGGAGCCGGTCCATCGCTGGCAGACACTTACACACGATAAATTCGAATTTTAGCTAATATATTTATTAAATTACTGCAAACTTAGAAAGAGCATGTACATATGGTGGTGTGTAGGCTGCTGTACCATGATTTGCCTGAGAGGTGGGATGTCTGGAGGTTCTGATAGACTGGTTTAAAAAAAAAATCATTTTGATGCCAAAAATCATTTACATCAGACCTACATTTATAGCAGCAGACTGTTTCTCCCCTCCAGTGTTTCATTGCTCGAACACACATTGATCTTTTCTTACACCTCTTTTCTTTTCTTGTCTCAATGTCAAAAATACACTAAAGTCCTTGGTTTGTTTGTGCTCATATTATTAGCGGCAAGAAGTGAAGTGTGACATGCAGAAATGAATCAGTATAAAATGTAATCTACTTTAGATGATCATCAAACAGCAAAGATCATTTACTGTATCATACGAGCCACATGAATGTTTCTAGAGCAGTGTCAGGGAAATAAAGATCATGTAATGAATCTTAAAAAAATCATAAAATGAATTCTACAATGACAACACAACAATTTGAATTAAAAGTTAAGTACTTTCATAATTGTGTAATAAAACTTTACTACTGGTATTTCGTAACTGTAAATGTAAGATAAAATGATGGCAGGGTGTGTGTCATATCATTGTCTCTTCTATTACGGCATGTCCATAAATCCTATTGAAAGGTGAGTGTCATGATGCATGTATCAATTTTTGTGTGTGTGAATCTGCTACCAGAATACAGCAGACAAAAACAACCAAGAGCACAAATACGTACACTGGTAAACCTAAAAGCATAAAAAAACGAGCAAACTTGGATAGCAAAATGTCAATAATCCAATAAACAAATGTCAATATGAAAAAGCCATGCTTTAAACAGAAGAAAATTATAAATATACACAAATGTATAATGAATAGAATACAGGTGGGATTATAAGGAACAAGCAAAACCAAGCCACTACGATGGCAACCCATCCAGTGTGTTACTGTGTGCCTTGACCCGTTGAAGAGCCAAGATAGGCTCCAGTACCCCTATCCGACCCTGATCAGTAAACGTGGTGTAAGAAAATGAAGTGAACTGAACAAAACTAAGCCCGCTAAGACACCTCTCGTTTATAAGCTGGAAACAAAGTGAGTCATATTGAGTCATATTTGTAGTGCCCAGGTGGAGCAGTCTGAACTGCTGGGTTCAAAACTCGATGTAGCCTCAAGTCCTTAACCACGAGGATGCACAAACCAGTGTATCGCAGTGCTGTCTCAAAGATCTTAATAGGAGGGCTGTGTCTGAAACGGCATTTCAAATAAAATACATTAATGATCCTGCAAAACAATGACTGCTGTAGATAAAGCTAAGCAAACCGAACATCACTGTTCTGCAACCTCAATGCTAAGTGTCACCTTGTGTTTTGGTTCAAGGAGTGACCACAGTGTTGACCATGACTACCTTGATGATGGGAGCAAGAACTTCTCTACCCAACGCTAACTGCTTCATCAAGGCAATAGATGTGTATCTGGGGATCTGTTTTAGTTTTATCTTTGGAGCGTTGATCGAGTATGCTGTTGCTCACTTTTGTACACTTCAGCATCCTGACTGTAATTATGCACTTACGGTGAGTATAGAAATTGTATACTGTCTTTTACTACATTATTATCAGTCATCTGCAGCAGTGTTTGTATAGTTCAAGATCATACAGTGGACACTCAGATGTACTAGTTCACCAGTATAGATAGAAATATAATGAAAATGATACATTTGTACTTTTTAATAAATACATTGTGAATCATTTTAGTCTGACTGGGTGTACACATTGTCCCTCATTAAAAGAACACAGTGCTTCTCAAATGGTGGTACTAGTTCTGCTTGGATGATAGAAGTGGCCTGAATATAAATATGTGCTGACTCAGTTTTAATACAAGTACGTAAATACATTTGCTTATTTTTATATTTGTGTTACTTTGTCATTCAGATGAACTAGTTTTAGTAGAAGATAAATACAAAGTAATTTTAAAGAGAAAGAATGATTTAACAAACATCAACTATATTAAAACTGATATGAGAAATTTGCCCCAATAAATGCTAATAACTGATAGTGCCACCCCAGCTGTATTCAACTTCAATCAGACATCTTTAAACGAATGTCTGGGTGGGACTATTGAAATGAAATTGAATTAGTAGCTATTGAAGGCAACAACCTTTTCACATAGGGCCAGGTAAAGCTGGACAATTTAGTACGGCCCTATTTATATGCCAAAAATGTATTTACCAAAATGTCCTGCAAGATATTCATCCTGTTTAAACGTGTGATGAACAGCACATGCAGAACTGTGAAGAGGAGATGAACGGCATCGTCACGACCGTTGCCAGCGACTCCAGCCGAGCTAAACGTCACACAGATTCTCCAACCCCGCCCTCCACCGCAACGGCTACAGGAAACGTCGATGTCATTCCCGAGGGTTCTTCCGACCCCGAACGGAAGACCTCCGAGACCCTGGAGGAGCCGCTGAACCGCTGCATTAGAAACCTGTCCCTCATAAGAAAACTTCTGTCCTCCGTGCACTGCTGCCATGTGCAGAATCCACACTACATAGACAACTACTCTCGTGTTACATTTCCTCTATCGTTCGTCGTAGTCAACCTGCTCTACTGGACTTACTATCTGTACTTTTAATGATCGAGTGGGCGTGTGGGATTTCTGCTGTGGGAGCAAATGACAGGTGTGCATCCTGCCCCTGTAGCAACGTTAGCGGCTAAATACTGAATGTCAGTTGTTCTCTAGGGAAATCAAATGGCTCTTAAGGCGGATGTTCAGCACGATTGTTACTGAACTTCATATTTTATTATGTTATACTATATTTAAAAATAACAATCCAGTATAAACCGGTTACAGTGCTGTGAAAAAGTAATTGGATCTTCATAATTGTTTAATATTTGACTGATTTTAATCACTTTCCCTGTGAAAATCTGATCTGCAGTGACCCTGACCGAAGCAGTTTATGATATTACTAAAAAAAAAAAGAAATTCACAATACAAAAACAGTTTTGTAAAATGTCCTGTAATGTTTTTTTTTGTGATTGGAAATGGTTCAGTCTGGTGAAAGAGGAAATTACTTTTTCACATCAACAGAGTTAGTATTGCAATATAACTAAGATTTAAGAGTTTTGCTGCTTGAATTTGATTTGTTATAAATAATTTAAGCTGCTTAATACATACGTGTAGCCAATAAGTGTAGTGTAGTCAAGTCAAAATATAGGCAATAAGTAGTAATGCTACAAAACATACTTCAATAGGAATTCATAAATATTCCTAATAAAATTCATTGAGAAAAAAATATGTTCTGCAGATACACATGAGAATAAAAAATAAATAAAAGTAGTAACATTGTTTTGATAAGAAACATAACTTGAACTGTTGTGCTGTAACATGAACTGTGACTGATCCTGATGTTAAAGTGCAGGTCACGCTGATGTCAGTCCAACTGAAATACCTGTATTAATCCTTTACACTGAGTTTGGTAGATGTTTGTGTACAGTATAGAAATGATAGTTTAAATAACAATAATATGAGTTCCCAGCCTTCTGCAGCATCACAAACACCTACATAAAACGCATGGGTAAATCACAGAAAGAAGGTCCTGGGTTCCATCCTTTCTGTGTGGCATTTTTATGTTCTCTACATATCTCCCACACAGTCAGATTAATTGGAGACACTGGATCGTCCTGGAGGTACCTAACCACTAGGATGTATAAACCAGTGCATTGGTGCCGGCCCCAAGCCTGGATAAATATGGATGATTGTGCCAGGAAGGGCAGTTAAGAAGGGCACTCAGAATAAAAACTATACCAAATCAGTAATGGTGATCAGCTGTGCCGACCCTAACATAAAATTATTTCTAACTTAGGATGGCATTACACATTCCAGCAGCTGAGCACTTCTTAGCATCGATCAGCTAGAAGAGGTCTTTATTACAGCCTTCCTCCAAGGGATGGGCCAATCACTGTCTAGCAAGCTGTTTTTAGAGCTGAGACTTGAACTCACAAATACGAGAGGTCAACACTGGTGGGCTACCATGCTTCACCCCTGCATCATCCGGGCACTTCCCAGAGTGAGCATTTAAGATCTCCTCCTGCTGTGTGTAATGTGCTGTAACCTGTAATGTGCTGCTCTGCTTTAATTCAAGCATTACAGTGGTTCATGTTATTACTTTTATCACCGATGGGCTTTTCTTTCGGGATAAGTGTTCTGCTTGAATTACTAGACAGTGCTGTGAGGGCTCAAACTGAAGCTATTTCTCTTTCTTTATTGCCTTAGTAAATCCTCACTCCCTGGTTACCTTCTTCGCTCAAACATGACATGTATGAGATAATAGCACAGGCAGGTGTAAATGATTTTATAGATTTGGCGTTAAATTATTGATGCCATCGTTAATTTTACAAGGAGAGGTGCCAAGATTTCTGGCTGCTGAGCAACAGGGTGCTGACAATTTTTTCAGGATGGATGTTATTTTTCCTCCTGTCACAGTGACACAATGTGATTTAACATATTTGATGTGATGTAATTGATCCTTTCTATAATGCATCACTAAAATATTTTGACCTTGAGTTGAGTGGATAAAATGACCAAGTGGATTTATTAAAACATTTATTAAGATTATGTATTTAAAAAGAGAATAAATGCATGTTTTCTGCATTGGCATTTCTGCTTCTAACAATAAGCATACAGAAGTGTGTTAGATTTAACATTAGTAATCTGTGTTTTTCGACCATCTGTTTTTTGAGGGGCAACAACTTAGTTACTTCCCTTTTAAACAATGTTTTATCTTGAATGACAACTATATTTAACAGATTAAATCATCCAAACATATGGACTCTCAACAGTGACATCCACAAATTTGGATGATCCAGAGAATTACAGTTTTTTTTAAAGCCATGGCTCATAGTTTTCCCCAAATGTTTGCAGCTATTTGTTGTGTTTACTGGTTTAGAGGTTTGAGAAATTGAGTGCTGTTTCTGAAAATTGGTTCAATGTTCTCCCTGGTCAGACAGCATGGGGGAAACATCTGCCATGGAAAACTCATCCCTGGCAATTGTCTATACAGAGAGCATAACTTGCCTCCTCTTATGCCCTGAGTAGTGCCACACACTTCTGGTATTTGCTTCTGTATACTTTTCACCTCAAGCTGAGACAAACTGTTGGATTAGAAACAGGATTTGATGGAAGGTATGGCAGTACAAATGAGTTGTAGGTGAAGCACTGACATGTATTGGACTGTCCAACAACAGCCGTGGATGAAACATGAAAATCATTGATCAATTTGAGGAATTACAGAATACTAAAGAAAACTAATAAATGATTGAAGAGCTCCGAGTTTGGAGATGATGACAATGTGCTAAATAAGGATAAAGATGTTGCTACATGAGCTTTCAGTTTTCAGACTTTAATGCATAGTTCTATTTTTTGTTAGTATTAAATGGGGAAACTGTAAAATGAGTACAATCTGGTACATAGCATTTACATATTTTTTTTAGTGTTTAAAGTACATGCATGTTCCATTTTTTCCTGCCAAAATGAGATCGTTGGTGTTGATTTTTGTAAATAATCAATTTTCATTTGTCAATATGACATTGTTGTACATGATCTGCATTTAGAATTCAGGGTTGTAATAATATAATTCTAAACATTCTTTGAATTTTAAAAGGTTAAGTGTGCAATCTTCTTTTGGAATGTAAAAAACATCTTGAATAGGGATTTTCTGACTTGTTTATTTTAATTCATAAAGAGTTAAATACAATTATTTGTGTACTTAAGTTAACAAGGTGATTATAATAATTACAAAGCTAGCAAATACTTAGAAAACAAACATGTACCAGGACAAAGACCTTTGAAAGTGAACAACAGGGTTACTGTTGTCAGTCTGTATCTTAAAATTACAATTGTCTCTTAATTCATTGTACAGCTACAGTGCATGGAAATTCGGGGTAATTTCTTTACAATAAAATTACATGGAATTCAGCTTAGTGTGGATTGTGTTTTTTTACATACCAGCTACTACTGCTTAAGCATCAAAATATTTAGGACTAGATGTAGCTACCTTGCTTACATCTCGAAAAACTGAACCGTGCCAATAATTGAGCTTGATGTAAAATAACAGAAAGCACACTTAATATTTTATAGTAAAATTCCTTCTTTCATTTGTAATTGTAACCGAATGCGTGTCCTTTAAAAAACAGATGCTATTCCATTGACGTTTCTAAGCACAAGTAAAAAATGAGCAGAAAAAAATCACTGCGCATGCTCACATTCACAAACAAAACCTAGTGGGGTGATTTCGTGATTTGGAGTAAGGTGCGCCACGTGCGTTCTTTATAAATTACACTATCATTTTGGTAAAATTCGGTAAATATATTCGGATCTGAACCCATATTCGGTAAACGCAAAGCAGATAATTATTGTATTATTTAACTCTTCAGCCGTGTATATATATATAGAAATTAGAGGAGAAAGTTTAAGCAAGGGTATGATCAATGCTTTTGCTTCAAAAGCATATTAAACAAAACAAAGGACTAACATTAAAAGTGGTTTACATTATTTATTTTTCATAATGCAAATTTTAGCATGAAAATGAACTGAATCAATTAAATGAATAAATGGTCTCGACTATCTCAGATAGCAACGGAATTAACCACGAATGGAGGTTTATACAACCCTCTGCTGTCTGAGAAAAGTTTTACCAATATGTGCAAATAGGACAGGAATCAAGCAGTTATATCAATTTTCAAAATGTGTTTTTATTAGTACTTATACGATGACAAAAAAAAATCGTTATAGTCTGTGAAAAATAAGTAGCATAAATAATTACCTCATCCCATGGTCGCTTGTTCCGCCTGCTCACAGCCGACTTAGATGATCATTGCAGATGATCATTTATTTATCCAAAGAACAGTCTCTAGCATCCATAGTGTGTCTTGGTTTGGTTTCCTGTCTTTTCCCGTCTGCTTCAATAATACAAGTGACTTCGCTGCCACTTGCTAACAAAACAAAACTATATAACTAACCAAACATTACTTCTAAGTGACGTATAGGTGACGTCGCCTTGTTAAACACGTGACACACCAGTAATATAAACACACCAGTAACTATTAAACTGAATGACTGACTAAACAGAGTACATTTCAATAATGTAAATGCATATTATAATATGCCTATTTTAGTTACACAAATCAACGTAGTGCAATCCCATATATGAGCATAATAAGTTGCACTCTTTATTTATGACCGTTGTGATGAAGAGTATTTTCAATTAAAGATTGAATTAATATAAAGGCATAATTTTGGAATAATATTTCTTAAAGTAAACCAGTAATGGATGTGTTGGAAATGTTAAATCGTTGGTCTTCAACTTCTATACGTGTGTGAGAAGAACGGGAATGTCTGTAGCAGTGGGAAATGTAATGATAAATATTAGGTGAACCACATAACCATACCTGTGTAAAATGTATAGGATGAATGTGCTAAAATAAGAAAGCGAGAACCGGATATCCTTTTCTGGTTATTTTTTGAAGACGTACATAAGGATACAGCTAGACTGGGGTCATTGCCAGGATGGCTTGGATTTGCTGTGTATTGAATAACATGGATTAATTTCGTTGGATTTAGTATTTTGGAGCTTTTTTTTTTTTTTTTTTTTACGCCACAGTGTACCACGGACCTGTTCTGTCGCAATGTTCGTGGTGTTTTGGCGCCACCATGTGGATCTTTGCTGAGAAAATCCAGTTTTTTATGTTGGCTCATTCACTGTATACAGAAGAGCAACAGCGTCTGTGCATGAGCTTAAATACTAAACAGAAATGTTGTGTTGGTAGCACTTAAGCATATTAAGAGGAGCAAGCAGCACTTTGGATCTGAACAGTGAATGTGAGCACAAGAAACCTTATGGTTTCATACGATGCAAGTAAGTAATAATAAATTAGTAAATGCCAGTACAGTCTATAGAGCTATAGTTAATCAGTGTCACTTTTTTACTTGACTACAATTTACCATGAGTTTGAATGTATATAGTTATAAGAGGAAAGTGTACACTTATGAAACCACATTCTTGTAGTTTATTATTCTTATTGTTTTGTTTTAGTGTAGTTTTGTTTTCCAGTTGAATTGTACACTAGCTCATTATCAAATTAATCTATGGTTCAAAATTGGGAGGTGTTGTAGCCCAAGGCTGCAAAATTGACTGACGTCTCGTCAGGGCTGTGTTAACTGCAGTGATTCTGGAAAAGCCTGTCCTAGTGTGAAAAGTCAAGTCATCAGTTGATCAAGTGAACATTTAATAAATACTTCCACACCTAAGCACTGACATTTAAGTCATTTAAGA
>JAYDZF010000034.1:4041473-4052869 GCA_034509105.1 Microcambeva barbata | reverse complement strand
TGGTGCGTGCTCAGTGTACAATTATTGTGAGTGTATTAACATGCACATTAGGGGTGGTGATGTATATCTTCTGAATGACAAACCTAAAGAGGTTCTTGGCCATTGCAAAAGATGTAATAATTGATGAAAATGTATTATGTTAGAGAGTTGATTTACAGAGAAATAACAGTAGCATCAGTGTGTTGTATTCACCTCATTCCAGACAGGATTTAATTCACTGTTGATGGCCTTGGTTTTCTTTTTTTCACCTGCAAGAGTTAATGCAAATGAACCCAGAACAGAAATAGTTCATAATTTACTCAAACTTTAAACCATTGACATCGTATATAAAGTTCCTGAGTGTATATAAAATGAGGCGTGTTTTCCAAACTCTGGAGCGCCGTTTGTGTCCTTTTAAGGAAATTTATTGTACCTCACAAAACAGGGTTTTACACACAAACAATAGATGCACAAAACAAACAACAAGAGAAGCTTAATATCTAATAGTAAAGCTTTATCATTTACAATTGATAAAACCCTGGACATTAAATGTATTTAATACATTTAAATTTAAACAGTACTGTGTTAGACTACACACTAGAGAAAATGCCTCCACATATACTGTCCCTGCTCTGTAAAACAATGCAAAAAGAAACTCGCCAAACTCACCTTTAAAAATGATACCAGCGATGGGGTCCGGGAGACCCAGGGTCTTTTTGGGGATTCCTTTAGCGGACTCGACCACCACCTTGAGCATGGTGGCGAATAAAGTTTAAATCCGAGCAGTAAAATGTTCTTTAGGCTACATGGAGTTCAGAGCTGCTCGCTAAAGTAGGAAGCGGTGCTGAAGCCGGAGTGAGAGAGTGAGGAAGGAGAAGAGGGAGAGGAGGGAAACGATGGAGCTCACCATAGGTTAAGCAATATAATTAAAGCTTGTAGCCACCCTTTAAATAAGGCAATAGGGCCTGTACTTTCTGAACGTGGTGCATGATGATCTCTCATTATGCTGAACTTTCTCATACAGCATGTCATTAATGACACTGTATCAAAGCGTTATATATATATATATATAAATAAACTCTTTTACTTTGTGCAACTTTTGACATTGCATTATTTTAGCGGCATCTAGTGGTCATTTAAGAACTTGACGCCCTATTGATAAACTCGGTTGTAGCCGATACTGCTGAAGAGATTTATTTATTCATCTGCTGTCCAGTTAACTTCATTTAGTCATCTACTGTCCCGTTTATTTATTTACTCATTAATTTATCTCGCCACCTGTTTATTCTATTCTGGATCGCGGTGGGTACACGACCCTGGGTGAACGTTAGGAAACACTCGGACAGTTCGCCAGTCCATTACAGTTTGCTTCCCATAGAGCCTATAAGAGTGAAATCTCAGTGTTTGTTTTGATTAAACTAACCAGTCACACTACTGGACTGAACGAAATCCCCCACAACACTTGTTTGTGTTCTTCTCCAGTCCAGTCCACCATGTGTGAGAGCAAATCTAAACCATTTAAAGGAGGTTAAGATTTCCATTCTGCTTATTAGTCCCAGCGGACAATCCGTTCAAATATAATGTACTTGATGACTGAATCAGGTTATCGGTGTTATATCATGTAAAACCATTCCAATCATAGAAGGTTCCAGTACAGAGAAGTTCAACAATCATCTAACTGAATTCCCATCTACTGGTCTGACCTGTACGCCTTAACACCACAGCGCCACCCAGTGACCACGCACAAAATACCAACACAAGTCAAACACAAGTTCTATTAGAGAAAACACAAAAATACCTTCTAAAGAAATGTGAAAAATAATAATCGTTTTGCCAATCTGATAACATATACTTTAGGATAGAGGTTGAAAATTCTTTAGAATTTTAAGTTTGAGTTAGCCTCTGTAAAAATATACACATTACACGATTCTTAACGAAAATGTTTTACTAAAAATGTCGTATTTTAAGCCCTCAGTGAGACTGAATAGTTTGACGAATAAATTGGCAACAATAAGAAGGTAAAACTGTGAATCTGTATCTGTATTCTCTTTGCTATCATCTCACTGATGGACCATTTAGAATAACACCAAATTAGTTATGACTAATTAGTTATGAAGTTACGTTATGACAGCGTTTCCTGTCATTATTTTTCTTAAGAATAAATATTATACTTCTATTTTATTAATCTGAAAGATCTGATGTTTTTGAGGTATATACAAACTATGATAAATTATGCTGCTTCCCCTTAATATGGTCACATCCCTACTTACAAAATAATGACCACTGGTCCAGTTTAATATGCTGTATTATAATTTTAAAGCTTTGGCATTTAATAATCTTCTATAATATTAAAGATGAGCAGAATGATACTTTATTTGACACCGGTGAACAACAATGGCAGTTTATTTTCATTCACACAGTACAATATTGTAAAGCTATTTACAGCAACAAACTGTTCATTTAATTACAATAAATGTAGTCAGGTTGTATATGTACCTCATTAAACACTTAATTAAATCTACAGGCAGCCACTTTTGTTCTTTGTTTTCTTTCCTCTCTCCTATACACTCATGTGTCAGTCCTCTATACTGCTAGTGTTGTTGTCTTGATTAAATATCCTGGAATTAGGGTTCATTTTAAAACACTCCAGGTGCAGGGCTTCACCTGGTGCCTCTGAGACGATGCACTACACTGAACAGAGTAATATTTAATCAATGTCTGAGGAAACATTTACCAACTAAGGAGCTTCCTTATAATGGAAACATATGTTGTGTGGTTTGGTGTCCAGTACAAGCAAACTGAAAAACTGCTTATAGTTTGTACACCATCGCTCTCTGTTCCTCTGTGCCGAGCTCCGAAGTCCTTTATCACTGAGATAAATGTAAGCACATCTGTTTTTCACTTCTCCTAATGAGCCTATGAGGAAAAAGAAAAAAAGGCTTTTCACCCCACTGCTCATTTAATCTGAGAATTGCCTCCTTCAAATCCTTGTTAGCTAAAAGGCAGGACAGATACAAATGCTAGAGAAAATCCCCTGCTGGGGAAACAGTTGGTCTCTTCTAACACAGAATTCATAAACCTTGGCAGAGTTTAACATTAATGTTACAAATTATTCGCTGTTCTTTATTATCAGCACAACATGGCCATTCAAAATGTACTGAAACGAGCATAATTAATTCAATGAATGTGATTCTGTTGCTAACTAAAACATCCAGAAAGATATAAAGATTGGAAGAAATTCCTTAATTCCAGCAATATTTACAGATGCATTTTAAGCCATCCTATACATGCTCTGTCATTTTGAAATACTAGATGCCCTAATATCCTTCCTAGTAAGGCATCTCAGTACAGAAACATAGAAACAGAGAAACAGTACATTCAGGGTAGAACGAGTGAGCATCCAATACAATACAAGCTGATAAGGCAATCCCAGCATCCAGTGCAACAGGGCTTCTCTCAAAAAATGAAGGGTGGCCAATACAAGTACAAAAAAGTTGTCTTCAGATTTTAATCAGTGATGTTTAATTTGTAAAAAATGTACACGTGTATTTATTTGCAAGTTCGGGCTTGTCATTGAAGTTTAAGCGTTTTTGGTACACAGAGCGAGAAGTTTTATTCCACATGCTAGTGTTGTGTCCCTTCTTCCCGTTGGTTTGAATGGCATGATGCTAGCTGTGTTAGCTTAGAAGTGACCCCATGTAATCTGTCTAAAGCCGGGTTTCCATCCACTAACTTTTTGCGATTTTTGAAAATTCGGAATAAAAAAACTTGGATGGAAAAGCTCGACATTCGCAAAAAGACCCAAATAAGTTTTTGGAAAGCGGATGGAAACGGGTTTTGCGAATAAACGGTTACGTTTCAAGCTCATAATGACGTAGTGTATTGTTATTACCTGTAATAGAGCGTGTACAATACAGTGAAGTGTTGTTATGGTTACACTGAACATCTTGCCCCCTTCACTACCCTGTACTCCACACGAGTAACCAGCTGGTAAAAGGCAAATCCTCTAATCCAGCGGCACGGGTGACTAAACTTTTGGCTCTACAGATGATCATGGTGCAGAGTTTATCAAAAGCTGATTTTGATTCTGAAATTATTGATCCAAAGCTCGTCTGAACAATGTTCTGCACAATGTGCTCCCACAACTGTTTAGTGCCTTTATGTTCCCAGGTGGGAGGTGAATGTGGGCGTGGCACGGAGATTCGAGCCCATGTTAGATTACTCGTTGGTCGTTCTGCCCGACCTAACCATAAAAATATGACAAACACAAATCTGAATTAAATCTCTTCATCTTTCTCGTTTTCCTGCAGCATGTTGATGTCCACTAAAAGTTTTTCTACGTATTGCGAAACGTTTTGAAGTAAACCCGGTTTTGTTCGAACAACCTGACTTACAAGCACATGTTTTATTAGAATCCTCTCTACTTAAAGTACACATTAAGACAGCTTCATGGGTTTTAAACACACCCCATGTGGCACACTGAAAACAGCTGCATGGGTTTTAAACACACCCCATGTGGCATACTGAAAAAGTGTCAGAAAACTAAAAATCATATTATTAGTAGGAGAAGATTAACAAACTTACATCAGACCCTCCAGCTCTACATGCCATTTTTATTTCTCTTTTCAAGTACAATAAAGCTAAGCAAATAAAGACAAAACAAGTGTTCTTGTTAAACTAAGAAATATAATTTATTGCATAAAAATTATATTCAGTTACAGTAAGAAGGTTTAACATTTATGTACAAGTATTTACAGTGTTAAAGGAAAAAATAGTTCGGACAGAAAATCAAAACAAAATGGCCTCTCTTTAAGTCACAAAAGGGGCTGCAGTAAAAAAAAAAAAACTAACAGCATCCACAAAGACGCAGATCCCAAAACATGAGAGACCAGATGAGATCCGGTCAATGTCTTCTACCTGAATGATCTGTGGAGGCTGTCATGATCAAAAAAGACATTTCAGTTCAAAGGCGCAACCATGAAGAGGTCCTTATTCGATCCTTTTCAGAGAGCTCATTCTTGTTTATTCATGACCAAATGCCTTGATTCAGTTCAGATGTAATACAGATGAAATACAGCTCAGGACGTCCTTCGAACAAACTTACGGGGGTCCATCAGGGCACTTGAACAATTTTATCATAAAGCCCCATTACAGCGCATGTCAGTAGTACAACAAAACCATTTTAAAACTGACACTATCATGTCAAACAAAAGCAGGTCTTCAGATTGACTCGAATGTTGTGCTTGCATAGAACTTGCATAAGAAAAAAAGAATTGCTACAAAAGAACGAGGCCCTTTTACCAACACACATCCAACACCACAGGTGCACTAGCATATACACAGCAATAACCACTCGTCCAGAAAGACTGATACTGCTAGGAACTTTCTCTGGATAGCTTAACACTTTAATAGAGAACTGGTTAAGAAATATAAACAATAAACATCATGACCTTAGTATTTATGCTTCATGGCCGTATTGAGATATTGGACGTTGATAGTGTGGCATACCAGCTAACAGAATCAGGTAACACAACAATTAACGTTTATAAATGTTAGGGCCTACACTTGAGCAGTCGATTATTAAATTCTATAACTGCTCATAAGCAGATTGTTACTAGATTATAAAAGGGACATAACAGCTTAGCATTCTGCGAGGCATTTCATTTCACAAGAGTATTTAGCCATTTAAATACACTGCAGTCTCAAGATAATTATCCATATTATTTTGGGTAATTTAGCCAAATTAAATTTTTTTTAATCTTCGGGTACTCCTGTTAGGAGTTTCCACAGTGGATCATGACCTGCATCACTGATTTGGCATTGTTTTTTTCTTCCTGGATGTAACAACCCTCCCTATTTATCTCTGGTTTATGCATCCTAGTGGCTAAATACTTATAGGAAAATTCAGTGTCTCTACTTAACCTAGCTGCTGCATGGGATTTTGAGAGGAAACCATAGCTACAAGAAGAAACCCACACAGACACGGAGAGAACATGCAAATTCCACACAGGAAGTATCTGTACCTCTCCATCTCACATAGTATATTCAACATAAACTAATGGTAAACAGAAATACATTACAAAATCTGGTTTCACCTTGGTATAAGCCAAAATAAACCCAAATAATTGAATATTTCTTATAAAACTGAGCTTTATTTCTTAAACCATAAAGGCTTTAAGCTAAACTATTTTTGGCTGAAATGCCACCAGAACCTAATACTAAGGTCATGATATGCTAATAATGCAGCATCTAAACAACGCTCCCAAGCTGACATTATGTCAACTGATAAAAGGCCTGTCAGTCTAGTACCAAACGTAGTCAGCACGGAATCAGAGAATACGTTGGCTTTGACACACTGTAGTCCAAATGTCATTTAGAAAGAGACTTAACAAAGGGTGTACATTTGGCTGACCTTCCAGTCTGAGCAGTGATTAATGGCTCCACTTGTGTCACAATAGTTTAGTGAACTTCATGACACAGAATCATAAAGCAGTTATGTTTAGCCTTGCACTCCTATATTCCTCGTCTCTTTAGATAGTTCAAATAAATTTGACCTATTAGGATTTTCATGGCATTTAAAAGAGCGGACCAGAAAATATGGACTCCTCAAAGCGCATCAAGATCCAGCACTAAACAGATTCTACTCCAGAGCAATAGAGCAGAAACAAGTGTAAGAGTGACATAAACAATGATCCACTAATATGGACAATAACTTACGTGCGTTCCCCATAGGAAACTTGTCAGAAACCTTTTCTGATTTGTGTACAGTTGTGTATGGTGGGTTAAATAGGTACATTTATTAGAAGCAGCCAAGATACTGTGTGACCATGTGAAATGTTATAAAAGCCACCGTGTCACCTTGTTTCTCCATGAAGGCAGATTATTACAATGCACTTTATCATGACTTCAAATCAATCTGTAGCCTACCTGAGGACCATGGCCATCATACAGCATCACATACTCACGCCTCACTTAATCACTTACACAGACCCAAGTACAATTTACAGAGAATATACCACCTACTGGCATGTTAACGGTCAGTAGACTAGAATCCCACAAAACTACCCGCTGTTCAACTTTCCCAAGGGCACTATTTTGTTTGCATTATGAATGAATAATTTTAGTGATGGTTTAAGGGGAGATAAACTGTCCAAAAGTACTTTATATTCCCAGAGCTACATTGTTCCATCAAACTTGAAAGGGTTATTTAAGGAGGACAATTTGTAAAGGAACAAAATAGACAATGACCATTGTTAAACTGAAACTAACCCTATGACATTTGTAATTATTTTTTTTACATATACAGTATATATCCTTAAATCCATTAATGTTTCATATAACATCCAAGCATCTGATGCATCCCATGTTATTTGATTTTATGAGCTTAAATTTGGTCTTTAGGCATTCTTGTAGGCTGTCATTTTTCATTAAAAAACAATAACAAATAAAAAGAATGTCTGCGGTACCTCTGTGCTTATTTGGCTGCTGGAATTCCCTCCTAGCAACACTCGAGTCAGTATGTTGGGATGTAAGAAGATTGATCGGTATGTGCAGCTTGAGAAAGTGCTTTACTCTTCAGTGTGAAACAAAGCTTTAATCACAACCTCAAGTGACGTTTAATCATGCACTTGCTTTCAGCAGGCTGTCAGTATGTGTGTTTGTGTGTGTTACATGTAAAAAGATGAGTAAAAAGCTTTTGATTCTTGAAGCATGATCTTATAAGTATGGGTACCAATTCGAACCCTTCCTTCCTGCATGGAAACTAAAGAAGTAAGAAGTAAGAAATGATGTTTTTGGTTTCAGAACAATGTGACTGCATTTCCTGGGACCGAGTGCAGATGAGTACGTTGGCTCTGTATCCTCTGGGATTCTGGGATATCGCACACACACAACATTTGCCAGCACTGGTTTGTAGTTTCCTTTAAGCAACTTGCATTCATTAATCGACACGTGATTGTTCTTTTTCTTCGAAAGGCTTCCTTAATTACCCAATCAGCAGTCCTCATCTGTCGTCATGACAACCAAGACCTCACTCTTTCCCATCTCTTCCAGAGCAGTCGCCAGGGAGACCAGGTCGGCGTCACCGTGGTGACAGGCCTCCCACAGGTCGAGCAGCACACCTGTGGGACTTGGCTTGGTGGCAAAGTAGTTCAGGTACCTGAGCCCAAGAAAACAAAGACGATGCTCAAATCTGAACCAGAAATTCAATCAGATTTACTTTAACCACATGTTTCATCTAAATCATTCTAACACAGTCTCATTCGTCTATTTAACTTTGTGTGAGGTCTAACTGAGTGTAGACAATTCATTCCCTGCATGTGTTTAGAAGATAAAAGAAGAGGGAAACCCATGTAAACACTGGGACAACATGTCAAACTCCTATCTAGAGACAAACATCCAACCTGGTTGCCATGTCTTTGTGTGTTACCCACTATAACTGCTGTACATAATCAGTACTAGTGAAACAGGAATAGAATAGAAATAGAATCGCTGTAATACTGGCCCCCATGATGTATTAGATTGTTCATATATTAGTATCTTAACATTGTGTTTTACACTTTGCTCACATTCATGACACACATTCATGATTTCATTACACCAGGGTCATCAGAACACAAATTCATATCAATCATGGACAAATGTGTATGTCCAGTTCACCTCATTTGCATATTTTTGGACTGTTGGAGGAAATCGGTGTACCCGGAGTAAACCCAGGTCAACTCCACAAAGAAAGGACCCAGACCGTCCCGTCTGGGGATGGAACCCAGGATCTTCTTGCTGTGAGGCCACACTGCTAACCACTGATCTATCTAGCCGCCCGTGGTGTTTGATTTTACAACACAACGTGGTATACTCATTTAGAAATGTGCTCCAAGTGATCTACTCATTCTGTCTAATATGCCTGTTGCTTATAGGTTAAAGTTTCTTATTTTTGACCTGTGGCGCTTCACTTCACTTTTGGCCCCTTATAAAAAATTATTCGGGCCCTGCTGGTATAGGTGTATGTCATCTGTGAAGATAGATTCGTACCCAAATAGGTTGAGCACACTTTCCACATCTTATATCTCTGCCGAGCTAGCTCAAAGCCATTAAAAGTAGGAGCAACGTATAATATAGTAAATCTCACATGAACTTTTCACATCCAATTATTCATCTACTGTGAATATTCCACTTTTTACTTCTTTGGACTGGCTGCTGTTTCTACAGTCTACACATATATATACTCTCTGCTACACGTTCATGCACCCACCTGTCAAAGCCCAGACTGTGTGCAAGCAATCTCCAGTCACAGCCTCGGGAACTGGGGGCATCGAGACTGGCGCAGATCTTTTGGCGGATGGATGCTGGAAGGCGGAAGGCATAAGGGCCCACCTGAGAGGAGGGTAGGCATGTCCCTGTTGCAGGCAGCGGTGAGTGGGGAGGTAAAGTCTGATATACAAGCACAAACACACACGACAGAGTCAGCCATGTTTAAAAACCTGCTTTGTTTTGCATTCATAACATAAAACAGACTAGCAGAGTAATACCCTAATGCAAAATCAAAGTTATTACATCTTTTATGATGCTCCTTCAGAAATGATGCAAATACCTTCTAATCTGAGGTGAAATTGGGCCACTGTGTACAGACGTACGCACTGAACAGTAACCTGCGTACTTAAAGCAGTCTTTCAAGGGTAATTCGATTTTATAGCGATCGTGCTTGTGTCTCAGTGAAACCTGGTGTAGTCTCTCTGTACCTCCTGGATGTCTGTGTGCAGCTGGAATATTTGTCCTTCCCCCTCCACCTGTCTGACACAGATCTTGCAGCTGAGCAGGGACACAGCGAGGCTTCCTCTTTCCAGGCTGAACGTGCAGTGCAGGGGCCGCTGGCTTCCATTCCAGATGTGGTAGAATGGGATTTCCTACAGAACACAGCAACGGTGCCCGTGAGTCGTTCCAGATGTGACATTATGAGTATTAAAACGTAAGTCCTGACATGCCTTCTTCAACTTTCTAGGAAAGCTTGGCACATGATGTGTTTGTTAGCATTTGTAACAAACACATCACGATTTATCACATCACGCTTCCTCTTCACTAATGGCGACCATGTGTCTGAATGAGGATAACGAGTCTTACCCACGGCCCCTCCGATATGTGGGCAGCAGCCGTATACATTTTCCTATGTGAATCAGCACTGAGTACGTTGAGACACACCCTGATCAATGCACTTCTCAACACAGTGCAGGCGTCATCAAGGAGCCAGCAGAGGTCTGAGAGTCCCTATCAGGCTTTGATCCCGCCCATATATGGACAGCATGTTTTACAGCTGTACCCGAGTGACCCGTAAACATTTTTATTATTGTGATGCAAAGTATATGAGGGGTCATCCAAAAAACAAATTCAGCTCATCACTTTTCTACATAGTGAAATCATTTTGCGATAGACTTTTCTAAGTCATACAATTTTAAAGCCATCAGTAAAAACAAACCCAAATACAAGCCTGCCCCCCCCAGAAAAAAAAGGTTCAGAAGAGAACGGATACATAATGACTTATTGCACTTACCTGATACTTGGCAAGAAGTTTGCTTCTCCAGTGAGAGTGAGGAATGTCATGGATTGATAGCCTTAGGTTGTGGTAACTGTCCTTAAAAAGAAGTAACTTGGGCTCCTCAAGTAACACCCCACCAAGACTGCGCTCCAACTCTAATACTTCCTGCAGGTCAGAGATCAAAACAAAGTCAATACAAAAACAAATAATGATCGAAAGTCTACCATGATTAGGACTGTGTTCGTGAGATTAAAACCTTTAGGGCGTATGGCGTGTCTTGAATGCAGTAGACTCTCAGGCTGTAGTCCAGAGACAGACAGGGAGCTCGAGGGGCGAACAGGGCCAGCTGCAGCCTCTTACAAGCGGGTTGTGGAGGAAATGACTGGCCCACCAGGCCGTATGTGCCCAAGTGTTCCATCAGAACGTGGCAGTTCTGCTCTTCTAGCTGTAGGTAACATGGCGACATCAGACTCTCCTCTCCTACTGTCAGCGCCTCCTAGTGGCACAAAAGGACAAGACATGTTGCCGCAATAAAGTCAGTGCAAATCCAGGCCTGTGTCGGCATCGTGATGCTTACCTCCCACACGCCATGGTTGCTCTGTGTTTTGAGAGTGAGGCTCCATTCAGGGGGCTCGAGCTGGGCACAGTGGGGCAGGGTGAGGACGACCGGCCGGCTCAGCAGCATTCCTGAAGGCCCACAGCTCACCACCGGGCTCAGCACTGTCTGACCCCCCTCAGATGGCAAACTGACACAGGACAGATGTCAACAATTATTGACAGCTTATACACGGATTACATCGGTTACGCCATAAACAACTGTTATAAACACGGTATAAAATACATAACACTTTATTTTATTAGTGTGCAGACAAGTTAGACCAGATGGGGC
>JAYDZF010000034.1:3826713-3843330 GCA_034509105.1 Microcambeva barbata | reverse complement strand
GTCAACATGTTTTTTTAAATTTTACTTAAAACAACTATTGTAACATTTACATCTACTTTGTATATATCCTGTTTGTATTACACCTGAAACATGTCTCTTGTGTAAAAAAAGAACCAAATAACATTTACTTTAAGTTCATTTTAAATGAATTACTTTTTACTTTTAGACTATTTCATGTAGTCATGAGTAAAAATGCTGCATATTTAGTACTCCATCTCTGATCATCTAATTTGGCCCTACACGTCACCTTGCGGAAGCCTTCTAAAACGTCTTTCATTTTCTCATAGCGCCGGAACAAATCAGCCAGAGATTTTTCCACCGAGTTGAGATCAGCCAGTGCTTGATCCTTCTCTGTAATCAGCTGCTGGATGGTATGATGGGACAGAGATTTTTCCTTCTGGTCATCCTCTAAAATACACACAGACATACAATAATAAGGCATCTATGTAATAAGCGTGAACGTTTTGCTAAATAGGATGAATGATCAACAATGAACACGTCACATGGTCGACTCATTAGTGTGCAGATAAGAGGAGGCTAACGACAGAGAACCTATAAATGGATTCGGAATTGAAATGTATGTCACACATTATACACAACCAAAAATAATCACTAATATTTGATGACAGTTTGTTAAACTGTGTTTTCCAGAAAAGCATGCAGACAAGAAACACATTAAATGACAGCCAACCAAGAAGATGCAGGATGACAGGTGAGACCACCACACAGAATAATTTCATCCTTTATAGCAAGGAGTCAAATGCAGGTTGTTGTTTTTTTTAGGAAATTCAAGTTTTCTGTCTTAGCAGTTTCATGGCTGACATTCCCACTTTTCCAGTGTGTCACATATTTACCTTGAATTAAACACACTTGTCAGTCTAACTCTGTAAGTGCATAAAAGTGAAGTAATAAATTAAATTAATGGTTATTTTGAGATATAAGTTGAATTCCAGTTTGTCAAATTATCATTTATTTTAGAAAACTAAAAGGTCATTTAGTAATTGCATTATATGATGTAAGCTTTTCAGTGATTTTAAGCCTATTTATTCCTCCTCTTTAATTAAACCTATCCTAAAATGTATTATATGCTGTGTTATAGTTATATAAGATATAAAGCTTCAGAGTGAAATGTAGGAATAATCAATGTTTCTTGCAAATGAGCTTTAATTATTGCTTGTTTAAAAAACCTACTTATTATTTTGCTATACTATATATTAGGGCTAAACAATATCAGACTACACTATTATCTAAAAAGCCACCAGCAGCAAAAAAGTGTCATTAATAGGAAAGCAGAGGGAACACAGGGATGAACACGTACATGTCCCAACTCTTTTTGATTGTGTTGCAAGCATGTGTACTTTTGAATTTTATAATTCAATAAGTTGAGTTTTATGATTTTGTTTTAAAGCATCTTACTAAATAATGGCATTTGTACATGAAGAGTATATTTAATTCACTTGTAGATGTTATAAGACTTAGATGGATGAATGGACATTGTAGCCTAGATGTTAAGATTAACTAACAATCCAAAGTTCACTGATTCAAGCCCCACCACAGTCAAGTTGCTGCTGTTGGGCTCCTGGCATGGTCCAAACCCACCATCACTTAGACTACATGCTCTCACAGTACTGTAAGTCACTTTAGATAAACCCATCAGCTAAATCCAAAAAATGTAAATGGATAAAAAAAATTAATTGGAAAACACACAAAAATGAAAGATGACAGAAGACGAATGTGTACAGACGGTACCAAGTCTCATCACTCGATGTTAACAATTGCAAAACAAACAGACAAAACAAAAGCTCTGATCTACTTACCTGGCATGCCTGATCGATTTATCGAATATTTATGGGCAAAGCAGTGTGCAAAACAGAAAGAAGGGATTGTGTTAAGTCAAGCCAGAAGGGAGTGATACGTGGGGGGAATGTATGTCACTGACACAAAAAGAAATCCTCTATCTTCCATTAGGGTCTAGCAAGAATGAAATGAGTCAAATCAGTCAATAAATTGTGACTAAAGAAAAACAAAAAAGGCTGAGAGTGGCTTAATGTAAAAAAGTGAAAACTCATCTAACCTGAGTGTTAAGGCTCAACGTGTGGAAAAAAAGTTTTAAAAAATGGATAGCAGCCGTTCAGCATGAGCTCATAGAGTCAAAGACATGCATTAAGTTTAACTGGAGATACTACTGCTGCGCTTAAGTGTGTGTGTGCGTGCTTTGGGATGGATTGGTGTCTCTGTTTGCTCTGCTCCAATTTGGATTGGCTTCAGCAACCCTTTGTGGTGGTGCTAGCGTCCTTTGAGGCAACCTCACTTAAACTCTCACTAATGATATTGGTAATGAACTGAGCATTTTCCCCACATGTCAAGAGTAAAATTTTACTAGATACTCTACAGAATTTATGCCTGGTACAAAATAATTTCAAGTGGGACTTGATGTACATCAACTCTGACTAAGATAAAGAAAACTGGCATGGTGTTTTGGTTATTAGCAGGTAGGTGGTGGGGGTGCAGCGGCAGATTTCAGCAAAATTAAAAGAAAGTGCCTTTGAAAAAAAAAAAAAGACTATCACTGCAGGGGAAACTCACCAATCATTTGTGCAATTGTCTTCTCATATTCTGCAACTATTTTCCTACAAACATGGAGAGAAATAAATTGTCACCGTACATGAGAACTGTGTGGTGTTCAAGTGTTAATCATGTGTTTTCTTACTTCATCTCCTCTAGTTCCTGTCGACTATCCTCGTACTTTCTCTGCCACTCTAACACTTCTTTTTCTTTGGCAACCACCTAAAAATGGAAGTGATGCACAGCGTTAATGCAGGAATTAAAGAGCACAAAAAGGAGGCATGATGAGGACCTTTGTGTGGCTCTTCATGCACAAGGCATGAGAATTCACCTCGTGCAGGTAAAAAAGATGCAGTAAATAGTATTTTGTTCTTGACCACTAAATCACTTCACTTCCAAAATGAAAGGCACAGCCTACTTCAGATATGTGTGCAAAGCTGGCTTCTTTTCAACTACACAAGGCAATGTCCACCATAATCCCCTGTCATATGGTGCAGACGCCCTCAATCAACAAACAGAGTAATTCATCACTGCAGGAAAAGCCAATAACATGTAATAATAATAATAAATTGTCCTTATATGCACCTGGCCTGCCGGTATCACAGCTGAGATTCAAACTCTGGGTTTATCACTGCACAGCCTAAGCACCATCATCACATCATATATCACACACATAAACACATTGTAGGCACTATTGAAAGGAATAATTGGTAATAACTTCTGTTTACAATATCTGAAGCTTAAATTCTGAGTTATATGTAGTGGAAGTAGAAAGGAAACTAAGATAATACTTTCATAAATATTGAACAGAACTGGAAAATGATTAAGTAATCTTTTATGAATTAGTAGTTCATATGTTTACATTTACATTCTCAGCATATAGCTGTTATTGTGCCTGTATACAGTCTGCATAATTAAGGGGTAAGGGGCCCAACAGCAGCAACCTGGCAGTGGTAGGGTTAAGACCTTAACCACTTCTCAATGTTTACATGTTCAGTTATATACCTCTTCTCTTGCTATCCCAAGTGAGTGGTCCAGTTCTCGAGGAAGATAGGGGCTCTCTGCTTCACTGTATCCCACCCGGGAATACAAGGAACCTTTAGATAAACCACTGTCCCCTGATGAGGCTACCTCTTTCTCCTGGAGTGAAAGAAAATGCTACATTTTAGTCATTGTTATCTCATCTCTCATACACAACTTTCACAAAATCATACTGCATGAATTCTGAACCAAGCCATGAGGTGGCACATCTTCTACTGGTTCTACAGAGCAAAGCCAAAATGCCAGTGAGGGCAGGAGTTTAGCTCAGGATTAAAAGCTTTGTGCGGTTAGGATGAAGCTTTAGTCTGCAATCCAGTTTCGCTTAAGGGGCTGTAATAGGCTGGAGATGCTCAAAGCAATATGGTTAAAGCAACAGATCAGAGAGGACAGTTGTGATTGGGTCCAGGCCAAGAAAAAAAGGAAGCTTGAAAGAAAGAATGAACCATGTTAGTGACATGCTTGGTTAATAGAGCAATATACAGTAATGGAGAGACCACTTCAAAATTATTAGTTTATTTTAGTGTTTTATTATTAGTTATTTTAGTGTTTGACCAAAAAACGACAGAGGTGCCCCTGAGCAAGGCACCTAACCTCTAACTGCTCCCCGGGCACCGTGGTTAGGGCTGTCCACCACTTTAAACACGTGTCCTCACTCCCCCTAGTATTCACTCGTGTGTCTATGTGTGTTTTACTGCACAGATTGGGTTAAAATGCAGAGGACAATTTCACTGCACAGTGATGAAAAGAGTATTCTAAATCTCAATCTAAAAACAAGCAGTTGCGTTTTATTCTATTCAAATTATTAATCTAGTTTATGGTCAAACGCATACCAAGAAAATGTAATCTAAAATAAAATGATACAATGATTTAGAAGTGGTCTCTTATTTTTTCCATGGCTGTATATTTAAATGCATTCATTTTAAGTTCCCATTTTCTGTACCCATGTAGTTATTCTGTGCTTGTCAACAAGTCAACAGTTAAAATTGAGCAAAGTACATTGGATGATCATGATCACTGGATTCAAAACACCTGGCAGGTGGCACATGATCACTAATAAAGTGTCCAGAATTGGCAGTTACCACTACACTTGGGAATTAAATCCAGGACCTTCATGTGAAAGTGCTACCCATCAAGCCACCGTGCTGCCCTCTGTCGCAACACTGACACCAAATACAAGACTTTCATGGCCAAAGAAACACCTTTGTATAAGATCATCATGAGCAATCACAACCATAGGATGGACTGATGAATTATTAACCTCATCATTAAAGTAAAAACACATTTTTATGAAGAATTTAATAAGATGTCTAATGATGTTTGAAAGATTAATTAAGGTGGAGAATAATAGAGCTGGAAATGTGAAACGGGTTGAATAACGGCTTGTTTAAAGCACTTATTACAACACTACCATTGTAATGTCATAAACCCGACAAAATGTTACACTGCAATCATGTCTCAAGTTCATATCTTAAGGTTATGTATACAAATAGTGTAATGTTACCAGGATCTGTAATTGTCATAACAGCTAATGTCACATGCTAAAAAGCGGTCATGACAGTTACAGACACTGGTGACAAGCACTAACACAAACATTGTACATCTTCACTTTTCAATACAAATAAATCAATCATAACAATACACAAAATGTACAGATACTTAAATGCATGCAGTTAAATGTTCATTGAAAAAGTCATGAGGTGTAAATATATTGCATCATAAGACATGGAAATACACATTCCCATAGTAAAATAATTATTCACTTATATTAAAATTCTAAACAGCAATTTGAAAGAGAGCAGGACATGTGTCACCCCAATACATTACATGTATTACTACATATATTTTTACTTTGGTATAGTAAAATAAATGTCATTAATAAACACCATCTGAAGTGAGCAAGCCTGCCACAACAGTAATCTGAACCTAAAGGAACATCCCCGTTTCTATTTATGGTCTGAAATGGGAGGCAGAAACATTGTAATCACAGTTGCTTTTCAGCTTTTAAAACCCATCTGGAGATCGGAGCAGATTAAATCAGCCTAACAGAGGATTTGGAGATTATTTCACTAAGTTGTAGTTTTAAAGAGGTTACTGGTCCATATGACAGACGAGAACCACACAGTGCTAAGGGTGCGATGTTGGGTCTGGCCTAGTATTTATGATAATGTCATTATCCACCCATCCAAGCCCCTTAAGCTCCCTGCACACTAGACTCACCTACGGACTCATCTATAGATCTATTACAAGCAGCAAGAAGATTTATTATGGAAAATATCAGAAAAGTGAAAGAGTTAAAATTGTAATCACTCTATAGATAAGTGAATAATCTTAGATTTATGGGGTGAGCTAGAAAATCATAAGCATTAATTTCGACTGGTGAGTTTTAATGAAAGAATCAACATAATAGTGCAATAGAATTTGTAGGTAGTGCTGCTAATTTTTTGCTGCTAAATTTATTGACTAAGAAGTTTTAATGATAATTGTGAAGTGGTTTGACAATCCCAACACTGCAGATCTGATTTATAAAAAGAACACACACTACCGTGTGTCATTGCAAAGCTATAAATTTGGAATGGCCCATTACCCAAACATCATCTAGTCTATGATTCCCTTTTATACGGTAAGTGAATGTACATACTGAATAGGAGCAGTTAATAGTAATTATCTGGGCAAATTAAAAAATGATTAGCAAACATTGGCTTTTGAATCTCTGCATAATCGTTCATGTAATTTGTGTAAAAAATATATAGAATACTGTTAATTAATAATATAATTAAGACCCCCAAGAATATCAGTATATACAGTCGTGGAAAAAAATTAGAGACCACTTCAAAATAAAAAAATAAAGATTTTACATTTACAATTTCTGTTTATGTTTTTGACAAAAATGAATATTGTTAAATTCTATTTTAATTTTTATTCTAGTTTATAGAATAAAACAAAACCGCTCATTTTGGTGAAACTAAAAAAACGTCTCTTATTTTTTTCCACTGTATAATGTCAACTTTTCTGCAGAGCTATATTAAATAAATAAATCATTTAAATCATACATTAACTTATTAATGTGTCCATGTCACAATTATTTATAACCCTACAAAGTATTGCTGACCTTATGTACAAAGTACACAAATATAATCCAATGTCTCAGTGATTATTGGCTCTATGCATCTCCTATCAAGACAAACATGCAGGATTGTCACAATGCTTTTGCAGAATACACACACACACACACTTTCAGATGAGTGTGTCAGTTCAGGAGAGAGCAGCACCAATCGGGTAGCAGGAGTCAGGTTAGAGACATCACATGACAGAAACCAGGAATGAATGTGAGTGTTGGAGCACTCAACAACACGTTGAGGTAAAACTATGTGGATACACACTCAAACCAGGATGCAGTCAGAGGGAATAACGCATAATCACACACATCAGCAAGTGCACACTCCACAACTCTGCCAAACTGGCACTGTGGAATACCTGAAGGGAAACAGTGGATAGAGGGCTCTGAGAGATGTTTTGGGCTACCTGCAGTGCCTCAATCCTCAGGGCTGCGAGCACTAGCTCTTCCTGAGATGTACGATGAGAACGGGGAGGAAGAGAAGGAAGAAAGATCAAGAAAAGGGGAGCAACACGACAGGAAAGGGTGTTGGGTGAGGAGGGAAAAAGAGGTTAGAGTTCAATCTCTTACCTCTTATTTAAACAGACTTCAATGAGTTCAAAAGAATTCAATCATTCCTATACACACAAGCATGTATGATATTGCAGCATGGGGCTTTGATTTATAACAAATATGACATTTGTAAAGCTAAAATTTGATACAATCCCAAAACATTCATGCTAAGGACTGCCTTTTTCATATTTTTATTTGCGTGCTATCCATTAAGAATGGCAATACACTGAAGTGAAATGAAAAGCACGGTGGCTCACAGCAAGAAGGGCCTGGGTGGCTATCCCAGGAGACTAGGGTCCATTTTGTATGTTTGTTCTCTGTGTCTGTGTGGGTTTCCTTCAGACGCTCCAATTTTCCCCCACAAGCCCCACAGAGCTACAAAAATGCCCTAATTACACTATACTGCTAGACTGCATTAGTCTAGCATGTCAGGCTGTAATTCTCTCTTCCACCAACAGAGGGAAGCCAAGGTTAGCAAGTAGGACTTTCGGACAAACTACAATGGCACCTTTGGGGGGCTATTAATATGCATTTATTCCATATGCATGACTGGAAGCTTTTTATTGCTGAACTGATCAATGCTAACAACGGCTAGTTTTTCACTTGATGCTGAAGTTATAGAACATCAAATTGTTTTCCTTTTTGGGAGTCCAAATATTAATTAAGCATTAATTTGATATTCTTTGCCCAGTCTTTATTCATTAATTCGGTTAGGTAGCTGATAGGTTACCTACTGCACTTCTTGGGTCTAAAATCTAGTGTAATGAGTTTACTGTTGCATCAAACTTTCATCACCTTGTTATGCATTAGGTTATGTTTGCACAAGGTGCCTATAGTACGTTTTATGTTGTCTTTAAGATTCAAACAGCTTAGTTCTACTGCAAAAGAGTAAATAGTTTGCTCATGGATTGATCCCAGCCCTGAAAAAGACAACAAAATATAGAAAACACATAACCAATTCAGAATTCAAAAAAAGAGGCACTGATATGCTACTACTTAGAAGATGAAGAAGAAAAGTTTGCACCATTCAGTCACACACTAGCAGCAAAGGTCTGAGGAAAGAGTCGAGGTGAGTGTTCAGCAGGCACTTGATTTTCTACACACCTGCAGTTTGAGGGCGAACGCAGTGGGGTTGGTCTCTGCCAGGTCGGGCTCCAGGTAGCTGAGGGGAACAGACGATTCACTCAGCTTATCTAACAGTGTGAGATCTGTTTGGTCAGCAGGACCCTGGGAGGGGAACTATCATTACATTCACAGTGGAAGAGGGACAGAAGGAGGAAAAAGTTTAGGTTAGTAATGGAGTGTAAACACCCTCAACAATGAGATCTGCTGAAATGTTAACATGGTAAATGTGCTTTGGCAAATTAGGCTGGAAAAACCAAAACGTGTGCAGACTAGTTTGTCCTTAATCTGGAATGGAATATGCAACCATTTACAAAATAGGTAATTTTCACTTTACATAAAGTTTAGCTAAATAATGGAAATGTATACAAACCAGACGATCTCTCTCACTGCTCTGTGCTCTACTCTGAGACTTCCCTTCCTTCTGTCGGCTTTTCTCTGATGTTGGTGGTTCGTGGGAATCATGGGTTGTCATTACAGGTGTTGTCCCCTCCATTGAGATCTTTGCCTCCATTTCCTCAAAACTCCTATACAGAGAAAAAAATGTTAAATGTGGTTTGGACTATAAAGCATAAAAGCAGGAACTGCAGGAATTACCCTGTACAAGGAGAGTTGGGTCCTGACTGGTCCATATTTAAGGTTTGTTTAGAACTGTCCGTCACTGGATCCAGATTTAGGTAGAGGAAGGGTTTTTTGACTGACAAAGGCTGAAAAAGAGAGACTCCCATTAATTCACAAAATAATAATAATAATTAAAAAATAATAATAAGAAGAATATACATATATTTTCAATATATATATTTGTTGATATATTTAGTTACGACATTAGTAAAGGTGAATGAAATGCTTTAAAAATGAAGCATGCTCTTACACTTTTCATGTCATGTCAAAAAATGCATAAATGTGAAATTAAGTGACGTGTTTTTGCAGCTTTGATGAAAGCCTACTAAGAATAAACTGCTTTAGACAGATACTTACTGGAGTGCTGGTGCCAATCTTTTCCATGTATTCAATTTCATAGTCTGTAAGTAAAAAGTTAGAGTTATTACACAGTAAACACTTCAGTTGCCACTTAGCTAAGTCTGCTTTCCCATGTCATCTTTCAGTCTGGATGATTATATTCTAGCATTTGAAGACACTCCTTTGATAACAAATCAAAATTTCAATTTTTTTTAAACCCCATAGCCATTTTTGTAACACTCACCCTGACTCTGTATAGGTAAGTTGCTCTCATTGACAAATGCTGTGAGGTCCGATGGCTGAGGGAAGTCCTGGACATCAGATGTCAATTCCATTTGTACGTCATGCCGAGCTGTCCATTTCTGGTTGGTAGAGGAAGCCAGCTTCTCTTCATCTGTGGCAAGGTCTAGTACGTGATCGGTTCTGGAATCACTTGAAAGGTCTTGGGAAACTTTTGCAGACTGTTCAGACAGAGGCGACCTCTTGGGTGACTTCTTCACTCTAAAGGTGTTACTGCAATTTAGGAAAATATTATAAGCCCTGATACTTTCAGACAATAAGTCAACATGAATAAATGCTTTTTTTTGTCTATACAGCTTGAGATTTAGGGTATCTTAGAATTGTGCAAAGGGTACAATTTAGTAATTACAAGGCTACTTTATTACATTCAGCTACGTGTTTTTTGATTATTCGAAGTATTGGTTAATAAGTATTTATAGTGGTTATCCAGTACATAGTTTTACTGTTTTACTGTATGAAATATGTACATGAATTAATATTTGCAAATGAATTAGCATACTTTGTTAAGAAGAGTGAAATGCTGAAGTGGTTTTTTTAAGAAGTCAAGTATTAGTCTCAATAATGGTCAGACTTACCAGACTAATATCCAGTTTTAGAAAGTTTAAGGAGGAAAATACATAGACTAGCTTAATTGAAAGCAAAATGCTTCATCTTGCCTGAAACTAGTGATGACTAGGTGAGTAAGACTCAATTGTAGTGCAAAAGAGAATGTCTACAAAACTTATAGATAACTGACAAACAATGGAGACCCTCCTTAATATTGTTTTAACTTATGACTGTATGCTTATATTTAAGCATTTAAGCCCTGACCCAAACCTTAGTAATTTAATCCTGATGTTCATTTCAAATTGTTCTCCCAACCAAATTAGTAGCAGATATCCAATCTAGAAGAAAACACTCAAAAGAATATGGCGGTTCAGCTATTTATGAACATTAAATAATAAATAAGATAATCTGAAACATGGTTTAGTCAGAAAGCACATGGTAATATTCTTGTTGTTACTGATGCTGGGTAATGTATTCATTTCTTCACTTACAAAGAACAACATAGAGAAGAGAAACCACTTGACTTCCTGTGACACACAAGATAAACATGCAAACAAGGGACAGACTGCAGCCGTCACTGAGTGGTACAGTCGAATATTTCATCCTGAGTATCTAAGTCCATACCCCAGCATTTTAAGGCTGTTGGGTGAGGACTGTGAAGCATATTTAGTTTTGACCACATATTTTCTTTTGATGCATTGTAAAAACAATGGTATACATGACTTTGTACTTACGATTTAAGTGGCTTTTTCTTGGTTTTGGCTGGTTTGTTCTCATTGGGATCACCCAGGTCATCAACAATGTCATTGCCATTTTCATTGTCATTGCTGGACACTTCAAACAATGCTGGTTTAGGTTGTGAATTTGACATTTTGGTTGATGTTTTGAAGGGGTCGATTGAGTCATCGAAAGATTCTGCATTAAAACTGTAACTTGCCCTGGACTGACTGGGGGGATTGGGGATATCATTCCCTGATGTGAAAGGATTAAAATTAGGATCATCCCATTTGCTGGGATCAAAATTGTAGGATCCTTTAGGTATGGGGATATCATCAATGTCATTTGAATTTCCCAAAGCAGGAACATTGTCTAGCTGCTCAGTTCGTAGTTGGGGGGGTTTCTTGTTCGACAGCTTTGGCTTTCGAATAGGCATTTTGCCACCTGGCTTCTTGCCTAGTTTTTTGGGAGGGAAAGGGGTGTCCTGTGATGTGTCCCCACTCTCCTCAGAATAATCAAATTCTAGTCTGACAGACTGCCGAGTGGTGATTGGCTGCTCCTCGGGGCAAAGGGGTTTCTCTGAGTGGAGTGTCTCAAAAGCAGAACTTTCCTTGGTAGAAACAGGAGTAGGCTCTGAAGACCGAGCAAATTCAAATTTTCTACCCAAGACAGGAGAGTTGGCAATTTTGCTCCCACCTGTGCAGAATGGATCAATATTTTCAAAGTTTTCTGGGTCCCATTTGTAGCTGGCACTGGGTGGAATAGGTGAGTCCTGGTCAGGGATTGATGAAGCCTCGTTCTTGGGTCCTGTAGTTGAATCTTCCTGGGGTGCTGGATCTGGAGGGCTTTCTTCAACTACAGATGGATGACTCTCCACTCGAGACTTTCTTGTCCTCCTAAGCGTGTTAGCAGGGCTTGGAGTAGGAGAAATAGACGGGCCACTCTTCTCTTCTTGTACTTGTGTTGGACTTTCGGAACGAGGCTTCTCTTTTTTCTTTATATCTGGTGTACTGCTGGCTGAGCCAGATCTTACAGTGACACTTTCTGGATTTGAGTTCTGCCTTGAAAGTGGTTTTTTCTTCAGTGAGCCCGGTCGAGGTTTTTTCACACAATGGCGGGTCCCTGGTGCACTTTCTGTTCCCACACTGAAAGATTCCGATCTGGGATGAATCGCTTTGACAGAAGATCCCTCCTCAGTTCTATTTCCAGAATTAATGCTGTCTAACTCTCCAGACTGGAAGCTGAGTGAGCGGGTTAGGGGTGCTGATACCGAGTCTGAGACGAGTATGTGGTCAATGTTGTATGCTCCACTGCTTGCTATGGGCTTGTCCTCATCAAAGACTGGGGAGAGTGGGCGACTGGACTTCCGGTGTGTAGGAGGATCTAGAACTTCAGTGATAGAGGAATCTACTGTGGTGGTGGACAGAGGGCATAGTTCTAAAAAATGCATCAAAATACAAAATGATTACAATTGTTCATAGACACTACATTGAAATTCAACTCAAGTCGACTATATTAACCAATCTACACAATCTAGGTACGTTCTTTTGCAATTAATGCCAAAATTAGTGTCTCCCAAATTAAGAATGTTTAAGACTATCAATAGTATTCACAACCTAAAATAAAACCTGTTCTGTCCGATGTATAGTGCTATTGATATGTAATCTATGTGGTTAGCTGTTGGATGCAATTGCATAAAATGAGCACTTGTGGAATTAGATGTATATGAAGTCTAAGAATTAAGTTAATAATACCAACATTATTCACATTCTATTAATTAAAGTAACAAGTACATTTGTAGCTGTTAGTTTTTACCTGTGTCCTCGACTGTCAAAGTCTCTGTGGTGGGCTGAGGCTGCTCAGGGGGAGGAAGTTGGGGAGATGCAGTCTTCACAGGGGTGGTGGATTCAGGGGTCTCAAACGTGCCATCAGAATCAGAGCTCCTAAAAAACATGGCAAGAATAAGTTACATTTATAGACATTTTTTTCTCCAATTTTTTTGTGTCTCCAATTAACCTGCCTGTTGTGAAACATAATTCAGTAAATAACACAACAGTCCTCCAGTTGGTGCAAATTCCCAAATTCCAATTATTTCATTTAAACATTCATTTAAAAATAGAGTAGACCACATCGCTAGCTATTTGGATCAATTTAATGATCTTTTAATTCATGGTCACATTTTTAAAAAGGGGTCTCTGTCTCTTGGGGATTACAGTCTGGAAATAAAAGCACATTTACGCTGCAACATGAGGGGCACTGCAGCTCAGACATGAAGCCTTATTCTTTTTTTACACCCTCAAAACACATTAAAAACACAATTACCATCTGCTTAGTGAAATAACCATTCAAATGGATTGAAGTTTGTGCCAGGCATTTTTTTTCTACAGGAAATGTATAAAAATGATTTCTAAATGCAAAGACTAAATGCAATCACAGCATTATATTATATTTAGTATTAACTGAGCTATTTGTTCAAATAGAATCCACATGATTCAAGCACACATTGTCCTCCGGCTTTGCAGACCCCACCCAGTCTGCCTGCATCAGCATCTGTGTAATATGTCAGCCAGGTCCTTACCTCTGTCTTACTGGCCCACTAGAAGCCATAATCATATGGTTGCTTGTAGAGCTCCATGTAATTCGCTGAAGAAACCCAAGAGCCGGGTCATCTCTGTTGCCTTTTCCAGAACCCCCCAGCAACGTGTCCCATCCCCATCGTGCCCAGTGGAATGGCGACAGAGCCTGCCACGAGTTTAACGCCATCATCCCCAGAGACACACTTGCAAGTGCACAAACCAGCACTGTGAGGTGTTTCTATCTCCTTAGTTCTGTCTACCGTACCGCTTTTTCTTCAGCAGCATCCTACAGTAGCTCTTTCCTCAGCTGATGGATTTTTTCCAAGAGGCTGGAGGCAGAGAATCACTACGGTACCGCTTAGCTGCATGCTTCTTTCCCACGTTCTCACCCCACCCCTCCCTACACTTAAGCCTTTCTCTCTATCTTGCTGAGCAGTGAGAAAAGCTTTAGCTCTCTACAATTCAGCAAATTTAACCATTTCTTAAAAACATTCCCTTTTAAAAGCATGTAACATACAATGACCTTTCTGTTTCTTTTATTAAACAATGAAAGCATCATCTTAGCCTTTTATCATCATTGTGTGTTTTGAATTTTAATAAATGTGTTATGTTTTGGTCTGACAGCAGAAAATATGGCCAAAGATCAACACACACACACAGCCAGATGCCAGTAATAGTCGCTTTTATCTGAAGGTGGAGCTTAAGTTTACATTGACATCTGGCGCATTGATATATTAAGAAAATACTGTGATCCAGGGTGGTACCACATGCCCATTGAAGAGCTGGGGTAAGCTCTAGCACCCCTACCCAACCCTAATTAGGATAAGTCGTAGCCTAGTGGCTAAGGTACTGAACTAGCAATTTAAACGTTGTTGGTTCAATCCTTACTACTGCTAGGTTGATGCTGTTAGGCTCTTGAGAAAGGCCATTAACCCCAATTGCTCAGATTGTATGCCTTACTGTAAATTGCTTTGGATAAAGATGTCTGCTAAATGCTGAAAAAGTTAAATAAGTGGTTTATGTCTGTAGTATATATAAATACACTCAAATCACATTAATATGACTGCTGTGGCATGTAGCTTATATGAATGAAGTTATGTTTTGTGAGCTGGCTGTGTGGGTCCATAAATAGTTTGAACTTGGGTATAAATCCATCCTTGAATCCATGCTGATTGTCTACATTGGGGCAGATGGGAGGGATATTTCAGCAGGATGATGCAAAATGACTCACCCTGGTCGGCAGTGCACAAAACGTGTACAACCTTGGTTTTCTAATTTCTCTGACTTGCGCCCAATTGGACATTTGTGGGACCACCTAGATGGTCTTGTTGACTCTATTGATCGTCCCTCACCAACCCTTTAGCTGTAGCATGGCTCCAGATAACTATGACATCCGACCAGGACCTTAGTGAGTCACTCCAAACGCTCTAGCTGCTGTCCGTGCTGAACAAGATTAGTTAGGACCTTAGTAAGACCTCATGCTTTACAAAATGTCATCTATATTATTTTAAAAAATATTATTATATTTTTATAGTTGTTTAATATCCGTAATCAAGAAATGCAAAATAGTATTCATTTTTGGTCTTACACACATGCTGCACACTATAAAACACTTATAATTTCGATGAATTCTCAAAGGTTTCACCAATTTGCCTGTACAGGAAGTGTGTGTATGCCAGGGAGCAAATTCTAATTGCAACCATAACACCCTCCACATTGTCATGCCTGGATCATTTCTATAGTTCTACGAGACTGATGGTGAAGACAGTAAAGCGTGATTAGTACACGCTAAGCATCTTTGTGAGGATATTTCTCTACATCCCTGCAAACAGATTGTTGCTATGGCAACAGTGTCTCAGACCATATGCTTCACTGGGGAGACACTAACAGCTTGTACTGAAAAGTGGGCCCAGCTCACCATTTCAGCTTTCTTGAATACATTCACACACACACACACACACACACACACACACACACACACACACGCACACAGACACACACACACACACTTGCATAATAAGATCATCATACTACTTTCAATATTAGATCATTATAGTTAAACCAAGCAAACCAAAGTGAAGAAAGAACTGGTTCAACCCTACCAAGCTCTAAGTGAAAAATAAATGAGACGATTTAATAAAATTCAATGGACAGTCGGTTTCAGTTTCACTAACCAGACCCATACGTGATCACTGCCAGACGTGTTGAATCTGTCTGTTGAAACCTCACTTAAATCTAGAAAGTCTAAAAAAAAACAACCCGTTCAGCACAATGCCATGTTTAAGGTGTTAACATTTATTAATCACATACACATCGCTAATTCTCTGAGACTCATATGAACCACAGTAAGATCCACTAACAGGGAACACAACAACGGCACGTCTAGCATGGAACTAGCACAAAACATCATGAGAACCTAAAGTTCATGCGCAGAAGGGAAAAAGCACACAGTAAGTTCCTCAAAATGCCTCAAAAGTAATACACTTTTCCATTCCATTGAGATGCGTGGCAGGTCCTTAATCAAGCAGTTTATACCGAAAACCTTCCATTTACTTCCATTATATATTAATTGTGCAAAAAAGGGCGAGCCAATAAAATATTATGTAAAAGACTTTTGCATAGGTCTGTATTCTAATTATCTTTCAGGGTACGTTTTAAATCACCATTCCAAAATCAGGCAGACTTACATTGCCAGATGAAGCCATATTTACCTAATTGCATCTAACAGCCATGCAGTGCGTTTGAAGTTGTAGAGAAAAAATGGGGGTAATTTACTTTCTGCAATGCACCATTTGCACTGGCAGCAAAACAGATCCACAGCATGATGGCACACTCACCATGCTTTAGGTGATTTCTGGCCAGGAAACTTTTACTGTCTGACCATAGAACTTTCCAGGAGTCCTTATGCTCATGGAAATCAGTAATAACTGTTATTTCTATTATAAATATGAATACAAATTATTTATGTGATAGAAAATAAAACTCATTGATGCTTTCTGTGTTTTTATGTTAAAAAAAATTCAAGTAAGTAAACAAAATTCTATTGATAATGAAATTTAGGGTAACATGAGTAGTGCAGTCGTAAAGACCTACAAACTCGAAGTGCTAACATTTCAAGCTCTT
>JAYDZF010000034.1:3697724-3716101 GCA_034509105.1 Microcambeva barbata | reverse complement strand
GTGTAAAATGTACATCATTTGTAAGTCGCTCTGGATAAGAGCGTCTGCTAAATGCCATAAATGTAAATGTAAATGAATCAGTAGGCAACACAATTTTAAATAAATGTCAATACAGTCTAATATACAACTTCAGTTACAACACTCATTACTTAATTCCAAATCAACTTAATAATGCCTAGTAGAAATGATCTTAAGCTTAAAGGCATTTTCTTTCATTTACATTTTCTTCCAGTCTGACTAATACATCTGGGTGTGATAGATTTGATGACTTAAAAATATTGGTGGATCAACAATGATCTTAACATTTTCTTGATGGTTTGGGCTTTGCCAGGTTATAACACCAGCGCAGAGATTGTGAACACCTCGGTTCCCTGGGTGCTATCTAGCAAGCACAATTGGCAGTGCGTACAGTAGACTATAATTGCCCATCATTTATGCTGGGTGGGGTCTTCAGATGCTGTGTAAGGACTCTGGTTAGCAGATAGATTATCTTTTATTACAATGGGATGCCAAGCAACAAAATACAGATTGACTACAATAAATTAAAATGAAAATAATTTAAAAATGTATACATAGATAGGGAAAAAAAATAATTGCATCTGATGAACGTCAGGTGTCCAAAACGTTCAGTCTATACATAATACTTTTTTACAATTTGCTTTCAGAGAGCTTACTTGATTTAAAGGAGGCATCCTGAGTTTAACTTAATTTAATTTAGATTTACTTTTAGTCAATTCAGTTCTTTCCATCAATTTTATGTTAACCTACATGTCCCCAAAGTCTTTCGCAAAGCTGTGTGCTTACATATCACACATTTTGACCACATAGTCCTTTGTCTGTCAAACCTACTTTCTGCTCTCTAGAGCTTTAGAAGCCGTAGGATGAACTGGGTAGACTTGAAAGGCTAAGTTACAGCCTCTTGATGTTGCCAGCATATGCACATCCCGGGGAATAGAGAGTTCTTTAAAGCAGTCTGTGTCACATCTTGTTACCTGTCATTCAAAATCAATACACTGAGAAAACATGGAATTTAGAAGCCACTAGAGCTTTTCTGTCTCATTGCTGTAATGACACTGTACAAATTGTTTCGTTTTTTCAACCTTTGATAACACCACCAAGGACAAGATGACTTTTTCCCATTAACTTTTATTTCTATCTTGTTCTGAACCGAAAGTGTCTAAAGCCTCTGATTTCAGCAGTAATTTTCCAAAATGGTGAACCAAGTACAGAAAGTCCTGAAGTATAACAAAGTAATTTCACACTTTAGGACTCAGTGTTGCTGCTGCAGTCTAGCTGGAAATGGCTTTTTGTTTTTCAGAGGCAGAGCTTCAAAGCTCAGAGCCCTTAGGAGATGCACTTTACCAATGACTGCACAATCGGCTCCGCTTGCTCACCCACTCTGTGTCTCACATGCCAGAGCTCGACTGAAAACAAAGATGGTCACCCTAATGTTGTTACCTTGCTCAATTAGGCTGTGGAACAGCATTGGGAGCACATGGTGAAAAAGTGTTTTCTACCTGTATGAGGAATGCAGGACTGCTGGAACACAAACTCACCTTATGCAAACATCCAAGGTCCCGCTGTAAGCACCTAAAAAACAGAGGACTCAGAATTAGCCTAATTAAAGCACAAGAATCAATACAGACTGTGACACACTGGATCCCTTGTCGAAGACTCACTGTCACTGAGCGTGCAGATGATAATGACATTACTTGCAATATATTAATCAATTCACACAGTTCCTTTAGAGTTCCTTACCCTGATCTCTCTTCAAGGGCTGGGATCTTTGTGGCAGACCGAGTACTGAATGAAGCTGGGTCAATTAGCCTTTAAACAAAGAAAGAACTGACAGAGAGTAGAGAGAGAGGTGATGTGGTGAAGAGCGAGGAGGCGGGAGTGAGTGCTCACAGATCCACTGGAAAAAAATATGACGCAGATCCAGAGCAACTTCTCCAGCCCGTCGTACCCGGAGAGGGCACTGTCGCCATGGCAACGGCAGAGCAGTGATCGCTCGTTGGGGGCACACAAGGCACGGCATTATTCTGTCTTTGACTTGCTGCGAACATGTAGCCAGGAAAGCGTACATACAGGCAGACAGATGCCTAACATTCAATTAACTCCGCTGGCCTTGAGCCCCAGAGCCCAGCTTACCTACGCTGGGAAAAGATTGATCATTAGGGCCTGACAAACATCATGCTGCGACGGATCCTTCATGTAAGGCGCGGTTCAGAAATTAGGACAAAATCAGTTTACTGTCAAAACTGAGGCACTTAAAGACTGCCAGTTTCCCAACCTGTTCCCTGTTTGGGTATAAATCAGCCTAGGACGTTTCCATCCCAGTGGGTGTCATGCACAATGTAAAACATGTATTTGCCAGCTATTAATAAGATGTCTATACCAGAGTCAGTGACATAAATAGGACATCAAGCATAAAAATGGACATTGAATAGACATCCCAACAGCACTGTGGAACAGCAAGTACTGTTCGTGTCTTATTGTATCCAGGGGTGTCTAGGGGTTTAATCAGAGCTTCAGGTGTTTGTAATTATTCTGTGGTTCCCCCAGGTTTCACATTTTTCCCATTACACAACATGGCAGTAAATGGTTTGGTCTAGTGTGTAATGCGCTGAGATGGACGGGTGTTCGGTCATTCAATCTTCTCAGGATATTTTTCATAAAAACTGACAATTTCACCAGGGTGACCACCTTGGGAACCAACAATCCCTGAAGAAACATAATTATCTGTGGTCATTATAACCATACTTATTTGGTTTGCTGGATGACAGTCTATCTTCCTACCAATAAAGATACGCTAGCCAAAAGTCAGGATCTGTGAGCTCATTTGTAGGCCATTATATAGACTTGCCAATATCAGGTTATTGATTATAAACAGCATCTACAGAGGCTGTGAGAGACTCAGTTGAGTCTTAAATATATGTTCAATCAAACTAAACACTCTTTTTTACAGCTTACTACAACATATACTATATAGTACTAATATAAAATAATTAATACTGCCTAAAGCAAGGGGGAAGTAACGATTGGGGAAGTAAGCTTGTGCAGTGTGATACGTGCAAAAGGCGTGTATTAAGTCTTTTAAATATTTGCAGGTGGAGCAATAAACTAGTCAGCGTGTCACTTGCTATTCCCTTTAAGAGTCCGGTGCATTCTGACTGGTGCATTTGCTTTTTTTGGTGCCGCAGCTACTGAACTAGTTTAACGTTTCTCAGTAGAGGACACTGACCTGCTCATTTACTCTGTGAAGGTGTGCGAGCACTTCAGAGATGGAGAAGTGAGTCAAATGCAGTGATCAAATAACTCCAAAGTGAGCACTGTCCAAGTAGGACTGTTTTCCAGTACACCATTCCTGAAGTTTAATCCCCCTTAAATAAACACTTGTCCTGTTGATCAAATCATTTTATTTACTTACCAGGTTGATCTTTAAAGTTGAACTTGTTTTCATCCATTTTCTTCATCCCTTAAAATGTACTTATGCTTTATTAAAACACCAAAATATTATTTAGGTTATAAATAATAATTATTAGGGCAGCACAGTGGCAGTTGAGACTCAAGTTCCTAAAGTTACATGTTTGTTGTTGTCGGTCCACCTCGTGCTTCATGATATTTATCATTAACATATTGATACACGGGGGCTTAGTGAGTAGCACTGTCGCCTCACAGTGAAAAGGTCCTGGGTTCAATCCCCGGGTGGGGTGATCTAGGTCCTTTCTGTGTGGAGTTCTGTGTGCATGTTCTCCCCGTGTCCACATGGGTTTCCACCGGGTACTCCGGTTTCCTCCCACAGTCCAAAGACATGCTACCAGGTTGAGTGGAGACACTAAAATTGTCCTGTAGGCTCCTGCGGTGGACTGGCGCCCCAACCAGGGTGTTACCTTGTGTCTTCCACTTATTGAAGAGCTAGGATAGGCTCCAGCACCCCTCCCCGACCCTAATTAGGATAAGGTCTAGAGACAATGAATGAATGAATGAATACTGAGGGGTTTTCTGTGTATTGGCTGTTAACTTTGGAGAACATTTTTGTCTGTTATCCTCATGAACTTTGTTTTAGAATTACATTTCTTTGTGAGTAAAATTTGATAATTGCAAGAATTTTGTAGAAGACAGCAATTTTATGCCACAGGTGCATTTAGTTCTGTACTCTGATGAAGGGATTACTTTTATAAGAATAAAATTATATCAATAAATGTATGCATTAATAATAAGAATGAAAAAAAATCTTGAGCATGTCATTTAAATACAGCAGTTTAACTACAGAGATTTTCTCTTTGCCATTTGCCCTCGGCTTGCTCAAGAGTTTTTGGTCTGCTACTAGAAACACTAATTTGTAAAAAGAGCTATACATAAAATTGACTTGATTTTGATGCTGGATCTTTCATATAAATACAAAAATCAATGGTCATTACTCAAAGCACTTTAATTTACCCGCAGTCCGCCTAGCACAATGGACGGATTACTGGGATTTATATGAACACAATAACACTAATCCAACCCAGCACATACAATTTATAATACTTAAATGTGTTCTTACAAAAGCAATGCATCATACTCCCAGGTCTGTGACATAAATCAGTAAGAGTGTGCACTTTTATTTAGCTGGGGTTTTTTAAAGAATCTGTTTCTTGCCAAAAGTAGTGAATCAGGCTGTGAACTCAAGATAGAGGAAGGGCGGGTAAAAAAACTGGACTCTCTCTGCTTCTCTCTAATTCTCTGTGCTTCAGTGTTTTTGCTTCCAGCAGGCAGATCATTTAGTGGTGCTGTAATGATCAGCACAAAGGAAGGTGACCCATTTTATTGTGTCACCTCTCTGTAAGAGCAGCCTTAGATGCAGCTCTGGCCCAATTTACACAGGCATCTGTGTGTAGTGCGTGTACACACACACACACACGTTTATGGCTTGTTGGCAGAAACATGCCGAAAATGATGCAGTGCAGCTGTAGTGACTTCATCCTTCTCCAATAATTAGCCTCAAGGGCCGTGCTTTGCAGCCCACCCAGGGGATTTATTTATTTATTTAAACGATCAACATCAGCAAGGTCATTTACTTTCAAATTAATGAAACTTTGCATTATATTAATGTCACATTTACATAACCAAAGTGACTTACATTACATTTACAGCAATTGAGTGTTAAATGCCTTGCTCAACAGCATTAACCTGGCAGTGGTGGGGTATGAACCAGCATCCTTTTGATTAAAACCCCACTACCTTAACCACTAGGCTGCAGCTGGCCTATGCTGTACATGTGTTTACAATAATCTGTTTTCACTACTGGTGTGTGCTTATTAATCATTTATTAGTGTGTATACAAGGTGATATATAACTGTTTGATAACATAAAGACCCTATCAGCCATACATCAGATTTTATCCAGTAACTGAGGCGGGAGTGGTAGCAAGTGTTCAGTTTCAGTCTTAAGAGTTGTAAGTTATAATTGCAAAATGTATTATTTATATTTCTTATTTATTAACCTTGTGTATTTAATATAAAATAGCTTCGAGCACTGTACCTATTAGTTCTCAAACAGATTTAAGTTGAAAAATTATGTTCTATCGGTAAAGCTGAAGGATCAGTTCTAGTTGATATGAGTATGTAACAATTAATATATAAAAATATCAGTTTATGATCAAAGTGGTCAGATCACAAATAAATGAATAACAGAACACTGTCAAGATGCTATAACATAGTCTCTGATGGTAGAATTGGTATGGCATTCTAAAAAAATAATAAAATGTTTGATAAACATTTGATCAAGTCAAATCCATTGTATGTGTAAGCGTACTTGACCCACCAAGCCTCTGATTCAACATAATTGTAACCAATATGTCAGAAATCTATTTTACTAATACAACTGTTGATTATTAAAGCAAGTAACAATAACCTGCAGGGTAAATTACCAGATACAGAAAAGTTAGGGTGACAAGTCAGCGATTTTCCTGCCAACCACTGCTACCCGAGATTCAAAGTTTTCAGTTCAGTGCCCAGGGTCATGTTGGCACTAAATAATTAAGTCCATCTCTGCCAGCATCAAATAAATTGTGTAGGGGCCACAAACCTTTGAAACCCAATTAATAGAAGTACAGTTTAATAAAATATTTTAATGATACCCAATTATATTGGCACAGTCAAAGTTCTTTGTCTTAAACAAACCTACATTAATAAATTTAATGAGGTTATAAAGTATTTTAGATCAGCAATACTGATATTGCTATGATGAAATTAGCAATTTTTCAGTCAGTCTACATACAAGTTGAGATAACAGTGTTTAGTTAATACACATAATAAAATGTTACGTCACGCCATACATGTTCTTAAACTAAATTACTTTTATTTTCAAGAAATTAGCATTTAACCCTAATTATGAATATATACAGTGGAACCTTAAGTTACATACAGTTTAAAAGTTTGGGTTTATCAATTCAGTTCATTATCTTTAACCCCTTATCTTAATCAGGGTCAGGGAGGGGTGCGGGAGCTTATCCAAGTTCTTCAACGGGTGCAAGGCACAAGGTAACAGCCTGGATGGGGTGCCAGTCCATCGCAGGTACCTACAGGACAATTCAGTGTCTCCAGTCAAGCAAATCGCCCCACATTTTGTTATGAACCTAATTTACTTTCTACATAGGCATTACAGGGCAAAACAGTAATTTTCAATTTTAATTATATTGTTATTAATGTTTAACACAAAAGTATAGTTCACATGGAGGGAAATATTATTTGAAATGATCACATTGGTATTAATAGTGAATGACCTGACTTATAAGGCAGTGTCCTATTAAAAGCCTTTCTAATTCATTGTATTTACATTATTTTTGTGACGTATTGACTCAAGAACAACACAGTGGAACAAAGTCAATCCACTGTAATTTCAAAACACAAACAGCCATTTGTGATGACGGTGAGAAAACGTGAGTGGCTACATCCCCAACCAAAGAATTATTTTTGCTGATGGCACTAAAATAGTACAAAGTAGTAAATCACAAAGGAAGGAGACCATTTACAAAAGTAATTTGTTTTTTTAAATACCCTCAAATTTGGCATATTCAAAGAGAATTAGATTTTTCTTACTACTGCCTGTGTTGTCATAACTGTCAAATCACTAGCATTAAGGTGTTTGCAGCATCAACATTCATTTATATTGTCAACACTGTGAACTGAATATAACTATACAGTTTATGAAATCAAGCACATCCACTATTGACAACAATTTTAATATTTTTTTAATTTCTATTAATAATATTAAGAAGAGAAAATAAGACATACAATGCAAAAGTTTCTTTCATTAATTGGTGAAATGTGAAAATGTCTTCGGTAATCCCATACTGACTTCAAATGCCAACTCTAAAAATGCTGACGTGTTGTTTTCTGTGTAGGTCATATATTTTTATCAGACCTTCAAGTGACACGAACATTAAAGAAACTGTTTTAGAAACCTGGAACCATGTCAAGCTTAGATAACTTTGCTGTAACGTGTTAATAAGTGGCTCGCACATCTTCAGGGATCTTTGAAGAACTGATTTCATAACAAAAGTAAATGTTTCTTGACCATGCAATTCCACAGTTTTACAGTCTTTAATTATTGGACCAAATTCTGTTATCTATTCCATTTCAGACACAGAATCAAGCTCACTGAGGAATTTTTGGCATTTGGCAATGAGTACATTAACTGCCTCACTGACCAGAACATCAGGTTGCAGGATTCCAGTAGACTCCACAGAGACTGAAAAAAAGAAAAGAAAATTACCTATGTGCTTTTACCAATACAAAATATTCAATCCATAATTTTCAGTACACTTTACAGCACATACAATACATTTATTTTATTTTGGCTGCTCCCATTAACGGTCATGACAGTGGATTGTGATACAAATTATTAATTTGGCATAGTTTTTACAGCGCTTGCCTTTTCTGGTGCAACCCTCCTATTTATCCAAGCTTAGGACCAGCATTGGTTTTTGCATCCCAGTGACTAGATACCTACAGGACAATTCAGTGCCTCCAATTAACCTGGCTAAATGTTTATGGACTTTATGAGGAAATCAGAGCACATGGAGGAAACACATACAAACTCCATAAAGAAAGGACTTGGACCGCCCCACCTGGGGATCAAACCTATGTCCTTCAAGCTGGTTCTTGTTTTCCAGAGTGTGAAATAAATACAGTAAGTCGAGTACGTACATATGAAATGATCTCGCACTCTTGCCAGTTTGACCAAATCCTTAAGGTCATCATGTCGGAGTACTTCTCTGCTGCATGTGTCCAGGCGACTGTTGACCACTTTGGCAACTTGTTTTCCTAAAAGGAAAAAAGAAATATTGAAATGTGCTTCACCATGAATGGATAGAGTCTAAGAGGCACTAGTCATACCATTAACATTTTCCAGTTCGATGACTCCAGGTGAGAAACAGCGTTTTAATCTCTCAGCCAGGTCTCCTTCGACTGGTTGCAATATTGTGATCTCAGGAAGTAGTCTGTAACTCGCAGTGGCTACTGGGGAGAACTTGGCATGGTCCTTGCCTACACAGGGAACAGAGTAGTTATTGCATGTGATGCAATAATGTCAACAAAGTCTAAAACACAGACTATGCAGAATTAGAGTATTGTTAATAATACAGCAATCAGTGAGTTATAGATCGACAGTTTGTTTTGTAATGATTGAATAGCTTGTATTTACTTACCGATTCCTTTAACACAGTGCATGACTATGTCTAGCTCTTGGCCTGGTCGGAGCTGTGCTAAAAGGATGTCCTCATGCACAGGACCAATATTAGCTTCAGCAAACACATCAGCCTGGTTTCCAATAGGTACCCACTTCATCTCTCCGGAGTACACTAAAACAATGTTTTAAAGAGCATATAAGGGAATTATTACATCACCAAACACAGCCAGTAAAACCATTAGCAATTCTATCTCTGAAAATATATATAAAAAAACTTTACAATACAACACACTTGGAGCTTTAAATTATAGGACATAGATGACAGAACTTGCATTTATTGTAATAGTTAAATATATTTGTTTTTAGACATGCATGTATTTAGTCATAAAGATATCTGTATATGTAGTTATTCTGAGAATATTATTTATTTGCAATTCAGTGGCCTGGATGTATTTGAGACTGAACACTGATGAATCACGTGTAAGCTGTAGCTACATAGTCGATCTTAAATGTAAACAAAGAGCTAAACATGAAGGTACAACATGATTTCTGTGTTCTGCAAGCATACATTTTTTATTTTTCAATATTTTAATTTTGACGGACACATTTTAAGCCTGTAATATGCAAATATGCATATCTGAATATGCAAATATGGATTATTTGCACATTTCCTGGTAATACAGGTTCTATTTTCACTTCTTGTGAAGCAGTGGCTTTTTGATGCAATTATAATTTGCACATTTTTATCAAAAACTAAAGTCAAAAAGTCGATACTGTGGCTTTTCCAGTTATAAATTATGATTAAAATAGTACATAAAGTCTTTGAAAGTAAATCATATGTTCAGTTGGCTGTTTTACTGCACTCACCCATGTGATTGAGGTAAAGTTCTTTAGGATCTGATGAGTCTTTGGATGCCCTTGGATTCCTTTTGCATTTTACTTTCAACTGAAGCTGAATTGTGTCAATTTCGGTGCCTTCTTCATCACCTACCAGAAATAAACAATGGAAACAATGTGGAGTAAATGATGTGTAATTTCAGAAGATTAGAATTACTACAACAAGATGATTGAAACAACAACAGAAGTTCTTACCAGCATTTCTGTACTCAAAAAGACGAGGGTCAGCTTTAATAGGTACCAGGCCGAGTCTGTGGGCTAAGATCTCATCTTGAACAATAGATGTATTGTTGTAAATAAAAACCTTCTCAACTGCCATGGTTGGGACCTAAATATGTGGTTTAAAAATTAAAGTCAGAACCTTTTACTATTCAGTCTACTAGGATCAAAGTTAACTTTTTTTAACAACTTAGTAAACAGTTTGTTTATTTTAACATTAATATTTTTACCCATCCATAACACAATTATCTTGAAGTTATCGTTACTAATGCAGCTAAACTCTTATGTCTGGCAGAATTAAAATGTGGCAGAAAACCAATTATCACTATATCACACTATTTTCCACACATACAGTAGGAGATGTAGAAGTCTAACAGAAATCCTAAAAGAAATGTTCCATAATCTGAAGAAGTGGGCTAAAGTTGAACAGCATTAATGTAATTTAGTAAACTCAAAAATAGCCTGGCCTTAAGAACCCGATAACACTGCTGTTCCTATCCTACTTAAACCAGTGTTCCATACTCTACCTTACAACTAAGAGAAGATAGACTTTATTTGAATATTCTGCCAATTAGTCTGGATTTTGGATTGTTTTTGGATTTGGATTGTAAAGATGAGGACTGATTCTTCATGGGTAAAAAATAAATACCTCAGCGATCAGTATCCTCCGAAAAGCATTGGCAATGGCAGCGTCTATTCCCACCATGTCAAACTCCAATGTGTTTTCATCCATTTGAACAATGTCAAGCTTGAAATTCTGGAACAGTAAAGAAGGCAAAATAGAAAAAAATGTGAATTTCTGAGATTTTTGCTGAACAGTTTGCCTTACGGAGTAGAGGGTAAAACTAAGACATCATGGTAACTCCAAATTTTAAATTTGCTGGGTTTCAAACCCTACTGTATTTGAATACAGTATATGTATAATGCGTATAATCCCTTAGCATGTACATATATACAGCACCAAATAAATCATTCAAATTAGAACTATAGTAATTTGCACAAAGAGTTAGAGAGAGCAGTTTTACAATCCAAATAACCAAGGATCATATACGATTTAGGAACATAGGTGAGCAGGATGTCAAAACGAATGACTTATCATGCTTATAACAGCATGATTATCCAAATAAGGGGGTATAATATACAAACATTTATTTTTGTGTTCTAAAAAAAAAGCAAATAGATCCATTGAAAAAGAGCCCACTTGAAAATAATTCTAATTATAGTTAGAAAACAACACTTTGTAAAACAAATTTTAAAACTACAGTGATAATTTTGAAGTGGTCTCATTTTTCACTGACTGTTAATTCTTTTCGCTTTGTTGCATAAAAATCTCAAAGTCTGTCAAATGAACTGTTAACTTCGGTTTTCGTATGTTTTGCTATTTTAAATATGAATTTTAGAACGGAGAAAGATATTTTAGTCCGTGTACATAGCAGTTAGTAATTAATTATAGATACATAATACTTAACCTATAGTAAATTAGGAGAGCAGCTACAAGTTGTAATGCTGCCAAAATACAATATGCTCGCCAGCTCAGACACACGTACTATCAAAACTACTAACGATAAAATGGATAAACATCTAAACATGCAGTACCTTTTTAAATTTTCTGAAGTCCCATGTGTCATCATACCCAGGGTAATTTCCAGGAAAATGCGTGGAATGAACCTGTGCAAGACCAACATTGAAATCTCAGTAACAAATAATTAAAACATCACGGTTATCAACACGATTCATGTTTAATCAATGTGTATACAAACAGTTATAAGCAACTACATGAACTTAACTGTGTATTTATCAAGTGCGTTTACTGTTTAATGTGCTATGGATAAGTTCATATATTTTTATCAAATGTAAGCAACAGAAGGCAAACGTTTGCATACATTTTTAACACCGAATTCGCCCAAAATTACTCGATCACGGATTTCATCCACGTTGCTTATAGGCACCGCCATGTTTCTGTCATGTCTTCCGTCTTTCAGTGTCTCTCAACGCCCCAAATCTGCTCATATTTCAAAATAAAATGTACGTAAGCGCTATTGTAGTCTGATTTCTAAAAGTAAAAAAAAAAATTTATATAGTTTAAACCACGTTTTAATGAAAACACTACATGTAATGTATTTACTCTAAATCCAAAGAGAAAACGCTAATTGGACATATTATATGGTGAAACTTTTATTATGTACACAGTCCTAAACGGTTGGGCTCTGCGGACCGGCGCGCGCAAATCCTTGACTCATGGGATTTAGTGTTTGTAGTAACCAGGTGCGCGAGGAGGGAATGTGGAAGTTTACTTCAAAATTGTAACCGCGCAGTGACCCCTTAAGATGCATTAAAACAACAGCTGGCACTTAATTCGTTACTTATCGGACCATATTTAGTTACACTCAAACAAAATCTGAAGTTAAATACTTGGGTATGGATAAGTACAGCGAGAGAAATGAAAGTTACTGCGACGAGTCCTCTTCCGATCGAGACGAAGCTCGAAGAGACAAGAACACCTGTGGAGAGGTGAATGTTACTTTATGTACACGACTTCTGCATAGTTTTCGTAAATGTTTTGAATATAAACAGATGAACGTTGGATGGATTGTATCGTTTTTATTTATTTGATTCATTTGTAAGTGTTTAAAATCATGAGAATGCGTACGGTTTTCCGTACTTCAAATGGGCAAAATGTCACGATTAGTATTAGTTTTATTTTCAAAAGTCACGAGTAAGAAACTTAAAGAAAAATAACATCTAAGTATCTTTGGATATGGTACCAGACTGTTCTGAGTCTGTAATTCGTTTATAAACAGTCGTTTTTGGCATCCTTTACTAAATTGATTGTGTTCATAAATCAGTGTAAATGAAGGTTAAACTTAATAATTTACCTTTAATAACTGAGTAGAGTAGTAGCATGTAAGAAAATAAGTTGCCTATGATAATAACAGTTTTATAATGATGTTAGATTATACATGAATGACATGAATGGTTTGTACAGTAAAACATTGTGTCTGTTTTAAGGCATTAATGTCACCTTGTTTTAGTAAGTTCTTATACAGTTATTTCTAAAAACATGCTTGTGAATAACTTGTGTGTAGTTGAATTTTTAGATGTAATTTGACATTTTTACACGTTACTCAGAAGTTTTATTTACACTTTTATAGCTTATAAACTGGCATATACTGTTGTCTCTGCTTTGTAAAGCAATTACTGCCACTCAGGGAAATGTATCCTTATATTTGCTGTGGACTCTGTAATGGATTCTTCATCAATGCCACAACCATCACGGAATGTCTTCATACATGTACGTATGCCAAATGATATTAGCGTTACCAAAAATGCTGTAATAATGCTTGTTTGCCATGTTTTCTCTAGCTAAAGCACACTGAACCTGTCTGTCTGTCTGACAATTAGTTCTTCTTTCTCGATTTTATTCTTAGTCTGTAAAAGCTGCATTGTCAAGCACTTCTTCTACTGTAACAGGTGCCCCAACTGTGGTATTATCGTTCATCAGACTCAACCACTGTATAATATAAGGTATTGCTATGTCATATTTATATGTGTAAAACCCGATGATCTAAAACTGACTGTAGGGCTTTGTTGGGCTTATAACTATTTAAAAAATCCTAGATTACGATATTAAGTGCCAGATAGACTGCTGTTGTCAACCTGTTAGAAGTAATAATCTATTTAGGATATTTTCCAGCTTCTTCTCCAGCTTAGTCGAGGAGACCTTTGATATTTTGTTGTCATGGTTGCCATAATCCCTTGGGCTTAATTATTGGTGTCATGGAACAGTAGTAGTCTTAAGTTTTTTTCTTTGCCAGTGTTTACCCACCACTGTTATTATTTAGTTGATTGCATATTTCACTGTGTTTGTCACTTTATGTATTCTAGACCTGACAGACAATTGCAAGATATTGTTTACAAAATGGTTCCATATTTAGAGGAAGGTAAGGGTTCACTTTACTAAATATGTACATGTATAAACGAATCTTTTAATGCTGACATAGAGCTTCATTTATGCTTTACTGTCTACTCAAGCGGAGAGAACACAAATGAATGCATTTTCCAAAGAAAGAAGACTAGCAGTGAAGTCTCAGAATGAAAAGCATGAAGACCAGATGCCCCAATCTGTTTTTACTGTTCCTCCAGAGCTTGATGTTTCACTGATATTGGAATTTGTCGGGTCAGTTTTCTTGCTGCTAGTTTATTTGTGTTTATTAGAAAGTCTAATATTATAATGATTTAGCTTATACTTAAACACTGTTAGATCTACAATATGGGTATATATTGTATGGTTTGTCTAATTTGTATTGTCTTTGTTCTTTTCTCATTCACAGTGCTGAAGAGGGTATTGATAATTATAAGGTATATATATTTTGTAGATAATGACTAAACATTCTTTAAAGTGGTTAGAAAAAATACAAACTAAATTCCAAAAATTATTGATCCATAGCTCGTCTGAACAATGTTCTGCACAATGTGCTCCCACAACTGTTTAGTGCCTTTACGTTCCCAGGTGGGATGTGAATTAGTGGGTGTGGCACGTAGAATCGAGCCCATGTTAGATTAGCCGTTGCTCGTTCTACTCGACGTCTCTTAGCTGTAAACAACACAATTATAAAAAGATGACACATAGTTGTAAATCTAAATTTAACTGAATTAACTCTCTCTATTGTTCTCATTTCTGTGCAGCGTGTATTCTAATAATTCTCATGTTGTAAAACAAAGATCAAATATTACTGGAAACAAGGTTTAGTGAGAAAAAAGAAATTTTAGGTGTGCAATAAAAACAATGAAACGAATGTTTAAAATTTTATACCTGTGGTTATCAATGTTGTTTTACTATTTCTGGAGTGAATTATGTTGTTTGTTTGTGCAGCCTCTAGAGAGAAGGTACATACGCGTATCCGGTGAAGCCACTATCCGTCATGTAGAGCTCTTCATCAGAAGGAAGATGGAGTTAAGTTCCGATTTGCAGGTACAACACCCTGTCATGTCCACACAGCATGCGACTGCTACAGGCTACTACAGGCTTGGAGGAAATGATGTGAAAAACATGAAGCATCCCAATGCTTGGATGTTACATTTGTTAATTGAAACAATTGTTTTAGTGGTTTCAATTCTGTGGTGCAATCAATACTCAAATGTAATCTGCAAATCCTTAAAACTGTTATTTTTAAAAAGTATTTATGTTTAGTCATTAGAAGAGCACCAGTGTGTCACTTTCATATCAGATTCTGTTAGAATCAATGACATGGGTCTGTGCCTGCTTCTGTTTTGTGCAGGTGGATGTAGTATGCGGCGAGCATCTCCTACAACAATGTCAGTCTTTGAGAGAAGTAAAAAATACACTGGGGGAAACTGCTTTACAGGTTGGTATCTAAGTATCTGATAGATTCATTATTCGTAATCGAGCCATTGTGGGGTCTGTTGTGTGCCAAAGTTTGAAAAGGTTACAGCTTGATTTTTCTACAATTTTAGGATGGAATGCTGGTTTTACAATTTGGACTTGTGCTGTCTACTGACTGAACCGGATGCTGAGGATTTTGCGTGTATGAATGTGTGTCAAATCAACTGGATTGTAGTTAAATTATTATTTAAACAATAATTCTTAGAGATATCCGGAAAACAAGCTACAACATAGAAATATAAAATTTGATACGAGCTGTAAAATGTTTTGAAATGAGATGTGTTGAGTCCACCTTTCCACTCAATAAACCGTGTTTGATCAGTTGTGATTGTGAGTGGTTTATTAAAAGTATGTCAATTGTATAGAAGAGTAGATTTACTAGGCATCATGCAAGTGACAGTGTTTAGTGTAATAAAGGGTCACACACTAAAATGTTTTGAAACAATTACATCATTTAACATATTTACCTTATACTCTGTATTTATTATATAATGTTCCAGATGTTTATTGGTTGTACTATTCTCACAAATAGTAAGAAGATTTTAGTTACTCAAAAACAACAGATATAGTAAAGTCCTTACTTTCTTCTCATGTTCAGGGCCCATCAAGTAGCATCCAGAATAAAACTCCTCGGTTTGAAACACTTCCTTTCTGTAGTTTTTCTTCTTTTCCTCTTAAAGAAATTAATTTACAGAATTTGTACTTATGCCAAATGTCAGTCTATTATTAAATAAATGCCAGAGACAGAGCACTTTGTGTATCATCAGACATTTTAAGCATTAAGCATATTATTATTTTAAGTTCAGGACCATGGACAGGGTGGATAATTTTTATTAAATCTACAAATATTGACTCATAACGAGTGAATGGGTATTTTTTAAAAATAGTAATGGCAAAATTACTAAATATTAATTCTTAAATATCTTACAATAGTTGTTAAATTATCTATATTATGTAATAGTATGTTTTTATTGTTGTGTCTGAACAATTGTAGTTTAAAAACACTTTTCACATGTTTAAGGCTTTGGTAAGCTACATGAGTATACAGCAAGCATGTTAGCTCAAAATTGTTGGATGATTCATTGGTTGAGAATATTGATGGTCCTGACATCGTGCAAAGTTCATCATCATCATCGTCTGAACCCTTATTCTACAGCTCTTCAATGGGTGCAAGGCACAAGGTAACACCCTGGATGGGGCACCAGTCCATTGCAGGGACCTACAAGACAATTCAGTGTCTTCAATCAACCTGGTAGCATGTCTTTGGACTGTGGGAGGAATCGAAGTGCCTGGAGGAAACTCACGGGGACACAGGGAGAACATACAAACTCCTCACAGAAAGGACCTAGTTTGCCCAACCCGGGGATTGAACCCAGGATCTTCTTGCTGATCTTCAAAGAAAATGATGGAGTCATCCCTAGAGAAGATGCATAAGAAAATACTCACACTAGAAACACTTGGTGGTACATCCAGAAGGGAGCTTTATTCCCCTGTAGCATGGACAAGTGGGATGTTATGTAGTAGGCCAAATCTGTGAAGAGAACTGTAGTCAGTTTGGTTTGAATTTCATTTTGTTCTGAACACGTGTTTATGTGGTGCCAAGCATGAAAAGGTGACCTTTGATCTCAGACATTAACTTTAAATAGAATTGTTCTCAATGTGTCTGGCTATAGAGCATTACAGTTTCTGAGATCAAAACGTTCTGCTTTACTTTAATAATCAATGTCACGATTTACTTCAATATATTCTCCAAAGGCACCCCGCACTGGGGGCATATTTCATAAAGCCTTAATTATTAAATACTATGGCTCACATCCAGGGCGGCATGGTGGCTTAGTGGGTAGCACTGGTGGCTCACAGCGAGAAGGTCCTGGGTTCGATCCCCCGGGTGGGGTGATCTAGGTCTTTTCTGTGCGGAGTTTCATGTTCTCCCCGCGTCCACTTGGGTTTCCTCCAGGTACTCTGGTTTCCTCCCACAGTCCAAAGACATGCTACCAGGTTGATTGGCGACACTGAATTGCCCTCTATGTACCTGCGCCTCATACAGGGTGTTCGTGAGTGCCTTTTGCCCAATGAAGAGCTGGGATAGGCTCCAGCATCCCTCCCCGACCCTAATTAGGATAAAGGGTTAAATATAATGAAGATGAAGATGAAAAATGCTCAGATCCAAAGTGATGGTTTTCAGGGATGCACCACTTGAGTAAAAACTGACCCGTCTCTAGTCTAATCTATCTTCTCTTAATTACTTTGAATTGCAACATTTTAGATTAGGATTTTCTTTTGTATGTATTATAGGACTTTTTGTATTTGTTGAACTGTTTTGTATATGCACTGTGTATTGTTTACGTTTTGCACTTTTTGTAATTTGGTGCATCGTGATCCTGGACGAACGCTGTTTCGATTCAGTATGTACCTGAATAAATATACAGCACACAAATACACTGGGGTACTAGGTTACTGGGTAAATAGATTGCTGTATAAAATATTACATTTTCTGGATATTGGCTTCGGTATGTAATATGATATCGGAATGAAGTTCACAACAGCTGCAAAGTCATGAATCTCGTGTGAAGCTCGTGTGCGCATGCGCAGTGGCATACCGTTGCAGTTGCTGCTTGAACGAAGCCGAGTGACGAGTGAGGTGAGAAGCTGCTGAGCAAAGGTGCCAATAAACTGTAATAAACAACACGGAGCTGCAGGTTAGACGCAGTGTCGTGTTTTTGAAACAATAACAGTCACACGTAGAGCAAGTTTGTGTAGAGCAGGGTAGAACATTTCACTGTATCGTTAGACCAGACGTTATCTGGTTAGCTAGGCTAACTGATGAGAAAGGGCTGAGGAAGTGATTTTACAATCATGCTAGTCAGCAAACGTTAGCGAGTTAGCACACACGGTGATTGAACTCTGGTGAAATGTTCTTAACCGTTATTGAGACGTGTTTAAAGTGCTGTTATCTGCGCCACTTTGCGGCAGTCTTTGCTCTGTTGAAAGTTTATGAAAAGTTGTAGTTAGCTAACTTCATGTATTCACAGTTAATGAACAGTAGCTTTTTTTAGATTTAGTAAACTTTCTTAATGACTTTCAGTAAAATTCGTTCTTCGCATTTTAACCCAATCCGTGCAGTGAAACACATATACACACTAGTGAACACTAGGGGGCAGTGAGCACACGTGCCCGGAGC
>JAYDZF010000034.1:3663113-3677784 GCA_034509105.1 Microcambeva barbata | reverse complement strand
CTTCTGATCACAAGCCCAGTTCTCTAACCACCAGGCCACGGCTGGCTACCCCTATCTCCTAATCTAGCTGTATCCGGTTCTTGATTGTGAAACTTCTGCTGTTTGCACAACCCTCAATCTGATCAAGGAGAGTCGAATCACCACCTCTGACAATCTCTGGCTGCTTATCATCACACGTGTTGGGTTTTTACACAGAGCCGTATCGCATACAGAGAGCCACACTAAGCTTCATGTTTAAACCCCCCCCCCATATTTGATAAAGCATAGCATGTTAAAATAACTAGCATCTTGAAGTAATTCACCAACAGTTTTAAATTTAAATTCTACACTGTATTGAGAATGAAATAGTGTGTGCTCTTTTAAAGCTACAGTAGTGTTCCTCACACTTACCTGGAGAATAAGAACGAAATAGTCGACGGGTTTGTTCCTCTGGAAGAGATAGTGCTCTAGGATTTTCTTATTCTTGTCATCATACTTGAGCTCCTGGATCACGTTGGGATGCTTGAGTAAACGCAAAAGGATTTTCTCTGACATTTGAGCCGGGCCGAACGGATCTACCTCTGTCAAAAACAAAGATAAGATAGAAAAACACATAATATGAATCTCTGTAAATTTTTAAAAATTAGTTTATGCATACTCTCCCATTTGCTCACAATTTGATGTCGTCAATTTATCTTCCGTGCTGGGGGATCCATGATTGTGGTGTGTGTATTGTTGTTCACACCTCCCCTAACCCATGCACAAGGGCCTTTATATATCAGGATATTTACAGTGTTTGAAGACCCCTCCCAAATAATCCTATAGTCCCATCCTAGCAGAAACGTGTCTACTCAAGGCACTTCCAATTATGCCCACTAGATGATGCTTAGCTGACCGGTAGCAACACAGAGCTTCGAACCCATGTGTTCAGAAACCCTGCTCTGAAGTGCCATGTGCACACCCCATTTCTATTCCTACAACACTTATAAATACACAAACAAACACACAGGGCATTAGTACCAGTTGCTAAGAAACGAAGGGCAGCCAGTAGTAGCTGTGGGGATATTTTGATTCCGGTTTCGCTGTCTGTCTGTTTAAAAGCTGAGAAATCCTGCTTCCGATCCCGGTGAGTTATCCTTTTCTTGGTCTTGTTGTCAGCTTGCAAAAAGAAGAACAAGAACGCTGTATGAGTAAGGCTATATATTTTATATAGAAAGTCAATAACTATGCAATCAAAACAATAAACACTCACTGTATAAATCCGTCTCATCCAGAATCTCGGACTTGATGATCTCCTCAATAACATCCTCTAATGTGACAATCCCTAATACTTCGTAGAAAGGGTCCCCTTCTCCTTCATTGTTTACCCTCTGGACTATAGCTAGATGAGATTTACCTGGCAAATGAAACACACACGTTAGATATACTACAGTCTAACCCAACACTGTTAAGAAGATGCTGCAGAGGATGAAATAGATAAGGCTAACTGAGAGAGAAAATCCATATACATATTTTTAAATATCTGGATCCTAATATGCACTGATTTCTGTAACAAAACTCCCATGGTAACACATCTGTTTTCCCATGACCCCCTTGGTGAGCTTTAAAATTCCTGCCCAGCACTATTGACGAAAATGATGAAACTTCTTTCCTTTTTTCTCAGCTAGATCATTTATCTAGGAAAAGAATTTTTCCAGGATCTGAGCTAATCTTAGAAAAAAGATGAATTTGAAGAGTGACCAGATTAAACTTCTCTAAACGTCAAAGCCAATTTAGGAAAACATTCAGACATTTTTTTTCTCTGCTTACTTGTACTGAAGGCTTTAGTGGTAACAAATAAATTGGTATGTGAGTAGTGCCAGCCTTCTCTAATTCCATGATTTTCCATACCTCAATATTACATTATTTTTTTGTATTTCTTATTAAAACTCCTGTATTTTAGTTTTGTTTTAAATATATGAAATGATCGCTGTGCCACGAGCTTTTAAATCCATCTGGGAAGACGATAAACAACAATGTGCATTTGAGCACATTATTGAACCAGCAATAATCAGACCATATACTCATACACATTCTGAAAAGTAAATCTTCTATAATGGAGGTTAAGCCATATGTGAAGATTTTAGGAAGATGCTGCCATTAGGGCAACGTCTTTTCTCGGGAAATCCATGGTTATTTCAGCAAGACAATGCAAGAGCTCATTTTGCATGCACTACGACAGTGGGGCCTTCGTAGACACAGAGTGAGTGTGTTTGAGTGGCCTCCCTGCAGTCCAGTCCAGTTCTATTTGTTTACAGAATGAGCACTCATTTCTATAAGCACTTTTAGAGATGCAAGTGGTTTTAAAATTAGATAAACAAACCTCAAAAGAATCTGAATCTCTCAGATGATTACCATCTATATGACCAAGACTCCCATAATGCAAAGATATCTGAGTGTATGATATTACTGGCTAACACATTAGTCTCTCTACTAATGTAAAGGGGCACTGGGAATTAAAGAACCTAAAAAAGTTTACACATTGTCAGCATACTAAATTCTTTATGAATATAAATCATTTATTTAAAATGTATTGATTTTTACAGTTACAGAAAACTAGATCACTGGACGTGAAAGTCCTGGTACACTTCGCAAGAATTGTTAAAACTGACAAAATTACTCAATTGGCCAAGCAAGTACCAAGCAAATGATGCTTCTCCTTATTGCTACACTGGATCTTGGTATATAAAGAGGGGTAAAAGTGAAGAAATTAATTTTCAGATTTTATTATTAATATTCTGTAGCTTTTTTGCCTTTGTAGAAAAATAAACTCTTGAATGCTTTTGGATAACCGAATATTTAAGAAGAACTCTCAAGCTGGATTAATTTGGTGGAGTTGGACCTGATTTCTGATCCTGCTGAAGAGGAGTCCAACTTTTGGAAGGCTATAATATTCTCATTCTAGTCCAAATATATCCAAAGAAGTACACCCGAAGCTGTATACATAACAGGACATAATAAGAAACAATTGCTTACAGCAAGGTTGCTGTCGGAGTTCTGTAACCTGTAACGACGCTTTAGACCATCGACTATTCTTTGTTTTCCATAAACATTAGTTGACAGGTATCCAGAGTCACGACAAACATGAGAAAAATGTGTTATGTGGGTAATAGTAAGTGCTTTACACAATAAATGTGAGGCCTTTTAAGACAGGCTTTGTTGAAGAACTGTTGAACACGAGCATGCTGATTGTTACCCAAATCTGGTTAAGTCCATTTCCTGTTGAGCCACAGAATGTGGAATGTTGGCCAGTTTTAAAAGCCTGAACACAATCACCGAACATCCCAAATATTTCTATGAGTTACTAATTGTTGATGGATGCAACATTTTAATGTACTACTTAAAACCCTTCATTAAGCCCTGATTAAGCTCTGCAAGAACTGTATGGTAAAAGAAGCATTTTCAATGTCATTTGAAATACCTATACAGTGTCATATATAAAATCTTTACTTTTTAAAATAATTGTTGTAGTGTATCTACAAATACCTGTTCAGCATGTGTGAGGTGATGAACTGATGTTGAACCATGAGGCCTGGCCTGGAATAAACATTTAAATCCAACCCCAAAAGAATTTAATGGAATTTCTGTCAGGGTTAGATCTAGCACCATTACCATTAAAATAGTATTTGCAATTTCAATATGCTCATTTGCTGGAAGCTTTTAGAAATGTCAATTATTGGTGCAATGTGATGGATGCTTCAATACATCTGATGTTGTATCCAAATTGTTTCATTTATTTTGTTTTCTTCTTTGGGCTGCTCCTGTTAGTGGTCCTCACAGTGTTTCGTGATCCGCATTTTTGTGTTTTTAGCCCAGATGCCCTACCCAACACACATTAAGTTGACAATATGCTTAAAAGTCAATCTATTTCAATCAAATTCACTTTGCCCACATTTCCTCAGTAAGGTGCTAATATTCAGATTTACCTTTAAGATTGGCTGCATGGTACCCTACAGTGTGATGCCTTCCTATATAGTTTAATATAATTTGGCTATATAAGATTAGACAGCATAATTCTTTAAATCCCAAACATAAGCATTTTTCAAATCCTTTTAGCAGATGAATCAGTGACAGTCCTTTTCTGCCACCTGTTTCTTTTCACTTCAGTACCTTGTTTTATCTTTCCACATCATTATCCTTCTGTCAGCTTGTATTGCTACTTTTCATCCCACTGCAGTAGTGGTTTCAGTTATTGTTGCCTGAATACCAGTATTTTGGATCATTCAGTGTTCTCTTTTAGGTGTTTGTGTATACAGGCCTTTGACATACTGCCCTCATATCTACCCACATTCTGAAGAAAGGTCCTGAGCTCTTAGAGCATTGCTGTTTGGAAGTTAAAAAAGTCATCTAATACAGTAGTCTTCTTTCTACCTCTTCTAGCTTTCAAGATAAATGCCCTGTCTGATGCTGCTTCTCTGTAGACACCTACGAAGCTCAGCATCAAAAGTCAAAACTGAAATGACTGCAGAAGTGTCACCATACTAAGAATGTTCCCTTTCTTTAGATTTTATATCACAGGGTATACAAGAGAAGCCAATCCAAATATCCACAAGTCAACTGGAATTAACTGTGGTCGTCCTACTCTCTCATCTTTCAAAATGAATCTATAAACATAGCTCTTTAAGACCTAATACTACATTGTACATTATAAGCTTCTTGTAAAACAACCTTGGGTCTGAGAAAAGTGCTATAAAAAGAACATTATTATTATTAACACTAACAGTAGAGCATTACAGTCACCCAGATGTACATTAGACAATCAGATTACAGATCTGAGTACAAATGACCATAATAATAAACTGGGGTGATCTAGACCAGTGGTCTCAAACCAAAAATAAACAATTAGCAATCACTACAAAAGCATTTCATTTCAAACCAACTTTTGATGTGATTGTTTCGGATCTGGTTGCAGCATAAAAAGCTTAGTTATATGTTCAGCATTTAGCAGATGCCTTCATGCAAAGTGACTAATAGCTAGAGTACAGTGATTGAGAGCTAAGGGCCTTGCTAAAGGGTCCAATAGCCGCAGCTGTCAGTGGTGGAATTTGAACCAGTAACCTTCTTGTAACAAATCAAATACTGCCCAATGATAATAACGATGTTGCATAATTTGGTCATCTTAAATCTGTATAATGATATGGCACATGAAAACTGTTCATGGTGCAGAAAAGATTGTGGGCCGCTGATCTGGACAATTTGAGACAAGAAAATGTTTTTTAAAGATACACCTGCTTGACAACCTATTCATTGATTAATTTATTTTCTCCAACAGTCCAAAGGCATGCAAGCATATGTGTTCGAAATAATGTTGTGAACTGATGAAATGCTGTTTCTTGTCATGAATGTAACCAAAAATTTTATCAAGCAACTATTTGGGGGTCACCTGATTTGTACATGGATTTGGTGACCTGCTTTGAAGTGTTATCTTCATCTAAATGCTTTTTCTTTTATACTATTCCATTTGATTGGTTAATACATGAGATCATTTTCTTCCTACTTCAATACTTGGAATCATACCTGTTATAAGCGTACCGTCTTGTTGGCAGTTAAACACAAATGACATATAAATGGATGAGCTCATGAATACTGTAATGCTGATGAGATACCTTTCTTGAATTCTTCTAACATCGCATCCAGCTTGGTATCATTGAAGACAAAGTGCAGTGGATGGCTGTAAAACTTTGTGATAGTTTTCAGTGGGGTACAATCATCTGGATCCACGAAAGCCAGATCTTTCACCAGCAGCAGGTCCACAATGTTGCACTTGTCCCCCTCGAACACCGGAATGCGCGTGTACCCACTCTCCATGATCTCAGACATGGTGTTGAAATCAAGAACCGCATCATTTGCGATCATGAAGCAGTCTCGGAGCGGTGTCATGACATCCTCGACGGTCTTAGTCCTGAGCTCCAGAGCACCCTGTATGATGTTCAGCTCCTCTTTCACCAGATCGTTGTATGGGTCTGTGACCCTGAGCATCTCCAAGAGCTTCTCTCGATTGTACACTGTACCTATCTCCTGTCCTAGAACATGGTCTAAAAGTTTACTGACGGGATAGGATGCAGGGAATGTAAGGATCATGAAGAACTTTGTTAGGAGCAAAGTGTTCGCACCGACAGCAAGCCCATGCCTAGAACATATAGCCTGTGGGGCGATTTCTCCAAATATCACAATCCCAATAGTTGACACCACGACTGCGATCAGCCCAGAACCTGCAATATCATCTAGTAGGATGGTTAACGTGGTGTTGACCAGAACATTTCCCAGAAGCAATGAGCAGAGGAGATAATTCCCTTGACTGCGCACAGGTTCGATCTTGTTCGCATAGTTCTTTTCTTTCTCCGTGCCACAGTTCTGGACTATCCTGAGCTCCATAGGATCAAGGGCCATCAGACCCAAGTTGAGTCCGCTGAACATGCCGGACAAGCACAGGAGCCCTGCAATGAATATGACCTGAAGCCAGAAAGGCAGGAGGAACTTCTTCTCCTCCACAACTAGCACTTTGGTGTCATGGCCCTCATGGTAGACCCAGGTGCTTTCGGACCATGCATCTTGAGAGCTGCCTGGAGAAGGTGTGGGTGCAGAAATGCACATGTAGTAGAGTTTACTCTTCTCGGTTTTACGCAGAGGTTTCACGTCGATCTCGATGATGCCAGATGTGCTGCGGCTGACTTCAACTTTGGGAAGAATGATTAGATCGGACGATCTGATGCCACAAGGATGGAAGATGGTCGGATCGCTCGGACTGACGCTCAGCAGACCGTCGGTTGGTCCTGACACGGTGCTGCGCTCGTGCTCGGTGAAGGCGATCTTAGTCCATGTCTCGTTGTTAATGTTCTGTCCGTACACCCGCAACCTGACGCGCGATCGCTCGCTCACGCGCAAAAAGCCGTTATCCATGTAAGACACGTCGTCTGTGTCTTCGAGTCGCAGGCCGATGATGACAGTCTCCTCCGCGTCTTCTCTGCTCTCAGAGCGGCTTATCACAGCGCCCGCGACTATTAAAATAATAGCCGTTAGCGATCTAACCGGGTTGAGCGCCGCCATATTAGAAGTGGGCAATTACACTTCGCGGCTTTGCCCTATTTACATGGGGCACGCTTGGGCTGAATGGAAACTGGATGGAACGATCAGAGAGAGTCCGAGTCTTTGCCATTAGCCGGCCTGCTGCGAGAGCTGATCACACTCACATTACTTACCACGGCGGCGCATTGACACGCCACACAACGCCACTGTTATTCCACTCTAGAGCGCCCCTGACTGACATGCGATCTGACCAATCAACAGCGAGTATACATTTAGAGGCGGGATTGAGCTGAAAGGACAGCAAATGACGTTATGGTATAGATTAACGCGGTCCTAACGCCGTGCATGGTATTCAAAATATTGAACAAAAACTACAGTACAAAACTAAAGTACAAAACACACAATTACAATATGGTTTTAATTACTAAATCACATAATGATTTTATTTATTAAAGTCATGTTTAACATGTCAAACAGTCATGGGTACTTAAGTATTTCCAATTTACCCTTTTGGGCTGTGGGAAGAAAAGCCCAAAGTGGTACTCGAACCCAGGACGTTCCCGTGAGGCAATAGGCTACTCACTTAGACACAATGGCGCCCAAGTTGTAAATATCCTACTAAATATTACATTCAATTATAATATTAACACTGTTTCACCTAGTGGTTAAGATCATTACAGAGCAACCCTCACCACTGACAGGTTGCTTCTGTTGGGCCCTTGAACAAGGCCCTTAACCCTCCATTACTCACACTGTATACTATAACTGTAATTTAGTCAATTAGAAAATACTTAGCTCTAGTACCTTGTTCATCCTGTCCAGGGGCTTAGTTGACCTAAAGCATCCTCCATATCGAACTGCAGTCATTCCTTCAACAGCAAATTCATCAAAAGGTAACCACACTCCTTTGCTCAACACCAGTGGTGGGACAATGGATCAGTGGGCAACACTATCCTGTGATTGATTTCTCAGGTGGATTGGTCCAGGACCTTCCTGTATGTGGTTTGTACATTTTTCTTTCCTCCGGAAACTCTTTTCCATCCATATCCAAAGACATGCACTGAAGTAAAGCTGGTACAAAGGTACAAAAATACCCCTGACAGTGTAAAACATTAACATTAGACTTGATTACACAAGTAAACTGTAAAAACCTGTCCTGTCATGTACCCAAAGTGTACAATACGGTATAATCCCCCAAACCAAACACATATATGGACAACTAGAAGGTGGTAGGAGCACTACAAGCCCTATATGTGATTAGCTATTACATATGGTTACATTGCATAACTGTCATACTGCATAAGAGATTTGATACAGATTTAACACCAGATGTTACTCCTAATACAGCCATCTTTTATCCTGGCTTGGGACCACCAATGAGACTGCAATGACGAGTAATATAACACCAAATTGAAGTAACATTTTAATGAACATTTTAAACATTGAAAAGTTGCTTCTTGTGGTCATGATTTGTTTTATATAGCATAAATAAGGGAACACCTAGATGTTGAGCACCAAATGAGGTATTATTTCACCACTTGGCAGAGGTGGGAGGATTTAACAATACTGCTAAAATGATAACAATTTAGTTTTTTTACACTACTTCCACCTAGGGGTGATGAAACACAACAACAACTGATTGTTTTTGTCTGTGTGTGCTCGGTAATAACTTACCCACTGGACTGGTACTGGTCTGTAGTTTGTATTTGACGACCCCATCTTTATGACAGGCAGGGTATAAGCTTGAAAACGCCTTTATATAATTTAGGTCTGTAGATGGAGCCAAATTCATAAAATAATTGTACAAGCAGTTTTTCCCAAAGGTGCGACGTTGGGTTGAAATCAAAAACAATATTTGGCAGCAATAAAATAGTAAATATCACTAATGTCAAATGTACTTAATGTTCTGCATTTATGTGACGTACTTTCTTTTAACTCACTATTCTTTTAGCGCGCACACACGCCTGCGCGCACACTCGCGCACGCACGCACACGACTGATAAAAGTGGAATTCTCAGAACTGAGAAAAAGTACATTCTCTGCAACAGAACAATTAAAGCAGACACTTCTGCAACTTCACAACAACTTGGACTCATTTTATCTAAAGATTACAGTAATTCTTTAGCTCGTGTTTAATTATTGTAACTGTTTGATGTGTTTATACGTTTGGAATACACTGCTTTAAGCAAAATGTAGAATCACTTACAATATCAACGCTAAACATTTATTTAGAAGAAATAACAATATGAACCGTTTTCCTATCTCCACATTATAAAAGGGTTGTGTCTAAATTCTTGTGAACACAATTTAGAAAGATAAGTTGAAACCTTGGAGTGGAATGCAGAGCTACCAAGGAGTAATAATCAAGGCTGTGGTCTAGGACAGACATCTGCTTGACCTTGCTAAGGCACTGCTGATATTACATGTGGGTGAGGCTTTATTACATGCCCTTATGTGACTACTGCAAAGAACAAGTGGTGTCACATGCAATGTGTATGTTTATCATAAAATAAATAAGTAAAATAAATCACAATACAAACATGTATAGTAATATATGATGTATAGTCTTTAAAATAATAACTCAAGAAATCCTTCAAATTCAACAACACAATAAACATCAACTCAAGGTCATGAGGCGTGTTATAAGGGTTCAAAACACTGAACACAAAGAAACATTGGATCTTTATAGGACATAGTACAATGAAAACAAAAAAAATCAGCATTTATTTAAGTAAATGTTTAAGCTGATCTTGGAGGTTTTTCGAGTGCTCCACACTGTAATGAAAAGGACATCCAGATATCATAAATGGTTGTTTAGGTTAGAAATGACAGATGAACCAACCATAACAATGTTCAACAGTAGTTGTGTTTTGACTTACTTCTTTTGGATGGCTTCTTGTCTAAACAAAGAAGACAAACTCAGATTAAACTCAGCACCATTTTAAATATTGTGTTTCATCATGGCTTTCATGACTAGACGTGAATAAACAGTAGTTAAGATATACTCACTGATATTGTAAATGAGTCGTTATTATAGACATTTTCCTTAAACTCTGAAATATAAAAACATGTAAGTTACTTAAATCCCACTGTAAACAACTGAGACAATTAGTTTCAGTAACCACTTTATCCTGGACAGTCACTGTATGTTCCTGGAGGGGATGTCAATAAATGCCACTAATACTAGACATTGATGCATACATGGAAGTGTATCAGGTTCAGATTCATGTCATGGTATTTAAAAAACGGATTTGTTTCAAAGGGCTGTTGGACCAGATACAGCTTGGTGAGTTATTTCTACTCCAATTCCCTAATTCAAGTTAAAAAAAAAGCAATTAAGTCACCAATTTGATCAATCTATTTTTTAAGGTGACCAATAGTTTATTTGTGCAGATACAATAGGAAGTTTTATTCCATATCTGAGACATTTGGGCTGGTGTCAAATGTTTTTAAAGCCAAATTCCTTCCCATATTGGGCCATTGTATGTTCCGCATTAAAAAATGCAATCAGCTTGTGGGATCAGACATAAAATCATTTGACTGGTTGAACTGTGCATGTTACTTTCTATTTTAGACTTCTCAAAAGCAGAAAAGGTTTGTTGTGTGACATAAGTCAACGTTTGTCATTTCAAAACACCAATGCTTGACTAAAGCAAGTAAACTTCAGTCAACTTTCCTTATTTATTCACGCTCAACCACTTCGTCATATAATTCTTATACTTACATCCTCTGAGTGAAGAATGGCATCCTCTTGAATCACCATATTTCTGGCTGCTTGGCCGAGAAGCTGCAAATACCAGCAGATGTATAAGAATAAAAATGAAGCTACTCTTATATTAATCAGACTGTTGCTGGTTTAAGCTACACCACTGGCAGATATTGGGAAGATGGGAAAGGCCCTTAAACATTCATTTTCTATTAATTTGTATAGTGTAATTGTACTGCAATGTAAGTCACTTCAGAGAAACACACTTAATACAACCTAAGACTTATGAATGAACAAGCTTGCGCATTAACCTATGACATGCCTTAGGTATTAGATCAATTAAAATGAAAGGCATGTACTTAATACTAACACAGGATGAGAATTGTGACACGTGTAGCTTCTAGTTTGTGATTTAACTGTTCACATGCTAAGCTAACGCTAAATACATAAACAGGAACAGAAACAGGAACGTGAGCAGCTAGCTAGCTAACACTAGCTGTAAGAAAGCGAACGGGGTTTTCTGCTGTGTAATCGTTACCTCCTGACTGCGGGAAGCTTTTAACACCTGCCGGGTGAGAGCGATCACATCCCCGCTACAGGAACCGACTTTATCAGCTAATAATCCTTTAACTGACTGACCGTAACGAGCCTGTGTATCCGAGGAAGCCATAGCCATCATTAGAGCTTAACTACGGAACATCATGAGGGACATATCAGCGGACATAAATCGTCCGTAAATGATGATGATGATGATGATTATTATATAATATTATAATCTCTTTTATGCATTTGGCTTAAATGTTTAGTTAAAAATCTATTTAAGCCTACTTAAAAGAATTTCTAAGTTTTACAAAGACAATTGTCTATCCATTTCGTGTTTAGTATTGTGGGCCATGTTCCATCTGTTGAATAGGTGAAGCAAAATAACTTGGCTATTAGTGACCTGACATCAATCCTCACCTTGTCTGTTTTTTTTGTTTGTTTGTTTGTTTGTTTGTTTTTTTCAAATGGGAGGTTTTCTAGTGTTTGCGTAGAGTACCTTCATTTTTCCCTTCAGTTCCCTCTTATATCTAAATAACAAGTCAATAGGTACATTTGCTAATGTAAATTGTTCTTAGATGTTGCCCTGGTCAGAACAGCACACTGTCATAAACAACACACTCAAAACATTACTGAAAGATGGTCAATCATAATAAGAATGTCTCGAATCATAAGTGGCAAAGGCCACCGTCAAGGAAGATTAAGGTTTAAAGGTATAATGCAACACAGCAGTTCCAACAGTTCCATTGCTTTTACTCCTCTAGGCATCTATTGACAATAGATGTACTGAAACAGAATATAGGATACATAGTTCAACAAATCTTTATAGTTTAATGAATAATAATAAAATACCAAAATACCATGCTGCATAAAATAGTAAAATAACTTTTGTGTGCAATTTGTGTATTTATTCAAGTATAATCTATGATACATTTATGATACAGATATTTTATAACAAAAATGTGTGTGTGTTCCATTTATATCGCCACAGGACAAGAACATAAGCAAAAACACGTTAAATTGCAAGACTGCATGGACAACATGACAATTTTACAATTTTTAAAAATGTTAAATGACACATATACTAAAGCTGTTACCACATGGCATGTTGATTTCCTTTGGGTTTCGATTGACATTGACTGTTAAAGATAGCTGAGGTGTAAATATGTGTGGGTCAAGGAAACGGCATTGAAGAAGCCATATAAAAACCCCTGGAAGCTTTTCAATGTCTGTGCAGTTTCAGAGGTTGTACTGATAGATCCATATCTGAGTGACATATTCTGAATATCTTTTGAGAATGGCATGGCTTATTTGTTTCGGTATATTCGCTGCAGTAATCTTAGTGTCTCTGTATCTTAAAAAGATGACACTGATGTGTATGCGTGGGTTCCTAATAGATGACAGGAGTCCTCCAAGCCTCCCATGTCTACCAATTATTGGAAGCCTTCTCAGTTTTAGCAGTGACAGTCCTCCACATATTTTCTTTCAGCAGCTGCAGAAGAAATATGGAGCTATTTATTCTCTTATGATGGGTTCCCATAAAGTACTTATTATTAACAGTCATCACCATGCAAAAGAGGTGCTGCTGAAGAAAGGGAAAATATTTGCAGGGAGGCCACGTACTGTAAGTACATTTTATTTGTATTTAAAAGTATTTGATTTTATTAGTTTTCAACACAGGAAGTTTTAGATTTACTAAGTATCTTTATATATACATTTATTTTGCCAGGTTACTACTGACATTTTAACTCGTGGTGGCAAAGACATTGCATTTGCTGACTATAGTGCTACATGGAGGTTTCATCGAAAAATTGTGCATGGAGCCCTTTGCATGTTTGGAGAGGGAACAGCATCCATCGAGAAAATAAGTAAGTGATTTACATGTCACAAATGTTCAACAACTATCTTATTCTGTAACCATGTAATTTAGTGCAGATTTGCAGAATAATTCACAGTTTTACTATGTTAGGTTAATTGATGTACAATTTTTATAATTGTGTTCAAATTTGTTTTCCTTTCCAGTTTGTGAAGAATCAAAGTCTATGTGTGAAGTCCTGGCTAATTTGCAGAGCTCCCCAGTAGACCTAGCCCCAGAATTGACCCGTGCTGTTACTAACGTGGTGTGTGCCCTGTGTTTTAACTCCTCATACAAACGTGGAGATCCTGAGTTTGAAGCAATGCTGAAATATAGCCAGGGCATTGTGGATACGGTTGCCAAAGACAGCTTGGTAGACATCTTTCCATGGCTACAGGTAAAAACTGCTCATAATAATAATGATAGTTCAATATCAATATAAAATTCACTTTACATTATAATCTGTGAATACTGTCTGCTTTCTTTGTAGTGGTTTCCAAATGAAGACCTCAAAATTCTCAAGCGATGTGTCGGCATCAGAGACAAACTACTTCAAAAGAAGTATGAGGAGCACAAGGTAGAGATGCATCTAACACATTTCACCACCAATTAAAGTGTACATATATACAGTATATTTGCATTATCAGTCAAAATTGACTGAGCACACCTGGGCTCAAATAAAAACACATGAACAAGTACTGTTCATGCTCTTTATTTTTTATTTCGAAAATGAATTTCATTATTTCCATAAATAGTGTTTAATGGTTCCTCAAGTGACTATTAAATTGATTTGTATCTCATTCTCTACCAGTTGAAGTAGTTGTGTGACTAAGTAATCTGGTTGTCAGGTTTTGTATATATGCCACCAGCACTAAATGGATCTGTGTCTCCATCTGCAGGCAGACTACAGTGATAATGTCCAGCGGGACCTACTGGATGCTCTACTGTGTGCCAAGCATAGCTCTGAGAATAACAACACCAACACGCAGGATATTGGTCTTACCGATGATCACCTACTGATGACTGTAGGAGATATTTTTGGAGCAGGAGTGGAGACTACCACCACCGTATTAAAGTGGTCCATAGTTTACCTGATACATCATCCAAAGGTGCGTTCATATTCTCTCTTTATTTTTCATGAGATGAATCCAGGTTAATTTTGGGGTTGATAAAATACTGGGTCACCCTTATTTGTCATAAGTTGCAGATTTCATTAAAATAATATAGTCAGGGATTCATTATTGCATTATTATGTTTTGCATAAGTGAAAAACTTGTGAGGGATTGTGTAAAAAAGGTGAGTCATCTAATGACACTGCAACAGCTGCAGTTTAAAAGGAAGTGGTAACTTGTTTTAAATATGAAGCATGCATTAGCCCTTGCCCATCAAAGTGAATGTATGTATATACAGAACACATGCAGGGTTTTATCAGATCATTACTGCCAACAAAATGGATCACAGCCTAAAAAGTGATTTTCCTGCCTGTGTTGTACAGGTTCAGAAAAAGATTCAGGAGGAGTTGGATA
>JAYDZF010000034.1:3224440-3237576 GCA_034509105.1 Microcambeva barbata | reverse complement strand
AAAGAATGCTTTTACGATACAGGGGATGAACATGTGATGGACGACGTCCCAAAGTAAGGCTTTAACTACGATGCTTTAGTTGGATATTGATTGCTGACATCTGATACAATTTTAATTTAATTTCTGATGATGCTTTCATTCACGTGGAACTGCATTCTTATATTAAGTAACTGCTCCTGATTAAATGGGTGAATATTGTGTTAGAGTAAAATTGATTATCATGGTGTGTCCTCTCTGGAAGATCTGGTCTGTTCTGGCTAAGAGACAACTAAAAATGCAGGTGAAATAGGAATAGGGAACTTACTACAGGACATGTGGAAAGGTCTAACTCTATGAGGAACATGGTCCAGTGTAGCCAGTATAGATTTTCCGCTAGAGATCATTGTATTGGTCTTGTCCCCCTGAAAGCCTACATTTCCTACAGCCTTAGCACCAATCTGGCAGCTCGTCAGCTTCATCCTCACTCGTGTACAAGTATTAGCTGTGTTATTCTATATAGTAACGACTAGCTCATGTTTCCATGAACTCCAGCTTGATTTTAATAATGATGAAATGTACATGATATTGTATAGACAACTGAGAGGAAGTATAACGAGTCGATAAACAAATGCATTTAAATTATTTCAGAGAATAATAACTGGCAAAAAATCTAAATATGTTTGACATGGTGATGGTACAAGTAATTTTAATGCCTTAGAGCTCTGGTAACAGCAGTTAGATTGTTGACTCTTAATTTATATGTTAGTGTGTATACATGAGTGGGTGTGTTTTTTGTTTTTGTGATGGACTGGTTTCTTTTAAGAGATTTTCAAACTGTGTCAAGTATTTCAGGATAAGCTATGATCTAAGTTGGCTTATCACCAAATAATTTTTGCTGACAATTAATCATCACACAAATGAAATGATTATGATTATGTTCTTTTCCTCATGCTACACTTCATACCAAAGTTATGTGTAGTATTGGAAAATAAATTTTTAATTGTTTTAAATAGACACTACTGAAACATTTTAGTGTGACAGCTGTTTTGTTAATTCCTTATAAAAATCAGTATTTATTTTTTAAATGTTTTCTCTCTTCAGTATGTTATCCAGTTATAAGGAGCAGGTGCGGCGGATAGCACAGGAACCTCAGCAGCGACAGCAGGGCCAGCACAAGGATGATGCACCCACCTGTGGCATTTGCCATAAGACCAAGTTTGCTGATGGTTGTGGGAACATTTGTTCCTATTGCCAAACCAAGTTCTGTGCCCGATGTGGGGGAAGGGTCTCTCTGCGCTCCAATAATGTAAGCCACATCTTTTTATACCTACTGCTGTCTGACTTTAAAATGAGTTTCACATTTTTTTTACCAGTGTTTTGGTCTATTCCCATTCTCTATTATATCTGATGATAAACTTTATATCCGCACAGGAACATATGTCTACACTAAATCTAGAGTCTAGGGTAATTATCAGCTGACCTTTTACTTACTCTTTCTAAAAAGAAAGCATTAACTCTTTATAAAAAATACATTATATATTGTTATTAAATGTTTATACTATTTTCACTTACCTGTGTCTGACTGATGTGGAGACATTTAATCACAGGACACATAAGAAAGCCAGAACCAAGTGGAAAGGTTAATTAGGCATTACTCAGTGGAGTTGAGGACCTTGGTCAGCAGGGGGTCACTGTATGCTCTCATCAGGGGGCTCAGTCTGGCTCGTCATCTCTGCGGGAATATCGATGCCAGTGGCAGGGAAACCCCAGAAACGATGCCTCTCTCCCAGAGAGTGATATTTACCCTCTCCTGACCAATTTTCTCTAATGCTTCTTCCTCTTAATCTTTGCTGCTAATTATTTTCTGTCCAGAGTTCAAGATTAAAAGTCACCAAAACAAAACTGATTGGTTCTTCATTAAAGGATATTTCATGAAATGTTAATATTAGGCAGGGTTAGGGTGTTAGATTTGTTTCTGAGAGATACAGTTAAGGCAGTTTGAAGAAAAAGTTAACACCCACAACAAGAGATTACTGATTATTTATGTAATATTAGCCACTGTGTCTTCAAATAGGTATATGCAGACATTATTTTTTCTTAAATATAAGATGGGTTTTATTGTATGGTCAAAATAATAATCATTATCAATGTCTTTACTGGATGTCATGTCAGTCTTTATATTGTATTGTCTGCTATTGTTGTTCCTGTGACCAGTGTGGTTTTAAAAAGCAGGTCAAAAATAGTTGCATTGATTTATTTTGGGTTTAGTGGTTGGTCAGAAATTGCTGAACAAAAAAGTCAAATATTGAAGCATTATGCTCATAGAGATTTGATTAGAGGGTCACTAAATAGGGTTCATTCAGAAGTCACATTTTTGAATGATGGAATGGTTTTGTTTCTAAAACCTGCTTACATGTAAAAATAGTTTTTTGTCACATCATTTCGTCAGTAGGATCTTTCTTTTTTCCTTGTAATCAGCATCAGACTTTTTTTGTATGGCAGCCTCTTAGCACATGGTGAGAAAAAAGCCTGTCTGACTGTTTAGGAACAACCTACAGTGTTAAATATATGAAATGTATGAAACTATTTTCATACATCTTAATCATTTTAAACCAACACATTTGTTTCAGTAGTCAAGTCAATTACATTTGAAAAAAAAAATCACTAAAAAAGAAAACCTAAAAATAGATTCGTTCCCCTTAATGTGGCACATCAGATAACGTGGGTGTCACATTCCCACCATTCTGAAGACCTGGATTTAAACCTTTCCTCTGGGTAACATCTGTATTGATTTTGATATTTCCTCAATGTGAACTGATTAGCTGTTAGATTAGCATGTCAGCAGGTAACCAATGCCATGATTTGTCATGTTCTGGACACAATGTGCCAGGTTCCGAATGGGTCCTTGAAATGAACAATTTAATAAAAGTCAACAGGAATCCTGTTGAACACTGATAAGCTACCAACGTACAATATTATATTTGGTGACATACAAATTGTTTTTGAACCACGAACTTTCTAGAGGTTTAAAAGTTTGATCCTGAAGCATTTTTGATGAAGCATGTACCAGGTTTAGTGTCGTACTTTTAGTAAGACTGTATTGATCTGACAGAATAAGAACGGATTAGCACTGTGGGGGCAGATTGAAAGTGTACAGCTGGCCTTGTCTGTGACTGATATCGAGCCAGAAGGTCAAAATGTGATGTGGGATGAGCTAGTGTGTCCTGCTTATGGATGGAAGCAGCACAAAGGTTACCTTTGAGCTCCAAGGGGGAGTGTACAGAGTTTCTCCATGAACCTTGGTTCATCTTAATAAGAAGAACAGCACCTTAATAACGGAGTCACTGAAAGCCAGAGAGTTAAATGCGAGTGCTTTCACATGCACGCTAATAATCAGATTAAGATCAGGTCCTGGAAGTAATCTCATTATTTAAATGTAAAACAGCATACTTCGATCATCTTGATTCGATTAGGGGCTTATTAGGATTATGTGTAACTTGATTAAGATACCTGGACTTCTGCCTAATAATCAGTTCAGATTAATCTTGTATACGGGTAATCACTTTGCCATCGAATTGCTGTGTCTTCGTGCATGTGGGTGAAGAGATGATTCAACTGTACAAGCTAAAGAACTATACACTGGATCTATTTAAGCTGGTATTACATTTAATGTCCTACTCAACTCACAGCCATGAAAATCATGACAGACCATGAAATGAGCAGTTTTTTATGTATGCTAGTTTTGCATGGTTTTGAATGCTGTGTATTTAAAAATGAGTTATCTTGTTTTGTGTCTTATATTTTGCACAATCGTCTTTGTGTAAGGTTTCTTTTGTCCTTACTTTGGAAAATGTCAATGATATGTAACAAAATGGTCCAAGATTCTTACTTTTCATGAGGGATCTTTTTCTCTCCGTGGTAAATTTTCATAGTAAAGGTCCTTGAGTGAAAGGCTGTACTGTCTCTAAATGTCCTGTGGGTGGCAACAGACCTGCAAACTTCAATCTCTGGTCTGCTAATGCAAGTATGGTCAGCAATGTATTAGGAACGGTATAATAGGTTCAATATACATTTTTATGTACACATACATACATACATACGTACAATAACAGAGAGACATAGAAGTAAAAAGAAAATGTCACTTTTCAATTATTAAATTTAAGGGAATATAAATTGTGTATATTGCCAAGTGGTTTGGAGAGGCTCCCTCAACCCTGACCAGAATGAAGCCATTAGTAAGAAATCATTATCACAGGTTACAGTATATATTATTGACATATACATTACATTGCTAAAGTTTGGAAGGTTATCCATTTCCTTCTGTCTGTCAAAAACTAACATAAGCTTAACCGCCGCTTTACCTGTGAGCAATGGTGTGTGCTGTTGGTTTGATGCCTTAATCTCTGATAAAAAGTAAATGATGATGCACTGTGATTTGTTTATGTCAATTAAAAATAACTACATTATATAGTTCCCATTATATGCCCCACATTTTCTGGTAACGGGGTTTCTAGCTAGCTGAACACAATGTGCTTAATGTTATTGTCTATATTAAATTAGGCTTCACAGAACTTACTGAAGCTGGTATGGACTGAGGAGATCCAGCAAAGCTTTTTATTGAAATGAATGAGATGCAGTGAGGTAGAAATTCTAGAGGAACAATTTGGTAGCTCTCTCTCTCTCTCTCTTTTCTTTACAAAGTCTCAGACTAGAAGTCAAGATGCAACCATCAATTGATTTAAATGCACTCAGGGGCTAAAAATAGAATAGTTCTCGTTATAGTTTTGTGGCAGTGTGACCTGTTCCTGCTTAATAGTTTGCATTATGTGCATTTACACAATCTCATAGGAAATTGCTGAAAGTTAATCATAGCTCTGCCATGGGCTTCAGTCCTGCTGATAAAAGCACTGAGATGCAATCCATCTCTCATTATTTCAGTACTGATCAGAACTGGCTTTCTGCATTTCTGAATTCTGAATGGTTGCACCTGACACTTGGTATTCTGTGATTCATTTTGTGGTCAGCCTGAATTTGTGTATTTTTATAGCACAACATTAATGGCATATAAAAAAGAGTGATGTGTCATTTCCTCTTAAAGTAACGCCATGAAATGATTAATATTGATTCCTTTCTTCCGTGTGTGCATCTGGTTTGGGATGCATTATTGACTGAGACTCAGAGAACAGTTTTCTGCCTGAGCGTTTAAATAGTACAAGACATAAACATAATTGTGAAACACATTCATTTTAATTTAGAATGGGTGTATTATTGTTTGTTTGGTATTTTTCACTGTTACATAAATAGTATTCAAGTTTCTGAGCATGAGCAATATCATATTGTCAAGGATTAATCATTACTACATGGCAACCAACATTCGTTTAGAACTTTATTTAAATGAAAAGGTCAAGATTAATCTTATTTAATCTCCATTTCTGCTCTGTTAGTGAGCAAGTGAACATTTTATCCTCAAAGTTGATGTTAGAATCAAGAAACATAGCAGAGCATAAAGTTTGCTAAGGGCATCTCAAAAACTGCAGCTTTTGTGGGGTGTTTCAGTCTGCAGTGGTCAATGTCTGTCAAAAGTGGTTCAGGGATTGAACAGTGGTCAACCGGCTCACTGATCCAACAGACGAGCTACTGTAGATCAAACTGATAAAAAGTAGTAAGGATACACATTGCAGCACAGTTTGTTGCATATGGGACAGCAAAAGGGAACCAACTAAACATTAGGAACGTGTACTAAACACAGTAATATAGTATACAGTGTGGTGTAAAAAATAACAGACCAAAGTAGTTTTACTAATTATAGTGAAGTGTTTGACTAAAGTTGCAGTATTCAAGCCCCGACTGATGCAAATAAAGTTTGTATATTATGTTCATTTAAAAAAAAATACTAATGTGGGCAACACAATGCTGTGTTGTGCTGGGCAGTAGGTAGTGAGTGGTTTTATAATAAAAAAAAAGTTTCTTTGACTGGGTGTCCTGGATTCTATCTGTACGTAGTTTGCACTAGCGGTGGTAAAACAGACACTGAATTAATGATTGCATAGTATTGTTTTCCTAAAGATTTAGTTATGAATCTAATGCTGGTGTGCTAGTGGGAAATCCGACCGCTCCACTTAGGCACCCTTCAGGATAAAAAATGAGTAATAAGACATCAGGTGTGCACTAATTATTATAATTTGATTAAAAAAAAATAGAAACAAAAGGTGTGCAAATGTAAATGAACTGTATAGAAGAGGGAGCCGACAAAGTGAAGACCAGTGTTTATCCTGTGCACTGTAGCTGAGTGGCTTTGGGTCGGTGAAGTCATTGTTTTCGTTGTAAGCTCATGTCCTCAGGGGAACGTGACAGCACACTGAAATGCAAAATACAAACCCATGCATGGCTGATTGAGTAAGTGTATGAGGCACTTAATTCATAGGCTTCATTGATCTGGTTAATTCAGTGAAAATCCCATGTTTGGAAAAAGCAACCAGTCTAAACTCAACATGATATTGATCCTGAGATGTCTAGTCCAGTGTAGGGTGTAGGTCTTGGTAAGAAAACAGTGGGGGCCAGGATTTTGTAACATCAGCAGGGAACCATGATAAATTATTTACACTATTGATTCAGTATTTAACAATTGAAATGCCCTGTATATGAGGGACGAGTAAGTGTTTGTAAAGGCGGTCAAGGGGCGGGCGTCTCCAGGCGCTGATATACTGACTCATTAGAGCAAATGGACAGTAATCTCTTTTGTGGCAGTCTTTCATCCTTACCAAGGATATATAACATGCTGAGTTATGGGGCCAGCTCTGCCCGCTGCTGCCACCATAAGTCAAGCTGTCAAAGCTGCCCAGCCTGCCCTCCGTCCAGCCTCTTTTTCTGCTCCGCACTGCTCTTGTCACTCCATTTATCTCACCTGTTTGGCTGCAGTTGACAATGCCAACAGTGGCGCTGAACTCCGCCTGGCTCCATCTCAACAAGCAATGGAAATGAAATGGTATTAAAGAGTTTCAGAAGTTGACATGCCTTGCATTGATGTATGATTAACACCTACAGTCGCTGCACCAGCACACTCTACATCATGACACTCCATGCCACAAATTAAAAAGAACAAACAGCACAGCAATGCACTGTGTGTAGAATGACTGATTAATGCTTAATCCTGCTCAGGTCAGTGTTGGTTAATCTTCCTAATCAGGGCCAGGTTCTAGGTTCTAGGTTCAATCACACATTTTCTTTACTCCTACTCTTCAGAAGTGGATTAGACAGCAAGAATGACTTTGGATCATTTATTGTTGAATAGACTGTCTGTTGTTTGTGACTATGTTTAAAAGCAAAAATCACTAAAAACGCTATGAAGGTCACTGACTATGTGGATTCTTTTAAAAGTCCTTATTTATACACTCGGAAGTGATTTTTCCTTATACAGAAGTGTAGACGGTGGCATGTTATGACAGCTTAAGGACATGATTGCAATACTAAAGGGAGAGACATCAAAACTCACAGCCGCTGTTACTTTACTGTAGTTTGGTTTTGCTCACCCAGCCATGAACAGTGACACACTGTGATGCTTTCTTTTTGATGCTTTCCCTACCAACACATCATTCCTGTGAGTTTGTACTTAATAGCATTATGACAGCTCAGACAGTCTCCATCTGCACATCTGCTTAACAGACACTAACTGTATGTGATTAGATTCACTTTATTGCATCGCCGTCCCATAGAGATTGATTTTTTATTCCCAGTTTGAGTCTAAAAATAGCCTATTCTCATAGGACGTGTTTCAAAAACTGAGATGTCTAGAAATATCTCCTGTTGAAGGAAGCAGAGGTAAAAACATGCACTTATGTGTAATCCACTGTCTGTTCCACATCATTCATATATACATGTATTGTGCTTCTGATGTTTATGTTATATGAACTGATGCTGGAACTTAAAGAGTTTATAATGTGGACTTGTATGAATTAATATCTGTGACGTTGCATTAAGATTGCCTTTATGGTGGTCATGACAAAAGATTGCAAAGCGCCATAAAAGAGTGCAAATGTTTGGCATTTGGACCAAACCAACTGAAGGGCTTATGTGGCTCAATTTAGGATCATTTTAATCTACAATATACCATCTATCAAATTGTCTAGTCAACGTTTCCAAACACCTGTTCACCATTGGGAACACCTGTAATGGTCATGCATGGATTTAATCTGGAAATAGGAGCTGGACTATGAAAGTCCAACTAATCTTTTCTCAAAAATGATATTGTAGGGCATGTATGCATTTTTTTTACCATGGATAAGATAACATCGAGATGCTCTGTTGGACCATCGTCCTTTAAGCATACATCTATAGAACTTGGTGATATGGTTGCAAATCATTTGGTTATTCTTAATGTTTTGGCTCACCTGTGGACACAATGTGGGTAAAATCTGATGAATTGCATGGGTGCTGCTGGCACTGAAGTCAACATCTTCTCTGTGATTTTTAGATTTAGTAATGAAAAAATAATATGAAATTGAAATGTTTGTTGAAGTAGTGGCACAGTGACACACAGTCAGGCCTGGAGCTACTAAAATGATGAATGTAAATGTGTATTTGCCCAGTGATGGACTGGTGAGCTATATAGGGTGTTTCCGCCCTTTTACCCAAATAATTCAGACCTAATGCAAAGCTGACCCGGATAAAAAGCTGGTAAAACAGACAGATCAGATTCTGCCAGACACATTTTTACACAGAACTATATGTTCCTGAACATGCTCAGTCCAGTTTGCTTACCTCTCTTTGAGATGTCTCTTTAATTCTTAACACTTTAATGAATTGATGACCCTGAGGTTCACACCATGAAGATGTACTGTTCATTGGGTACGAAGGGGCATGTTCCTAGTGAGAGTTATAACAGAATATTCAGGGCTTCTTGTGAGTTAATCTCCCTGTATGAAGTGAATTTAATCTGTGGGGCCGATTTCCAGTAACAGTAAAAGGTGCATTTACAAAATCAATAATCCTTAGCATAAACTGATACAGAAATAGTTTGGAGATTCATTTATAATCCTGAATTACTGATTGTACAGGGAACTGTACACTTAATACTTAATACGTAATTTTATGTGGGTTGTGTTCAAATCCAGTACTGAGTGTCAGAGTCAGGACTGGCCCTGAATCCTGGATTGCTATCATATTAAGCTCATAGTAACATTTTTGACTTCTTGGTTGTTTTCTTGGTTTTGCTTTTTGACTTTATCTTTGGATTACTGAGAAAATTTACATTGCGTTTAATATCGGTGTTGGTGTCAATATCATGTTTGAAATAAAAAGCAAGATTGTGACACCCTGCAATGTAACCCCACCACTTATATTTTAATATAAGTTTTTTTTAATATTACATCCATTTTGTCTCTCTTTTACAAATACACACAGAGACTCACTGTAGACTCTTTTCTCCCCTGAGGTGGCTTGAAAGTGTACAACAAATTGCCTTTATGACTTAAAGACTTTTAAAGTGATTATTCGTGCTGCTCTTGGATTACTGTACATAATGTTGATTAAGATTAAAAAATATGTACAAAAGAGCCCAGGTTGAATCAGATGACCAACACACCAAAACTAATTGTTCAGCAACAGCAGCGGCAAGCAAGAACTGAATCAAAATACAGAAGTAAACCTTCCGAGGAACCAGACTCAACCTTATTGGATGTGTAGTCCAAAGTTGCCTCATATGTAAAGCAGTTCATATCCAGGGAGAAAAAGCCATTTAGAGAAAATGGCTTGCTGTATGCAAAATGAATTTGAAACTTTCTGTTTTTAAAGCAGAGTGGGAGATTAGAAACTAGGACAGGAGTTCTGATAGCAGGTGGCATATGTGAACACTCTGTGATCCTGCTATAACCACAGAGTGTCTTTATTTGGCACAGATATCAGCAGCAGAAGGCTCTGGGTTTGTATATGTAGGTGTGTATATAAGTTCTTCTTTGGCAATGTGCACATGGGGGTTTAACCACCAGAGCTACGCAGCTAGCTAGGAAAATGTTTGTAGACTCCTGATGGTGCCGACTGGGTGGCTGCCCGGATAAATATAGCCACGTTTATGTCCCCTCCTTAGACTCCTAACACTTCAATCAAATCAGTATGGAGGAGGAAAGGAATAAAAAAGAGAAAATGTGGTATGTGTCAGGGTCTTTTGTGTTTTCTTTTTAGCTGCTCGAATTCAGCAGACTAAATGTAGATACGGGGAAAGTAATGGAGAGACCTACTGACACATATGGCTGGTCATGACTTAAGCAGTTCTCCCATCAGGGAGTTCACTCATGGCCCCTGCTGATGGTCATATTGTTCCATTTTTACAGAAAAGGGACACATTTTAGAGCATCCATTACATTACACTCATACATAAAATAATCGAATAAATGGAAACTGCAGTGAAGCTAACCTGGAACATCCAGCAAAACACGGCCGGCAAAACCCACAGATTTTTATGGATTTTCTGTATAAGTTGCTTCTTTTAGCTCATACACACCATTTTAAATTGGTAGAGGTCTGGGCTAAACACATTTAAAATCTATGCTGGTAAAGTTTGTTGTTTTGTGTTGGGTTTTAACCATCTTTAGCAGTACAGTTGGGAAACTAAATCGGTTACCAGTCTTAATCTATGTACTGTTTAAAAATCAGTTGGTATGTGTTTGTTCACAGTTTAGTATACTCACAATATATATTTTTTGCTTTCTGCAGGTAATGTGGGTTTGTAACCAGTGCCGTAAGCAGCAGGATATACTCACTAATTCAGGGGAATGGTTTTCAGATCAGGGGCAAAAGCCAAAGCCGGGGACTCTCGGGGCAGCCTTGAGTGAACCAGCTATGTGTGGAAACCCAACCGAAGAGAAGAATGCACGCTCCAGGTCTCAGATTCCAACTGGTTTCTCTGCATCCACTGCCCAGAATAACCAGCAACGCTCCAACTCCAGTAAAGGCCCTGCTACTGGACAGGCTGATCTGCCTTCATCACGCTCCCGGAGTGAACCACCGCAAGAAAGGTATGTAATGTCACCCTATACATGAAACATGAGTCAATAAAATACATAATAATTGTATTAGTTATGCATTTAAACCTTTTAAAAGCTAAAGCTTTATAACCCATGAAGTCTTTTATTTATCTTGTCTCTAAAAGGAGGTTTTGAAATTTGGCAAGTATGTTACTTAATGTAGCCTAGCTTAGCTCAAAACATCCAACTAGGAACAGCAGAGAATCTTGTAGGACCCAAGCCACCATGCCACCAGTTTGTTTGGAATGAGTTTAGAGGATGAGGATTGATGCCTGGTCGATTGTATTCTTGCCTTGCTCTCAGTGTTTCCCCAAAAAACCTGACCAGGGTAAAGCAGTTAATGAAAATGAAATAAAATATGATTGGTGTATAATATGTACTAATGTGAAATATTTCATACATTTTATTTTAAACACAAGGAGTCCCCTGCTTTATAACCTACCTTGTAAATATCAATAAAGACATGTGGTGAGAGGATAACTAAAATAGCTAACTAGCTCACCATTTAAATCCCAATGTCCAGCTGTGTTGATGTCCACATGCAGATATGATTGGCTATGTTTGTGGCAGAATATGGCCAAGGCTCTAAAACACTGCATTACGATTAGGAAAAGCAGAACCCATTTTAACCCTTCCCAATATAATGAGTTAATGAAACATAAAACCTGAATTTCTCCCCAAGTCTGTGCTTTCTGTGCCTAACCAGGAAAACACAACCATCAGCCTCAGATCAAAATGGAAAATCTGGCCAAAATGCTGAAAGGCATCGAGGGCTGTCCAAACTCCAATCGCAACCTTCAGAGGAGTGGGAGTCTGGAGACACTCACAGGGAGAACCGACGCCTGGTCAAGGCTCGATCTCAGGATCGTAGCAATACTGAGCTCAGAGGGAGTGTGAAGGAGCTGAGAAGGACAGAGAGTGAGCTAAGGCCAACTCAAGATGAACATCGAGTTGAGGCTAATGCGCCACGCCATTTGGCCAAGGCTCAGTCGGTAGACCAGGGAAAACATGTTCATCCAAAAACAATGCAGTCAAGGCAGGCAGAACCGGGCTTGTCTGAGAGGGAGGCTGGAGGAAGGACGAACCGAGCATGGACAGAAAAGCGTCAGGCATCTCTAGATGGTCAACAACAAGGTTACACAGGGGAGAGGACCATGGGGGGCACGCCAGGATCTGCAACGCAAGCTAATAAGTCTAACAATCCCCCTCAACCACCTGCCCCAGGGTTTCGTGTGGGTTCTGCTATGCCCACCGGTACCGCTGAACTCAGGGAGCCTCCTGACCGGAACAGGAAGTTTCAGCCCAGCCACCTGGAGCCAGGCTCGGCCGCCGTAGGACGAAAGACGAAACGGGATAAAAATGAAAGCATGCTTCGGAATGACTCTCTCAGCTCAGACCAATCGGAGTCGCTTCGGCCTCCTCCACCCCGGCCCTACAAGTCAAAGCGTGGCGGCAACAAGCGGCAAACGTCAGTCAGCAGTTCTGAGGAAGAGGGTGGATCCACTCCCGAGTATACGAGCTGTGAGGATGGAGAGATTGAGAGCGTCAGTGAGAGAGGTGGGTCCAACTGATTTTTATTATACAAAAGTACACACACAGTCTGACTGATCAAACTATGTTTCAAATGACATTATGTTAACGTGGCAAAGATTTTTTTGCACAATTACTTTGAGTTGGATTTTAAACAAGAAGTGACACATTATAACATTTATTATTTACTAATAAATTGTATGGTTATTCTTTTTTTAAATTAGATATTTAGCAAAGAAAACTCTGCACAAAAATGTTTTATTCATGTTCCTGCAGAACCTGTTGATTCTTCTCCTGCCCATTTAAAATCATATAGACCTATTTTAATGGTGTAAACTAACCAGAAACATCTTAATTTACCTGTCCTCCATTGGCCTCCATGGTCTTTCTAGGAACCTTGAGACCCTAGAGCATGTTTAACTAAACAATCTTTAGTCTTTTTCAATCTACTTAAAACATCTTAATTGTTGGAAGAAAATATTGGATTTAATTAAATTGCACAGTGACTTAGTCGGTAGCACTGTCGCCTCACAGCGAGAAGGTCCTGGGTTCGATCAGGTGGGGCGATCAAGGTCCTTTCTGTGCAGAGTTTGCATGTTCTCCCTGTGT
>JAYDZF010000034.1:3144331-3154466 GCA_034509105.1 Microcambeva barbata | reverse complement strand
CAATGAAGAGCTGGGATAGGCTCCAGCATCCCTCCCCGACCCTAATTAGGATAAAGGGAAAGATAATGAATGAATGACTGAATGTATATTGTAGTGTAAGTCGCTTTGGATAAAGGCGTCTGCTAAATGCTGAAAATGTAAATGTTAGTGTGACTGAACAAGCAGAATGAAATAGTGCCATATATATATGGATAGATAGATTAATGGTACATTTGTATTTTGAACCTGCTAAGGCCATGTCATATGATCCACTGTGGATCCATCTGTGATGTTTGGGAAATAATACAAGCTCACACGATGTGTGGGTTCATTTTAAGGACATCATTTTTCTAAGGAGATATATTCGTAAACTGTAATGTTTGGAATGGTTGCCTCCTCGTGTGTGTGTGTGTGTGTGTGTGTGTGTGTGTACACTGAGAACAGCTGCACGACAGAGCAGCTTGTGACAGTCAAAAAGTAGAAAGTTATGCCTCACTGGCATTTCCGGGACCTGAAATAGAGGTGACAATACTCCTGTATTTGTGTTTGAATATATCTAAATCTATTCTAGCTATTTACTGAACATAGACTGATTTATTTAATGAATGACAATGTGTTCAAACATAAAACATTCTGTAATCATCTTCACTATCATTTAGGAGTGACAGAGTTTACATTTACATGTCAAGGTATCAGTAATAAAGCACATCATGCCTGGACACGATTTGAAGCAGCCAGTATAATATCAGCATTTTTGAGAGGTGGTAGGAAACCAAAGTACGCCAGGTTAACCCAGGTTTACACATGGTGCTCAATTCATAACAGACTGCAATCCCAGGACTCACTTAGCTGTTATCAACTAGCAGTTTATTTTCATTGACATAAAATAATAAAGCAATTAACATTTTTCTTCAATATCAAAGTCAATTTAATTATTCTTCTTTAATATCAAAGTCAATATCAAAGTCAATACTTACTTATTACATTTTGAATTGATAGTTCTAGAAACCCACACGGACAACATGCAAACTCTATACAGAAAGGACCTAGATCGCCCCACCCGGGGATCGAACCCAGGACCTTCTTGCTGTGAGGCGACAGTACTAAGCCACTGTGCCGCCCCTTAATATTTTTTTATATTTTTTATATTTCTTATATGCCTGGGAATAACTGATAAAGATGACTTTCACATACATTTTCTATTCAGTCAACTCTTTTCCCTCTCTTTTTTTTCTCAGCTGCTCCTGCTATTGCTCCCCAAACCTCCAACATGAATAAATGAATGACTGAATGCCCTTATCTGACTGACTGAAAGGAATGTGGTGGACACAGATAGTTGAGATTTTGCTGCTTTAAGTAACCATATAATTCACTGATGTGGCAGAACCATTTAATAAAACTAATAGCTTGTAATTAGCCACTAAAGTTTAAGTGGACACACGCCACTCATAAAGACACTAACAAGGAAAAGCTGAGAGACGCACTGCAGGAATCCCCCCTAACTGTGGAGCTGAGAGAATGAAACGTCCCTTAATGATGCAACAGAATCCATGACGGCTTAAATCATGAGCACACACACTCGCCCCTGTACTCATGCAATTAGGACATTTAAGCTCACAGATTTTTAATTATTTATACAAGCTCTTTTGGCATTCAGCTAATTACCTTTGATACACATCCTCACACACACACCAGTCACTTGCACAAACTCTCACAAGACATTTAACTAGCTGTGTCACTGGTTCACATTCATGGTGGTAGCTGGATATGGGAAGGAGGGGTTGTCCCAAAAAGATGAAAGAGCTAGAAGAAGGAAGGAGCTATGCACATAGGGAAATAGCAAATGGAAAAAGACATAAATAAGTGTGAGAGGGACGGGGGACGGGGGTGGGCTGTGCTGTCAGAAAAGAGGCAGAACGCAGAGCAGATGTGTTCGGTGGCTAAAGTACACAGCCATGCAATTTCACAGAAATGTACCTAAACATCAAAGGACACCCACGTGGTTTGTGTGTCTTTATTATCAGAATCTGAATACATACTCGCATGTTCATCCCATCAGTACAATAAGATAGTACAGTAGATCTTTAATTATTTACTCTAATGATCTACAGTGCCTTTCAAGAGTGCTTAAGCCCCCTTGACATTTTCGTTACCTCACAACCTGGAATTAAAATGGATTGTTTGAAGGTTTGCATCATTTCATTTACAGAACACGCCTACAACTGTGTACATTTGATATTTTTTATTGTGACAGACCTTTTTTATTGTGACAGACACCTTTTGTGGCAATTACAGCAAGTCACTTTGAATAAGTCTCTGTGTGCTTGCTACATCTTGCCACAGGGATTTTTGCCCATTCCTCAAGGCAAAACTGCTCCAGCTCCTTCAAGCTACATGATCTCCACTGGGCTATGACTGGGCCATTCCAATACATTCACACATTTCCCCTAAACCACTCCAGTGTTGTTTTAGCATTATGCTTTGGGTCATTGTCCTGTTGGAAAGTGAACCTCCAGTCTCAAATCACTGACATACCAAAGCAGGTTTTGGTCAAGAATATCCCTGTATTTAGCACCATCCATCTTCCTCTCAACTCGGACCAGTTTCCCAGTCCTTGCTGCTGAAAATCCCCACAGCATGGTTCTGTCCCCACCATGTTTCACTGGGGGGATGGTTTTTCTGGAGGATGAGATGTGTTGGTTTTGCGCCAGGCATAGTGTTTTTGTGTATTTATTATGATTTAGTCTTTATTAGAACTATAATGTTGTTGTACTCAGTATCAGTGAGTACTCTAATGCAATATGAAATGATAAAAAAGTGGTATTGGGGCATACCTTTTTACAAGATCAGCTTTAGTTCCCTATTTATTACATGACATTTTTAAATGTTTGTCGGTTTAAGATGACTTATATTTGGGGGACATTAATGTGACTAGTCCCAAGCAGGCTTCTTCTGTTTGTTACATTATGCAAGCTTCTAGTGCACACACACAATTCTGTTTCTTCACCAAGCTCGTGAAAACTGAAGAGCAACAGGCAAAACAAACACTTATGGTGAGAAGACTCGTTTAAGTAATTTGTTTTCTCTGTACTTTACTTCTTGGAGTTCAGTAAAAGTAGAGGCTATATAAAGAAAAGGCAAAAACAATCAAACCAAACCCTTAGTCTTCCATAGTTAGCTTCTAAAATAGAAGTCATTTTATCGTCATACCTTTTGTGATGGATTGGCACCCTATCCAAGGTACAATGTACAGTGGGGCAAAAAAAGTGTTTAGTCAGTGACTGATTGTACAAGTTCTCCTACTTAGAAAGATGAGAGAGGTCTGCAATTTTCATCATATGTACACTTCAACTATGAGAGACAAAATGTGTCTTGCTCTCACACCCTTCAGATCTGTCTCACAGCTGGAGCAAACTTTGTTTTTGTGATGTCTGGTGTTACAGCTTAATATTTTAATACCTTTTTCCAAAACCACCATCTCTGCAGAACTCCTCCAGATCTTTCAAAACTTAGACCACCGAGTCCATATAAATATTCCCATTTTTCATGTATCATATCATGAATCATTTTGTGTTGTGTGCATTAGTAAATGTTTTACACTATTTGCTTTTTTTATTTTTACCTTTAGCTCTGCAGCTAGCTGATCCACTTATCACCCTGGCCGGGGTGTTTTATCAGCCAATTCACAGGCGCAGTAGGTAAACTGGCAAGTAAATTGGATGGCTGGTTATTTAAAAAGAGTTCATTGTGGCTGTGCACCAGCTGTTAAAGCGTGTGTGGGTCTGGATAAGAAAATGAAAGCACAGTGCCCAAATCCTTTCCAGATGCAGCAGGTGTGGAAAGGCTTGGGCAAAACATGTGGGGCAGCAAGAGGAGAGAGGTCAAGGATTCTTATAGGTGACCTCTTCAGAGCCCTGCACTAATAAAGATCAGTGCTGGAAACGATCAAACATGTTGAAGCCGCCTGAACTGTTTTGATTAGGACTCAAAGGACAAAGAGTGTCGGCCCCATTTCAAATTTCACTATCAAATCTTGGCTTCATACTGAACAATTTATGGGAGCAGTGAGCGTGCAGTAAACATAGTAGCTGTGGAGCTTTACGCGAAAGCACTGGACTGTATAAATATGGGATTTTGCAGCCCTCAGCTTCTTCACATCACCTGCTCACAGTTTAAATGTTTTGTGTAAAAGTGAAGTCGTCTGTCTAAAACACAGTGAGTTATATATAGTTTAGATTAAATCACACTTCAGGAAATCAATTATTTTTAGTTATCAAATACTCTGGTTTTTCAAGGAATCATTTCAGCCCTAATTAGGGAGTCAATAGATCGATCGATTGATAGAAGGATAGATGGATGGAGGGATGGATGGATGGATGGATAGATAGATAGATAGATACATAGATACATAGATAGACAGCTGGACTTTAATATTAATCTCTAAACAGATAAATATATGCCTTGATAATAACATCTAAACATAAGCATTATTATTTATGCATTATTATACATTATAAATATAAGCATTAATCAGAACGGTTACATCTGAGGTCCACCAAATCGCACATGATACACAAATGACACAAGTCCTTTCTTAGCATGTAGAGTTGGCATGTTCTTTCCGTGTCTGCAGAGGTTTCCTCTCACTGCTTCAATTTCCTCCCACATTTTCAAAAACATGCAAACAGGCCAAATGGGTCTGCTGTGTGATGCAGGGTATGATGCACACGAATAAAACCCATCATGATGCACACATCAAGACCAGAATAAAGCAATTCAATAAGTAAACATCTATATGGAACCTGGACAGAGATTTATGTAACGGAGGTGTTATGTGAATGTCTGTAGTCAGCACTTTGCCTCTGACTCACTGATGTAGATCTGACCTGACAGTCTTTTTCTTTCCATTACTTTATATGAGCATCCCATTTCTGTTGCCCTACTGCTCCCTGAAACACTGCTGTGTCTGCGCACACGGGCAGTATAGACTATATAAACTTAACTTCTGTGTCAGTGTGGGAAGGTGAAAACGTTTGGAGGAGTATGATCATGTCCAGACGTCCAGACGCTTCTGTGAGGATGGATGGGACAGCGCTGTGATACTCAGACACAAGAGATTCCATTACGTAATTCACGTGTCTCTTAGCTCAACAGCAGCCTGTAGCCGTCACCCAGTCGAACAAGCCTGAACTCTCTCAAAATTTTCTGCTACCTGTCTCAGCTCCTTCTTCCACAGCTCAGATGTGCACTCAACGCCGTCCATGACATTTCAAATGTCCGTGCTTGAGTTTAAAGGATCTTTTCTGTATCTGTAGCAAATGTGCTCTTCATAATCTTTTGAGTGGTTAGAGAATTGGGCTGAAATGGGTTGCCGGTTCGATCTCCAGAACCGACAGGTCAGGACTGAAGTGCCCTTGAGCAAGGCACCTAACCTCTATTTGTTCCCCTGGTGCCATGGCTAGGGCTTCCTACCAATCTGAGCATGTGTGCTCACTGCCCTCTAGTGTTTACTAGGGTGTATGTGTTTGTTCCCCTGCATGGACTGGGTTAAAATGCGAAGGACGAATTTCACTTCACAGTGATGAAAAAAATATTTTAAAAAAGTAATTAGAGAACAGATTGGACTAGTAATCCGCCGGTTCAAACCTCACTATTGTCAGGTTGGTGCTGTTGGGCCCTTGAGCAAGGCCCTTAAACCTAATTGCTCTGACTGTAGCTGAACTGTAAGTCTCTTTGGATAAATGTGTCTGCTAAATGCTGAGAATGTAAATATCATTGTTGTAGTGTTTTAGATGACAGTGTCACGTGGGTTATTTATGACCAGGACCAGGTAAATCCCAAACGAGATGTGGGGCAAAAAAATTGGGATTTATTTCATTTGTTGTTTAAGCAAGACATTCCTGGGTCTACCTGTTACTACAGCACTGCAGAGTGCTTCAGTCTCAGAAGAACCACCATCCAGGCCGGGTGTGTTCGAAGAAGGCGAGGATGGACGTGGTCTCTTGCCGCATTATGTGATATTATGGCCCGGCACAAAGGGGTGTGTGTTAATGTAGCTGTTTTAATTTGCTTAACATGATGGGTCAAACATTCTAGTGGCATCAGTTGTCTATCAGTTCATGGTCAACACAGCCTCACCATTATTACAGCGTCACAGCTTTTCATTTCAGTTATGTGCATTTAGATTAAATGTCCGAAGCATCTCAAACAATGCTAATCTGTTTTTATGTCCATCAGAATGGACCAAATAGGTAAAATCATCCACACATATATTATTTATTAGAGTTTGCCTGAATTTCTCAATAAATATTTTACCACCTATATACTTCTATAAAATACTGTATTAGATCAGTGTTAGATATTTGTATATCGAGTCATAGACTAGCAAGTCGTTTTTTGATATTTGAGAAACATTTTGAACATATTTTAATGTTTCTTCTCTTCTTTTTCATGTCTTGCTGTGACTGACTCAATTCGTTCACTTAGGTAAGTAAAACAGCTTGTTTCTTTTACCCCGAATCTTTCAAAAGCAACTACCACACCTGTTCAAATCAAAACTCTCATGACCATTAAGTCATCTAGAACACACACACAGGGTAGGGTTTCATTTCAAAATGTAAAAAGATACCAAACTGATACCATATACTAGATCTGTAATAACACTTGTTAACACAGGGCTTGCTGTCTCAATGACTTGAGATATTTAAATATATTTCTTTTTGTTGGTTCGTTATTTTTTTAATTATTTTTGGCATGCATCATGATTGTAGTATAATTTGATTAATAAATTAAATAAATCCGCAGAATGTGGAAAGCGAGTGGGTGATCATGATACATGCATACAGGGTGCTTGTAAATGTGTGTGTAATTGCATATGTTCGAGTGTGTGTGTCTTTGCGTGAAGACCCACACTCGACTAATGGATGGAAAATATATCAGCCCACACTGCACAGTTTTAAAAAAAGTTCCAACATTGGGCTTTTATTTCCACTTGTTTTCTTTGGCTTCCATCAGTGCTTGAAGACATCTACAGTGTAGTTTAGTCTCAGCAAAATATTGTGTTAACTAATGCGGAAGTTTTATTTAATTTATTTAACACTGATGAGGTGGTTCTAAATACCTCTAATGTTTGGTTCTTTATTTATTGAATGAATAAATTCATCACATTTAAATTGTTTACATTCATGACAGTAGATGTAGTTACTTGTTACACAAGATTAATCATATCACATTAATGTCAAACACGGCCGTGGACAATTTTGGATCTCCAACTCAACTCACTTACATGTCATTGGACTGTGTGAGGAAACGAGACAACATAGCAGGGACGCATGTGGATGGCATAATCGGGCTATGTTTATTATACCACTGTAAAACAAGTATGTATGAGACAACAGATTAATGTCAGTCTGAAAATAGATTTAAACACACTTTGTTCAGTGACACTAAAATTCATGAGATGAGCAGGAAATTTGTGCTCTCAGCAGTTTCTTCTCTGCCTCCTCTGGTGGAGAAACCTTTCTTCTCCAGCTTGTTATTTATACATGAATGAAAAATCTCCTGAACTGGGGCATTTCCAGGCTATGTCCCCGCAGACCCAGGACATTTAATGTATGGATGGAGAAAACCTGACTGTGATACAATGGTGCGACTTTAGTCCAAATAAGCCCGTCCTGTACCGATGGAGCTGACACTACCCAGTCATTTTATACAGGATCTACAGTACTTCAAAGAAGCCACTTCCATTAGAGCTAATTAACAGGTTCAACTGATCAGCATGAACTAGGAAAAGCAGACGTGAAGGTTTGTTAGTGATAGACCAGGCATGAGACTGCTCTTTAGTTCTCTTTATTAAGTTTATTCTCTTGGTTTCTTACTAGTGCAACTGATATAACCAACTCTTATTCACCACTGTGCTTTTACACAGTGAAACTCGTCCTCCACATTTTAACCCAATCCGTGCAGTGAAACAGACATATACACACTAGTGAAGACTAGGGAGCAGTGATAACACGGTGCCCCAGGAACAGTTAGAGGTTGTGTGCCTTGCTCAAGGGCACTTCAGGGCTATGGGAACTTTGGTGATGACCTGTCTGCATCAGTTGGAATTTTTTTTCAGTGAAGAAGGAAGTGCTTCTCTGTCTCCACCTTTTCAGTGAGCACTGTCCCTCCTGTCATCCAATTGGATGAGACGACACAATGCACTAGCATGTGAGATAATATCTCTCTCCTTGTGAAAACAAGAATAATACACTTGTACACCTACTTGTACACTTGTATACAAATTAAACATGAACAATAAATTATTTACATCTTAATATAACTCGGTTTTTCCCCCACAATCCTCTAGTATGTGAATGAGGTTTGTGCACTTCAGGATGTCAAACCATTAGTAACCCCAGGTTTTTGGTTTTTTTTTTACTCTGTGCTTCTGCCTGACGTTTAACAATAAACTAATGTAAGCCATTCTCAAATTCTTACTGATGAATCATCTAGCTGAAGTTACAGTGAGTATTACAGGCCTGTGTTTACTCACATTGATGCGTGCATACTATACAGGACAAATAAACTCTGACCCATAGTTCATAATGCACAATGCCCAGTCATTCAGCACAGCTGCTTGTATAAGAGCACAGTTACATGATGCTTAAGCCATTCAGGCTGCTTAATGGTTCTGAATTGAAAGTATGTATATATAAACTTTTCTGTGTATTTTCCGGTCCACACCAGTCATTGGTTGTACAATCACAAGGCAAAACCGTTTGCCACAGAGGTTTTTAAAAGCCACTGAAACATAATAGAATTAATTTGTCATATGCTGTACACCAAATAGCATGGTGCTTATATTAAATCTGAGGAAATATGGAGCACATGCAACAACTACCAGAATACACATGCCATACTCCTGTTTTCCCACATAGGAGCTAGTTTATGAACACTACAAACAACAGGAATATAAACTTACATGAATAGTGACTGTAAAACACTCCTGTTCTGTCCTCTCAGTATCAGTAGCAGCCACTTATTGCTGTTCTTGTCTAGGGACTGTTTGAGATCATGTGATCCCATGAGTGTTTAATGCTTTTCTGATTTGGTGTGTTCATTGAACCTGTGCACAGCTCTGGGGTGTCGTGACCTGTATCTGAATGAAATTTACTGTCTGGTGCACAGATTATCAAAATAGCAAATGGCGCCCTGGGCTAGATGGTGCCCAGCCAACCTGTGGCAACCAGGGAGTTCAGAATCTCTGCACTTATGTGCAAGCATAAGATTCTACTGAACCATTTTAAAGATCCAGCTTTTTGTGTACTGTTTGAATGTCCTTCATTCCAAGCCCTAAAATTGCTCGTCCAAACTTTTATTAATAATTGAAATCTCTTGGATTCATACGGTTTGCATTTAAAAATATTCATTAAATACTGAAATTACAATTTAGAAGGTTTTATGAAACTAAGCATGTAATAAGTGCAGTTTATAACTAGACTTGAAGACATTGTTAAGGTTGTAAATATGACATAAAATGCCATTTATGTGCGTAAATTCTCTCAGCTACTCCTGTTAGGTGTCATCAAGATGGATCCTGGACTGCATTATTGGTTTGGCATAATTTTTATGTCAGATGGTGTTCCTGATGCAACCATACTATTTATCCAGGTGTGGAACTGGCACTACAATGGGATTTACTCTTCTGGTGACTAGGGTGGCACACATTTGGTGCTTGTGTGCTAGCGGAAAATCTCGCTGCTCCACCTGGGCATAGGATGTAGTCATGTAGTCATGATTATACCACTTCTGAAATGTGTCCATTCTCTTACAATATTTGGTTCTCAAACATCTAGCAATGCAAGTGAAGGACTAATTCTAAGATTCTCCCACATATTCATCTCCATCATCGTTCACTTTCAGTACATGGTCACAGATGAATGAGTAGTATTTATACAATGATAAAAAAGGTGTGAAAGGTTGCACAATGGTATTTTTATTTCTTTTTTAAGTTTGTCTCCGATCCAAAAGCTTTGACCTGAATGTGCTGACCCTTATGTTTTGGAATGTTGGAATGAAAGACCTTAAAAACACAAACACACACACACACACACACACACACACACACACACACACACACACACAGAGAGAGAGAGAGAGAGAGAGAGAGAGA
>JAYDZF010000034.1:3053574-3066154 GCA_034509105.1 Microcambeva barbata | reverse complement strand
TACCCTGCAACAATCTGCCTTTATCAAACAACCTTCCTTTTTCAAACAACCTTCCTCAACCCTATTGCACACTTCTGCTAACTTGTCAGCTAGGACCACAATCAATCAAGATGCAATTGAAAAATATACACACAGAGGTGCTTGTCAGTAGTACAGTATTTTCTACAACATGGACTCAGAACAGTATCTAGGAATGCACATAGTAGAAATTTCAGACTGCAAATACTGGCCAGGTGGTTTCAGATAACTGACCATATTTGTTATCATTTTATTTTAACTGCATCATGTTACCAGACAACATATATTTTGCACGTGGATACAAGATATGGATTGTCCTAAATCAATAACTAGCATCATGTAATAATGAAAATAATCCCTTATTCTATGTCGATTTGTAAAAGTTGTATTGTACAAAACATGAATGACTTGATTAAAAACTGACCACCATCGCTGGCCGATTTTATTTGTACAAAACTGCATATGATAAAATATCACTGGCAACGATGCCTGGTTCTTAGTTCATCTGCTCGATAGGCAAACAAACACACACAATATTTTATATATTAAAAATAAAACAATTGACCAGCAACTGCATACAAGAACAATGTTATAACTGACATTTTACCAGATAAAATTTTTCGGATTCTGATATTAGATATCCTCTGCACCTCTGAAAACAGTCACTCGTATTCCTGCCACAGATAAAGTGATATCGTATCAGGTTGCTTTCTGTGACAGGTGATTTCATTTCCAGTATGTCTCCTCCTTTAAGCAAGAGTCTTCACTGTACTGCATTTAGTAAGTTGTTTTGTGCAGGGACGAATTTCTTTACACAAAAGAAACAATTAAATAATACATTTCTATGCCACCGCAATAATGCACATTGATACAGAACCTTTCCAGCAGATTCAAAGATTAGCAACTGTTTGTAGCGTACGGGACATAAATGTGCCGTCCACCGCCGTGACTCACATTTCACTTCCCAAAAGATGAAAAATACCAAGACAAAGGACAGCTAAATATGCTCCATCTGTCAGACACATCCTTCCTTCCTTCTTTCCTCAAAGCCCAGCCTCGTTTTCAGTTTCCTTTGGACACCAACGCCAACTGTGAGTGTTGTATAACAAGCTGCAGCACTAAAGAGGAACCTGGCCCGGTGACTTCATGGTCTTCAGGCTCAGTTTGACACAGAGTTGCCGTTCAGCTCGTCTGTAGACGTTGTTCGTTTGGGTTTCTGGATCTGCTTGTAGATGAAGTAAAACGGTTGCACCTGAGGTCGACTGTGCAGCTCGGCTTTGATTTTCTGTGGGTGTGTATCAGGGGCTAGCTGCTGTGTGCTTTCGTCCGTCAGCAGAAACAGGGCGTGGTTCTCCGGGTCAGGTACTTTGAACTTTTCAGCACATAGCCGACACACCTCCTCTGTGGTGGCGTAGGGTTGAACCTGAAGCGTTTTGGCCGTGCAGCCACAGTCTGGTTCCTGAAGCGCCACTCTTAGGAAGTTCTAAAGAAGAAAAAAAGAGAGAAAAAAATATACGTTAATACCTGGTTTGCCGTAATTGCGTTTTTAAAGCGCGCAAGCTATAATAAGTTGATGCTGAAACATCATGCTTCATTCAAACACACCCAAACTTTATAAACTTTACGTTTAATACTCGTCTCTTGCTTACAGAGCTTGGAGCAGCCAGCAGCTGAAGTTTTACCCTAAACATATTTCATCACCAGCTGTGAGGATAATTTTAAATAGGATTAAAATAAGTTATCACCCCCAAATTAATGTACCTGGATACATTTTTTTGATAATTAATCAATATACATGTGTGATAAAGGCACTGTGTGAGGTGTAAATAATAAAATCTTTTTGTTGTTTTGTTTTGCATTAGTGACACAGTAACAAAGTGGCCTCACAGCAAGACGGTCCTGGGACCTTCTGTGTGAAGTTTGCATGTTCTCCCTTCGTCTGTATGGCTTTACTTGTGCTCCAGTTTCCAAAACAGTCCAAAAACATGCAATTAAGGTGTATTGGAGATACACAATTGATGTAAAACATGAAGTTTGGAGGCAGCTGTGTCCTGCTGGTTAGAGAACTGGGCTTGTGAACAGAAGGTAAACGAAAGTTGCAGACTGAAGTGTCCTTGAGCAAGGCACCACCAGGCACATGTGCTCACTGTTCCCTAGTGTGAATATGTGTTTCACTGCATGGATCAGGTTGAAATGCAGAGGATGAATTTCACTACATAGTGATGACAAGAGTTTTCTAAATTCTGAAAAAAAAGGTCAAATGACGAGTTCCTATAAACACCTGGAAGTCATCCACGGATGGTGTAGTGCGCTGAGCTGTGCGTCTGCGGTGCCACTGGTGCAGTGTATTACGGGTTTCTGAGCTCAGCACCCGGGCAGCCTGTTCTTCCTGAAAGTTCTTGATGAGAGACATGGCACCGTAAGCACTGGTCAAGTAGTAGCCACCTACACAGAAGAGAGTGAACAGTAAGTGTAGTGTCAAGTCATGTTAATTTGCATCTAGTATATGAATCAAGAATGCATACGTAAAACCAACAATGAATTATGAATGTTTTTTACTCTTAGTGACGTCTAAATGTTATGTTTACCATAATACAATCAGTAGTGCAGATATATTTTCATTTTAATCAAATCTAAACTTCCCATTCAGATAATATTTAACTCTTCAATAATACATTTATTGTAGTTTAAGTTTATTTTCAGCAGGGTTAAGGGCCTTTCTCCAAGCTTAAGGTCGCTTGAACAAAGAGAAAATATAACATAAAGACTACAAAATCAATGGTGAATAAGACTGGGTGAAATGTATAAGTTCAGGAAGAAGAGTGATAGTTTTGAGAGAAGAGATGGGGAAGAGAGGAAGCACTGCAGTCACAACACCACTGGTCTGTTGTTCTGAGAAAGTATTAGAGCTGAAACTTACTAACCTACAAACTCTGGGTACTACTTGTCAATATATAGTACACAGTACAAAGCAAAAATAAAAGTAATTTACCTTCTCCGTGCAGGAGTGAGGGATCCAGTAACTCCATCATGTACTCAATCTCTGTGTCCAGCTGAGGCATGTTACATTGAGCTAACACGTATGTCAACATAGGCAAGAAATCATCTGCCCCATACTTCCTTCCTGTAAATAAATGCACATACATGTGATTCAGCACATATTTCTGTCTCTATGTATTTAGCACACTGTGTGTCCGTCATTGTTTTTGAAGCACTACCTGAATTATTTTCCATAATGGTGTAGATGAGCTTGCAGACCCGAAGCAGGAGAGACACTTTCTTCTCTGGTGAGTACATTTTGCTCATATTGTGGAACTTGTGACGAATCTTTTCTATTGCCACAGGGTCTGGCGGCATGGCTTCGTCCACTCCCATTTCTTGTGGCTGCTTCGTTTTGGCCAGAGCCAGGTTCTCCTTGAACTGCTGCAGGACTCCGCTCTTCACCTGGAAGTCGTGCAAAGCGGTCTGCACCGCAGACTTCAAAGGCTTCAGGATACACTTATGCATGGCTTTCTCCAGTACTCGATCTGAGAGACACAGAAAGTTGAAGCTGTTTAGAACTGTGAACAACCACATTCAGTTTTGAACACGAAACACTTACAGGCAGCTGAAAGCACTTTTTAAACTAAATATTTTAATAATACTGTTCCAGGTTTGTATTTTTGCCCATTTTATACATTAGCCCATGCTTACATTCAAAGCAACTTACAATTATGACTAAAATAAATTTTATAGCTTAAGACTTTGTTCAAAGGAAATGCACAAACAAACAAACAAAAAAAAAAAAAAACAGAACTTGTTTTGGCTGCCTCCCAAACCTCATACTCTGTATTACACAATACGAAGTGTTAAATCAAATATTCAAAGTGAGTGTTGTGACTACGTTGGTACACGATGTACAAGGACAGATAATAGCATAATACATAACATAAAAATGTATATGATGTATGTATTTATATTTTAATTAAAATGTGGATTAATACCTGTACAGTGCTACACAGTTTTCCATCCTAATGTAAAGAGTGACTGGTTTGGGCTGTGTTCCTGCATTGTGTCCAGTGATTCCAGGAAAGTGATCACGATCAGAATAAAGCAGTGGTAAAAATGTTTCAACAGCTGGTTATCAAAACACTATTTAAATAGAAGATTAGCGTCAAAAAAGTGTCAAGAAACAAGTCTGCTCGTGACACATTTGCATGAACCTGTTGTCAACTCATGACTAAACTGCATATGGGAATATTTATGAGCTGAAAATAAAACCATAAAGTCCAAGCAGCAAAATGTAATGTTCAACTCTGCATGCTCAGGTGGTTAATAATGCTGACTGTGAAGTTTAACATGCTAGAGTCAGCAGTAGGGGAAGTAATTATTTCTTCTTTTTAAGAATTCTGCCTAAGGTGTATGAGCTTTATTGGCTGGTTATTTATGTGGCACTTGGGCTGCTTTCTCATTGACAGCTTCCCTAGCATACAGAGAACTTTGTGATGTAATTTCTTGCTAAATGTTTTATAATAGCACTCAATGTATAAAACATTTATTTATAGCAAGGGAATCAAAGTGAAAAACTTCACCCTAATTGCCCAGTATTTACAGTTTTGGGCATTTGGCATACGCTCTTATCTCAAGCGACTTGCAAAAGTGCTTCAAACTCTTGTTTAAGTAGACAACAAATCAAACCCTTTTTTTGGAAACCCTGTTGGAACCAAAGCTTTTTTTTTTTAATAAGAAGAAAGTTAAAAAGTAAATTCAAGTCGGTCTTTAAAGGCAGAATTTTGGACAGGCAAGGGAAGCTTGTTCTACCATTTGGGAGAAAGTACAGAGCAAATATAAATGATACATACATGGGCATCCACGTGTGAAGACATCTGACTGTACTGACTAGTAACCCAACTAACCAGCTGTGTCTGAATTTTAATTGCGTCTCTTCGCAATAATAAAAAAATCTAAAAAACCTTTCCGTACCGATCTATACAATGGCACACTATAATAATGGCTACAACACTATACAAAAAAGAAGTTAATTCGAAGGGTTCCTTTCCAATGTTATGTAGTGGGCCAGTCTTACAAGAACTGATAAAAACAGCCTGGAATCCAAAAGGACACACAGTTCACAGGAAACAACACAGATTAGGAGAATCATAAATCAAGTACAATCAAGTCGGAACACTCTCTTCCAATGCGTGCAAACAACAGCCCTTCCTCCCACCTCCCTTCAGAATTCAGCAGGAAAACAAGCCACGGGCTAAAAGAGAAGAGAAGTGAATCCACTGCCTCCTCCCACACAGCAAACACACAGCATGCCATCGTAGTGAAATATGACCACAGGCTGCGTCACCCTCCCAGACGACGACACAGAAAGAAAAAAGTCCCCTTTATTATTCGATTGCTACTTCGTTTCCATAAAAACATTATTCTCTGTTAATACCACAGTTCTTTTTACCATGTACTTGGTCTCAGACTTCAACTCCACACACAGGAAGCACTATAAACAGTTTCAGGAAAACAGGAGACAGTATTACAAATCAGCTTTGAACCGGTAAACAATCTGAAGGGAAGGAAACATCCTCTACTGCTCTCAACAAGAAGCAGATTAAATAAACGGACATGATTACAATCTCCAGTTTAAAAACAGTGACCTAGAGGTGGGGACAGCGTTGTCAGCAGTCTACAAGATCTAACACTAAAACGCCTAGACAAATTAGAATGCACTTATAAACAGAGAAGGGACAGTTCCTTCAAACCGGAACCATTCAATTCCTCATTCAAGTCTTTGGTGTAACATTTAACACATCAGAGCACAGGTGTCTAACCTAACAGTCAGGTATTTACTCTAATGTCTGAAGGGTGGCTGAGACACCATGATGGACTGACCGGTCCTATCCAGGGTGTGCCCAGTGCTTCCAGGAAAGCAGAACCCACCATGACCAGAATAGAGCACTAATTAAATATGAATATAAAGTGAAATGAAAGAGAGTTTGTGTTTGTCTGACAAACACTCCTGATCAAAATCTTAAGAAGTGAAAAATTGCAAAAATTTGCATTTTGCACTTTTGGATCTTAAGGTTCTAAGTAGAGCTTAACGATGCTAATAGAAGAAATTGTAGCAAGAGACAAAAACCTTTGACAACTGCATTAACAATTTTGGGGAATCATGATTTGAGGTGCTTTTTCCTTCAATGGAGCAACTGAGCTTTAGGTTGTGCAGGGGCATCCAACAGCAGCTGTCTATGTGGAGATGTTGCAGTGGGCATCCGTCAAGACTGAGGGCCCTCTGTGTGCTGATGACTGGGTGACAGAACAATGCTGTTCACAATGCTCGTCTGATAAAAGACTTCTTCCAGGAGAATAACATCACTCTTTTGGACCATCATGCATGTTCCTCTGATCTAAATCACATTGTGAGCATTTGGGGATTGCAAGGCAAGTTTACAAAAATGGGCATCCGTTCTAGACAGTGGATGCCCTTCAATAGTGTCTTTAACAGTTGGAGCAACTAGCCTCATAGAAGCACTTGGATCAAGCACGCCTAAACGATTGTTTGAAGTGATCAACAAGAATGGTGGAGCTACTCATTATCGAGTCCTCTTTTTGACACTTTGATATCTGTGTTGAGATTTTGTTTTTTAGCTGTGGTCATAAACTTTCAATCAGCTGATAAACAGCTTATTATCATTTAAACATAACGGCACATGTTCTATTGTTCCAAAACGACTTGTTTTTCGATCCACACACATTCTAAAAACGAGAGGTCATCTTAAAAGCTCTAGCAGTGACTGAAGAACAGGAAACAAAAGTAAGCCTTGCCTACAAGACAGAGTTGAGTAAAGAAACATCTGAAATGAAATGATTAGAGAAGCTTTGAGGAGACTGTATCTTCATTTATAACAGTTAAAAAAGAAAACTGGATTATTCAGTTCCTGATGAACTAAAACCAGGATTAACCTAAACAAACACGGTCTGTATGTTTTCAAGAGTCTTTTCATCCCAGATCCACCTCCACCCCAAAGAAAATAATGATCTTCTTTCATAACTAGACTATGTGAGTACAGATGTCAATGGTCTATTGTTTATGTTGTATTGAAACAACTGACGCCAATAAAAAGCCAACTGATAATGTCAGAAGTTTCTTTGCACATTAATACACATGATGGCCTATTAAACTATGCCTGCATTGCTAATGTCCTAAAGCCTGCTAGCTAAGAATATCACATTCAGGTCTGTTAAGACCCGGTATGAGCACACACACTCACTAGCAGTTGAATCAGATGACACCAGCTAGCAGATACATTCCTGACAGATTAATACTTTCAAGCAGGTGCATTTGATAGCACTACTATATACAGCAGTGAAGGGCAGAGATATATAAATGGCTCCTAAAGCACCTTTACCTTACCTTGACCAGAGATTTTCCAATTGGGTTGGCAGATAGCAGAACATGTGTTTTCTTCAATTAAGGCAAGAACAATCTAAAGATCTAAACACTGTGGTGCATGTCCCGTACTCATTTTGTGATCATATATGTATTTGTTCGTATATGCAATTATAAACCTGATACATTTATCATCCTAATGTTCAACTGAAAGAATCAACCCTGTGATTACTTGAATGAAAATAATGCACAAGAAAGAAGAGTAAACATTCCTTACCAATCTGGTCCTCTGGGATAAGGGACTCGATAGGAGGATCCAGTTCCGAGCTCTGAAGCAGATACGACTTTATTTGGGTCATAAATTGGCGTAGTGTCTGTAGCAGCTCCAGGCCTGACGTATGGCAGTTGCAGTTCTCCTGCATGAAGCTGATGTAGTCCTGTATCAGGCAGCCGAAGTAGGTGTTTTTGTTCCGAGACTGCTCCAAAATCCTCTTGAGTGCCCTCTTCTCAGGTGTCATGAGCGAAGTGAAAACACTACTGACCTTGCGCAGGTGTCCCCTGATCGACCGCGGCAGCACGAACGTGCCAGCGCTGTGCCGCTTCTTGGGCTTTAAAGGCTCCATACTCAGTTCCTGGTCGCTCTCCACACCGACACCATCATCATCCGCGTCTTCTTCCTCTTCCTCCAGGCTGCTGTCAGCTCTGGGATTGAGAGTGTGTGAGTAATCCAGGGAGTCAGAAGAGGACGTGGAGATGCTAATATCACTGAGCCTTTCCTGACCTGCAGGACTGCCCTCTTCCATCGAATGTCGGTTCTCCAGGGCGGCATTCCTCTCGGACTGTCTGGCCAGGCTACGGGACACAGCCTCCTCGATGATGTGGTCATCCATTACCAAGTCGCTCTTTGCGTTACAATTGCCGGTTCTGTTTTCATGCGTAGATAACATGGGACTGGGAGAGCTTATCTTTTTGGGGGGTGAGGACGAAGGTGACAAAGAGCTGAAAGAGGAACCCAGGCGTCCCAGGAAGCTGCTCCTCTCTGGTGACATTTTGATCCAGCTGACACCGGTCTCAGGCATGCTTCTCTGCTTAAAGCTGAGAGCTTGTTTGTGTGAAATGATGCGTGGGGGTGGCGGTCGAGGCGGAGGCGAACGTGAAACACTGTTTTGTCTTATCAGGTTGTTGTTCCTGGTGTTTTCTGCGCTAACGGCACGCCGAAGGACGCTCTGAATACTCGTGTGTGTGTTGCCCCGAGTCGCCGAGTTGTTCGTGTCTCCAGATGTTTCTGATGTGACGGTTTCTGTTGGAACTGACTCGGAGCGATGGGTCTGTGCAAAAAGAGGATTAATGAAGCACAGTGCTCCGTTCGATGTACAGCACTCTAGCTGGGATGGGGTTCGAGTGCGCGGGACAGGTGGTGGATCATCTGCGAGGGATGTTCTCTGGTCGTCCTGATTCACTTTTGGCTGGGTAGCAGAGCCATCAGACGGGCAGCTCTTTCTTATTTGAGACGACTCAGAGAACCAAAATTCTACAGAACACAGAACATAGCATTTAATCCAAACTAAACAACAACAACAATCGTTATTGAAAGATTAGCAGCACAAACTGAACATCCTTAAGACCATTCAAACTACAGAACTAATAATAATTGAGAAATTGAAGTCAAAAGCAGGTAAATATACAAATCTTACACGACTATTCAAACAGGATGAACAAACCAGCAGAGTATTAAACCAACCGACAGCAGCAATGAAATACAGGAATAAAGTACAACCGTATCTGATAAACTATAACCCACACTTACAGGAATCAGTCAAACTTATCTCTTGTCCCGTATCTCTTTTTTAGAATGCTCGAGAAAAACATTTAAACCTTGTAACACCGACTCGGCGAGTGGAAACAGACACACTCGCTCACACACACACTCACACACACTGAGCGATATGAGTCATGCATGCTGTAGCTAGGAGGAGGAACCCGGACACTGAACACTTCCCACTGTTCACTCTTTTTTACCTCAGCACTGTAAAAGCGTAGGATTTTCCCCACTGGTTTCGGTTACTAATAATATTAACCCCTGGTCTCTATTTAACCCCGGAAGTTTTTTTTAAATTAACTTACATGAATACATTAAGTATTACTCCGTCATTAAAGATACAAGCATTGAGTAAGTATTCATGTGAATCCTTTTGGCTGCTCCTGTTACAGACGGCCACCGCAGATTGTGATTCACATTATTGATTTAGCATAGTTTTTACACCGGATGCCCTTCCTGATTCAACCCTCCTAATTATCCAGGCTAGGGACTGGCACTACAATGCACCCAGACAATGGGGTTCTTAAGTTACCTTTTATTTCCTAAAAATACCCCAATGTATTAATTATAATAGTTAGTCCTTAATTCAATCTGTCTGTCAAGCTAGTTATTTTAATTGTTTTAATTAATGAATTTTAGATCATTAAGAACACATCTTAAAGTAACATGGTTTATCTTTACCTCACGGGCTCTAACATAATATGTAACAATTAGATATTAAGGAGCTTAAGACCAAAACTGGAGACAGGATGTTTGGGAGAAACGCTATATGTAAGGTTACCAGGAATTTCATTTCAACAACTAAAACACTTTCACATCACTCCTATAGTATTTCCATTCCATCTGATTTACACGGTCAGTCTGTAAACCATGGGCAGGTTGTATCATGTCAGTTCCTCAGAACTGTGTAGTTCAAACACCTGAAGACAGAATCACACTGTATTTCACACCCATCTCTCATTTTAATCAAAACAGCCAAGGTAAAGAGATCATTTATTTCAATTAAAACAACATGAGCTCAATATGGTAATAATAACATGCTATGTGTCTGCTTTCCTTGATTTCCATTTCTTGAAATCTGTCCTTAGTTCCCCTGAGGCAGTAAAGTGAGCCAGATGGAAAACGAATCGGCACCACCTAGAGCCTGAATTGCCTTACCGCCTCTTGGCGGGGCCAACTTTGGAAGTGGTCCCAGTATAAGAAATTCCACATTCTGCCCAGTTGTGAGCTGTGATACTGTCGACTGGATTCTGCAATCCATTACACAAAATGCAAGCAATAATCCCATTGTTTACAACATTCGCCTGAATGTTCAGACTACCCATGAGATTCTTCCACGTCTTGATACAGTACAGCTTCTTACTAACAACCTTTTTCTGTAACTTGATCATTCTTCACAAAATAACACATTTAAGCTTACTGAAATGAGCAAAGGTACTGAATCAAACAATAAACAGAGGGGATTGAAACAAAGGGGTTTTCAGATTAAAAGTAAAGGAATTTAAAATTTCCTTGTCCTTTACGGACCTGAGACACCACATAAAACACACAAGTAGAATCAAACACGTCAAGTGAAGTGTTATATTGCACTGGCTGTTATATTACACCGTCTTCCTCTGACAAACTGATTACTGTGAGAAAGCCCAAAGCTATAACTAACACACACGTCTTAGACATGCTCAAGCAAGTGACATCACCCATATTAGCAGTAAGTCTGCCATGCTGACATCGAAACACCTCGCCACTTGCATTTAGCTGCATACAGAGTGAAACAGAGTTGCACTGTCTCTATTTGACCCAGAATGTTCATTGCTTCTTAAATCTGGATGATTCATCGTCAGAAACACAATTTACAAAAACACCCTGTTTGATTAGATGAAAAGCAGAATAGGTACCGTGTTGAAAAATTAAACAAAATAAAAACAATAGGGGTCAGTTTGAGAATGTTAAGCCACCTAATATGTAAAATCCAAGAGTAAAACATCGTTATCTTTTTTTAATTATTATTTAATGACCCAGAAAAAGCAAGACTGGATGAAAAGAAAAAAAGTACTGGAAGGCAAACATATCAACACACTTAACAAATGAATGGTGTTGCATTTAAACCTGATTTGTAATATTAAATATTAAAAACATTAATGTCAGCCCTTCCTGAAACTAAAAAACACATGAAAAGCAAACATACATAAAGTACAAGCTACTTACTTGCTCCAAGCTTGGCCAACTCTTCTAAATCTACAGTATTCTTGGCAGTCAAGATCGCCTCAGGAAGCTCTAATGTAAAAGGAAGAACATCCCTAGAAAAGACCAAATTAAAGCTAGATAAGGGCATGAAGAAATATAGACACATAATAAAGCTGAAGTTAAATACTAACTTTATTCGTATAAATGATAAATATATAAAGACAGCAAAACAGATCTTACAAGAGTGTAACTGAGCATGTGCATAAGATGACAAACAGTGCATTGTGTTTGTTCACAGTGTGGCATTTACAATACAGTGGAGATTGGCAAAGGGCAGTTTATACAGAACTACATCAGAGAGTATAATAAGGTTTCATGGTACACTAATGAAGTCAAGCTAAAGCAACAAATTGCTAATATGCATTGCTTGCTGTAGGGTGTACCGCCCCCTCCTGTGTTGAAATCCTTTTTACTACCACCCAAACAAGACATCCATATTTTAGAATGCTCCTTTCATCCCTGTGCAGTGAAATTCATCCCCCACATTTTAACCCAATTGTGAGTGAAACACACATATACACACTAGTGAACACTAGGGGAACATTCACTTTTACCACATTTTGTTATGTTACAGCCTTATCCCAAAGTGGATCACATTTATTTTTCCCTTCAAGATCTATGGAAGACTCTGGGAATGTTCTTGAATGGTTCAGCCAGTGCCCAGATTTGAACCCGATTGAACATCTCACAAGAGATCTGAAAACGCTCCCCATTCAACCTGATGGAGCTTCTTCCAAAAAAGAATGGGGGACAGATCCCCAAAATCGGTGTGCCAAGCTTGTAGCATCAGGGTGTAACTGTGGCCAAAGATGCTTCGATTAAGTATTGAGCAAACGCTGTGAATACTGAATTTGATTTTTGTTTGGTTTTTTGGTTTATTAATAAATTTGCCAAAAAAATAGAATGAGGTTCTAACATACCATTTGGAAAAAGTGAAGTGCTGTGATATTTTACTAATTCTATTTAAATGCATTCCACTGGGTTCTTACTGAAGGGGAGCGCTTTATACCCGGCGACTCGGAATTTTCTATTATGGAGGTTAATCTTAGGCTTGTGTATGACTGCTCAGCCATTGACACGTCATCTATAAAACTCATAACAAAATGCTCTTTTGTTTACACTCCTTCACA
>JAYDZF010000034.1:3012021-3024361 GCA_034509105.1 Microcambeva barbata | reverse complement strand
GTTACAGTCCTATTGAGATTGCTCTGTTCTCCACAACTCTTGTCAGCTTTGCAAATGCCTGCTTTCACTTTTAAACTTTTTTAAGCTGTAGACAAAAAGCACAATGATCACAGTAAAAAAAAAAATAGAAATAATAACTATTTAATCGTTTACCTTGTGTGTTTACCTTAATGGAATTTTCTTTACTAGTTAAACATTGTTTACATGCACATATTTACCACATATTTAGATATGCAGATACTTAGGAACTTTTTTAAAAAACTGAAATGTCTTATTCCCATACAAGGTCTGGTCTGTTTTGGGTTTGTCATGGGAAATCAAAACTTACTACTATGATGTGCATGGCCACAGCTCCCTCCATTCGCTCTTCATTGGTGAAGATATCAGAAGGAAACTCGTGTATACCTGAAAAGACAATAATCCAACATGCTTAATTACCACATATATAGAATAGCCTTTATTTGTCATTACACATATACAGATGTACAGTACAATGAAATTCTTTCTTCACATATCACAAATTTGGAAGCCATTGTCAGAGCGCAGGGTCAGCCATCGTACAGCACCCCTGGAGCAGTGAGGGTTAAGGGTCTTGCTCAAGAACCCAACAGTGGCTGCCTAGCAGAGCCTGGATTTGAACTGCAATCTCACTGTCCCTAGACACACTTTATATAAAGCTTGTGAATGACCCATAAACACAGTGCTTGTTTAGTGGAGTGCTAGTAATAAAATAACTTACAATGTACATTGTCTGCATGTTTCTTCTGTTATAAAACAAATAATTAACACTGACTCATTAGTATTGGACGTGATGATATGTTCTTGTTCGGTTTCTGAAATGTCTATTTAATCTATTTGTATGTGATAAAAAAAATTTCATTAAAGCAACTTATTTTTATTTATATTTTAACTATTTTTATTTTTACTCCATCAAATGTAAAAATAGAGATTTCTCCAGGTCTGGACTTTTAGGCTTTCTCACATTAAAGGTAAGGTAATTTCTAGAAATTATGACTTCTGTTATTTTGTTTATCAAAACTTACATTACTATTCACTCTAAATGAATGTAATTCAAAGTGATTTACATATGAGATGAGTATCTGACAGTGGCAGCGTGGTAAGGCCTTAAACCTTGCTTCTGATTGGTAATCCAAAGCGGTAACCAATAGTTTACCAGTGTACAACGTGGGTCTGAAGGCTGTGGATTATGTATTATAACTGACTCTTCCATGCTGTTATATTATTTATATTGGAGTATTACAGCAAGTTCACTCTGCTTTGGTCATTAAAGTCTTCATTTTCACCGGCTGGTGCGGCCCTTTCTATTGTTCCTGCTACCTCATTGCTAATCGACCTTGGTGCATCTGTGTGTACTTGGCAGAGCACAACATCTGCAACGAGCTCTGTGGGTCCATGGTGCAGGGTAAAATGGGTCACACAAAGTCCCTGCTGGCATTTTCTGCATAAACGACTGTGACCAGCTAAATTCTCTAATTTTAATCATAAAATAAGTATTGAATGACTTTCAAGGGGAGGTTAAAATGATGTCTCGTGTTCCTTTAAGATCCTACTTTAGCCAGCATTGTTGGTTTTATTTACTCTGCATCTGATCTGCCTTTTGTTAGACCTAATTTAACTGTTCTGTAATTGCGACAGCATGGCTGTGGTTGGGTAGTGGCAGCAGGAGAAAGGAGTAGTCTGTGAGAATAAGCCAGTAAGGATTACGGGTTTGTCATGATTAATAACAGCCTAAAGGCATGCCATCAGGAGGTTGATGGGTTTCAGAGAAAAGTTAAGATGTTGGGCATTGAACAGAAAAAAGACAAATAGCAAGTAAAAGTATAAAAAATACAGAGAATGAAAGCAATGCATTGCTCTCACTTGCCCGTGTGTCTTTTCTTAACTAAACTGGATGCCTTTAATGTATGATTTATTCTTACTGATTCCACATTTGTGCATTGTGCATAACCTGAGTGTAAATTAATTCACCTGAATGACCCATCCTGGTGGGTCTAATTAACCGGGCGGATGTCAGACACACTCATACAGGGTCATATTGTAACAGTTCAAATTAACCTGACTGCAGGACTTTCACAGGAACCCGGAGAACATCTCCTCATCAAAGAGTCTGGACCGCTCTACAATTGAACAATTCAACTGCCCCATCATTTGTTGGTTTGAAATATGCAGGTCCATAAAAACTCCAGTATTACAGGTCTGTATTTCCAAGCCTTACCATGTCGTCTATGCAGACTATAGTAACTGCATATTTCTCTAGTGATTGACGTACTGGACTAGCAATCTGACTGCAGTTGGGCCGTTGAGCAAGGCCCTTAACCCTAATCGCTCAGACTGTATACTGTAAGTCGCTTTGGATAAAAACGTCTGCTAAATTCTGAAAATGTAAAATATAAGTCTAGGAAAACACTTCAAGATATTATAAATAAATCCTGTGTACCCACTTTCAAACATGCTAATAATTGCTGCACATGTTAAGCTTCTTCACCATTACCAATCACAAACGACAACAAACTGGTCCCATTTTCACTCGCTGATTTCCCCGCAGCTAGAAAGCTGGTGTCTCATCTCTCCGCATGAGACTGCTTTGTTAACAAGCTATTCAGCAGCTCAGCATGCCACCTTGATGGCTCTATTGATAAACTCTAGCCCACAGATTGGACTGTAAAGTTGCAAGCAGCAGCTGCTGCTGAGTATCTGAAAGGCTAAGGCTGGACTCAGCAAACTTTAAGGTGGTGGGAACATTGAAGTCTGTCGGAAACTCTCTCTTCAGCATTTTATCTGTACTTGTGTGTATACTGGCAGCTATTGATGGAACTTTCACACTAGTGACAACAATGACAATAAACATGTTTACATCTCCTTATTACTATTAGTAACAACTTAACAAATGCTCACACATAATTTACCGCCTCCACCATCACATCACTACTCTAGAATCAGTGTGTACTGCCCAATGGTTATGACGCCTCCCGGTTCTCATAAAGCAGTGGGAATGCATGTCAGTTCTCTAAAGAACACCAAGGTTCAAAGGAACCCAAAGAGGATGGGTTCCAGAGTTCATTTTACAGTAAAGAGCTATTAGTGAAGTTATTATTTTAGCACAGTAAATAGTAGCAAAGAAAAACAGTGGTACACCATAAGCAATTCAATTGCATATAAAGTATATATTAATTTATTAATTATAATAACATCCACGGTATATTTCCAAATGCTTGTCTCATTTCAGGTAGTTTGTAATATAGCAGTGCTCAAATTTCTATTTTGATACTTGTTGGAAATAACGTAAAGTGAAATAAAGTGATGAACATGACAAACACTAAAGGGGTTCTGATCTACAGACAGCCTGTTAATGAATTTACATACATGGCAATAAAGCCACAAGCACAACTTATAACAAAAAACAAAACACTACAAACCTCTTGGCTTTTAATGTAAGGCGTAAAACCAATATACAACATATAATCACTATAAAAAATGACAACTGAAGTGATAAATATATGAATATGTATCATATTGATTGTCCTTACTTGCCCCCTGCCTGTGTGCATGATTTCTGGCAGAAATACTTTGCTAAGTTCAATGCTGGATGATTTGTGAAGTCTACAACAATTACTCTGTCAACCGTACAAAGATCTTAAGTGTGTACCCTAATGAAAAAAAAAACATTTGTGGTTGATTATGCACTGTATTATTAAAAACAATGCGCTTATTTATTCAATATGGTCATTTTCCGTCGTTTGCTGACTTTAAAGTATAATGGATTACAAGCATATACATGTGAACCCAAATGTGTGCTCTAGTGCCATTAAATGTTCACCTTTTCCTGCTCCTGACAACACTTCAAACATGAACATATGGTAACATTTAGTTTTTTTTGCCACAAGTGTTTGAAAAACAACTGGGTGGCACATTATCTAATGCAAAAGACATTTGTTTGAAAGGAGTAAAGGAGACCGGGGGAAATCTGGGAATCTGGAAACTCAGCGCTAAACTCGTGACATCATAGTGTTATTTATTTTTCATTGTGAATGAAAAAATAAATATGCAGTCCTCATACTACGCTGCTGTAAGAAGACCAAATGTTCCATTGTGCTACAATTCACTGGACACAGAAAACAATACTGCTCTAGCCTGTTGTGCAGCGCAGAGACACAACAAACTCTTTAAACTGAGTGATGGCACAATGGAGCTGAAGAACAAAAGAAATTACACCAGGATTGTTGATCTTTTGTGCACGTTTGGGTGTACATGTGAGAATCGTTTCTCATTGAAGGACTTGACGTAGGGTAGTGAGTTCAGTCAGAGCTAGAGGGATCCTGACATGCTCAAATCCTAGCCAGCTCTTTCCGCAGAACAGACCACAGAAAAATAATAAAACCGTGAGGGAAGAGTGGGTACAGGAAATCGTATGTAGAAAGGGGGTTGCAGGTAGAGACAATTCAACGTCTGCTTATTTATAACAATAGTAATAATAATAAATGGCAGTGCTGAGTGAAAGCAAATGTTTGTTATGCGGTTTTAAATCAGATACGACCTATGATGTGGTGTGGCTGAAGTGCACCCTGTTCAGGGTATCCCTGCCTTGACACTGAATTGTCCTATTTTAATATCGAGTTAATAAAAACACACTACAACGCTAAGATGCCAGCCTGGCTGAATTGTTGAATTGTAAAATTAAAGTGTCATGGTTCAGGCTTTTTGTATCCTCTGATCACACGTTGGACTGGGCTTGTGTTAATCAACATGGAACAGCCAGTGTACACAGACCCAAGCCAACAATGAGCTCAATAACTTAAAAGCTCAGTAAATAAAGATAACAGTAATTCTAGCTTTAGACATTTACAAACTGAGCTGGTCTGGCTGACAGAAGGCAGAAACCAGTCCCCAAGCTCAAAACCAGACCCCTGCTTGCATCCTACAAAATTTCTGGCACCCCATCACTCTATTAACTCCTACAGGCACTGAGTCGCTGAAGTTCCTGACTTGCAGACTGCACAAGCAGCAAATTTGATTCAAGGCAAAGTATCAGTCTGTTAGAAATACACACATGGAGAAGGGCTGTTAAAACTTGTACTAAGCTGTGATAACAGAGTCGAGTTTTTTCATCAGGTATTACATGTAGGTGATGTAATTTATTTATGCTTTCTAGCATTAGAAAAGGTATCTGCGGGTGTTTAAACATTTACAAAAGTAAGGCTTTTCCATCTTAAGGATGCTTAAATTACAAATGTAAAAATTTCTTAAGGTTTGTTGTGCTACCCACTTAGCCACAATGCCACCCATTACCCAATAAGACACGGGTAATCTGTAAAGCTAATACATTATGTCAATAAATGAACAATGTAGTTTACACATATCAAGTAAAGCTTATTTAAAATGAGTAGTAAAAAAATAAAACCCAATGTTTCGCCTCGAGTACTAACCCTGCTCTAGAAACATGGCAAATTCTTGGAAATACGAATGTTTCTTCCAGCATGTGTGGCAGAGAATAATAAATCATGCGGTGTTGAGATCAGGTCAGGCCCAGATGGAGAGAGAAAACGAGAGAAATATAGAAACTGAAGAAAAAAACACTTACTGGGACAGGACAGTCATTTTAAAGGCTTCAATAGGCCAGTGGGAATATGGAAAGGGCACATGGAAATACTGGCATTTAATCAGGTCACCACTGGACATGGCAAGTAAGAAAGAAGGGAACTAGAAATCAGATTTCTAGGGCAGTAAGAAATTCACAAAACTTTTTAATCAAGACAAACAAATGAAAAAAAGTTTAAACAATTGCATTGATTTTAAATGGAGATGTCATTCATGTACTACTAATCAGTTCTATGGAAGTCCATGGGGTTTCTACCATTTTGGAATTGTGCTCTTCTTGGTGTGCCGACCTTGAACGATCCAGCGAAACCAGTGTGAAAGATTTTGACAAGCTAAAATGATATAATTAACATTTTGCACATCAAGCACTATTTTTATTCTTACTGCAGATTAAATTACCAAATACTTCAATATTATAAAATACTTTTAAGAACCTATAAAGTGCTACATGACCTAACTCCACCTTATCATAAAGACAGCAGGGGGAATATTATGTCCCTTAAAATGTGCATAATCTACCTGAAGATTAAACACAATTGTGTTTACTTTATAAACCTGGGATGTGTGGCTCTGTTCCTAGAGGTCTGGGGTCTAGGATGATTTGTTAGGTCATCTGGCTTTGCTGTATTTGCTGTTGTTGTGCCTCTTATATGCAATCGCTTAGGTATGTTGACATTGATGGAAGTAAGTTCGGCTGTCCCAACAGAGCCCTCATGGATCTCGTACCTCATAGTTCTTCCATTTTAGTTCTACTGCAATAATACGGCATTCTGGAGTCTTATACTGGTATTTATAAAAGTTTTTATATATTAGTATTAATTTTTTTGTTCATATTTAAACATATTATATTTTCTTTTTACTCTGAAAGGTCTCTAAAGTGAACCTTTTGACCTGTTTGAGACTAAAAGCTCCTGACAAATGAAGAAGGCTGTAAATCCCTGTTGTGTCTGGTTCCATTTAAGGTTCCCTCATTGTAATATTTATAAAGTTTTTTTTCCCCTGCCGACTGTGGTTTGCTCATCTGGGGTTTTTTGGTCTTGGAATCAAAATTCCAAATAAATTTGACTTGACTTGCAAATTCCCTGAGATGACAAATCATGCTAACATCACCAGCAAACCACTACCTGGTTGAGCTCAGTGTAAGTTTTATGCCCTTTTGTAAAGCAAACTAGCACACGTCCAACATAAAGTGCAAGTTATTTAGACAATTTCATAATTGCAATGCTAATACAGAACATTACATTGAGATATTAGAGCAACATATGCTACCTTCGAAACACCATCTTTTCCAGGGGAAATCCATGTGATTTTCAACAAGACAATGCAAAACAACATGTTGCACACATTACAAAGGCTATAGAAGAGGAGGGTATGGGTACTGGATTGGACTGTTGAACACCTTATGACATATAGAGTATCAAATACAGTATCTTTTTTATTTTTAAGAGAAATAATACAAAGAAACATTGTCATAATTTGACTCTAATCAAATAAAAGTCCAAATAAATATAAGAATCACTTTTTTAATCATTTAAATCACTTTTTTAATCATTTGCATTTTCTGATTTGGGGTTGCTTTATGATTGATATGTGGTCAATTGTTATCTTCTGCTTTTTACAATCTCCTGTCTTTTACAAATTCTGTATTGTACAGGTATTAGCAAAATACAACGACACAATATACTTTTTTACAATGTGTGGCATGTGTACCTTTCTACTCCCTCTTTTCTCATTCCATTCATATTTACTGTTAAACTTTGTGGGAACATTTAACTGCCCTTTCTCACACACACGCTCACACACGTTCACCATCTCTGTTAATCTCTATATACACACATGCACACAAACCAAACGATTAAAGGAATTCTAAATGTGGACGTCTGAATAATTACTGCACTTCTTAGCCCTTTGCTACACTAAAATTCTTTAGCATCAGCATGCTGGGAATGAAACACACACATACATACACAAACACACACACATACAAACACATAATATCATCAAGACACACACATCTACACACACTTGTGCACACTAACTGTCACATCTACACACAGTTGCTGTGGCACTGCCCTACAAGTACAGACTCGGGGTTTTATTTAGGCCTCCCTGTACCGTGAGGCTGGTGCTGAACATGTGACCGGGCCTGGTTTTAATTGCAAACACATTACTGAGGTGGAATGCTCGTAAAGGAATGGGTAATGCCAGCACAACAAAAGAAAGTGAGGATAGGGAAACGGAAAACACGCCATTGCGTGAGGTGTTGATTTAAGATCTGACCAGACAGGAGAGACACTGATGGATCTAACCTGACGTAAGTGAGCACATCAGCATGAGGACAGACTCCAACGAATCCCAGCATAAACAAAAAAAAGCAGAGCGACAGACAAAGCTAAATCAGATCCAGTGCACTCTTAAGCACTTCCTTCTCTGCCATCCTGCGTTTTGCCTTTTCTTTCAAGCATGTCTTCTTTGAGCGTGGTCCATATGACTCATCAGAGGTGTTTTATTGACTTTTCAAGCTCTTTGGACCTCTGGGACTCACGAGAGGAAAGCAGAAACCAAACACAGACTAGCAAAATTAAAACAGAACATGTGAGTGATTGAAGAACTGCTTACAATTCTTCAAAAAGAAGACACATGGTGCACCAATCTATCTAATAATCTGAAATTACTGTACCATACTAGATACTGTGTCTCTTTGTATAATCTATCAGTATTGTAAAGGCAATAAGACATTAAAGATAAGCAAGGGCAGGTAATAACTTAAATCTGGTTTGTGTGTATTGCATGTTCAAACATTAATAATATTCCATAACTGGTTAAAAATTTTTGATTTTGTGTAAGTGTATATAATAACAACTAATTTACATTTTACACCTTCTTATTTTAGTTGACTGTATTCTGATAATTAGTCGTCTTCAAACGATTCAGATGACTAAATTATGACTAAAACTAAATGACATTTAAGTCAAAAGACTATGACTACATTTTTTTTTTGTCAAAATCAACACTGCTGTTCAGAATGAGCATTTCTGATGCAGATCTAACAACTAAGCATTGTGAATTATTCAGTGTGATGTTTATTTATAGGCTGTAGGACGTGAAAGCACAGTGTAAACTATTAAGCAAAAATCCTCACAAATAAACAAAACTGTCTGATTACAAGAACATATAATAATTGAAGGGACACGTGCACTGAGACACGTGTACAGACACTGTGTACACAGCAACAGCTTTATGACAGAAAGCACTAACACCGTAAGACAAGTGTTAGCTGAGGTTTAGCTGCATTATTCAAAAACTGTTAATAATTAAGCAGTAAGTTCATTTACTCATACTCAAATCATGTATCTACAGTCCAGCTTACTGCTCGGAACACTAATATGATTATAATGCTCCACTGCCTGACAGAGTATACACACTACATGGAGAGCAAAGACCAAAAACACTACAGCTGAAACACACACACACACACACACACACACACACACACACACACACACACACACAAAAGAAAGAATAGATATTCTGATGGCAAATGCGCTTCAGTAGATCTTAAACCAAACAGCAAAATGCAATTTCTGAACAAAACAAATACAGCAACAGATTGTGTTTTCTGACATAGCCATAGTATTAAAATGTGCTAATCATTTAGTAAAGTAATCAGAAATAAGCATTACAAGTAATGGACTAGAAGGTAGAAGTCTAGCACTAGCAGCAAAACAAAACCTCCTTTTGTTAAATGCTTTTTCTCCCCAGATTTGAACATTCAGATATGAGGTTCAGAACACCTGCCCTGATATCATTCTTTTTCGGTTTCATCCTAAGAACAATTACATTTCTGTCAGAGCACCTTCAATATCAATTCAGCAACAGTGCATCTTGTGCTCTTGGAAAACTGCAGGTGGTGTGGGTGCAGTTCAGCTCCACATCCCTGCCTTGCAGCCAGCATTTCTAGGTAGTATTATAACCACTACTGCAAATACATTTGTAGGCTGTTGCATTAAATACTTTTACTAACACTAACATGTTAACACAAGTATGACCCCCCACACACACCCCCAAAATGTGCAAACTAGTTTTCTAATCACATTGGTAGATTTCTAGGGGATTTAGGTTGTGCTAATATAAATGTGATTCACATGTCATGCTGCTAATATCATGGGCAGGTACTAGTATGATTGCATCTCTGCATTTTACTAGCTGCAGTCTAGTCTATTTATCAAAAGACTACAAACAGGAGATTATGCTGAGGTTACTTCATTCCAAATCTTAGTAAAAGGAAATATGTTGTTTATTTGGCAATGCCATTCCTTTGGATCCAAAATTTCCTCATATGCTCCTTTTGTTTAACCCATATTGTTAATTTACATAGTATATATCTTGTTCAATGTTGTTGTATATTATGCAATTAGTTCTGTTGAGTATGTTGTAACAATTTTCAAACCTGTCATTAATAACAGTAAGTATCTGCAAAATCAGATTCCAACATTTATCCTCATCTACTTGCAGCTTTCTATTTTATTTGGAAACTAGTACTTAGTGTCATCATTTTAAATCAAACTCTTAGTTTAGAGTGTTAGTGAAGGTTTGGTTTAATGATGAATTCATTCAACTGAACAGATACAGCTAAAGCCTGTACAGAACTGGATGTACAGTACAAAAAAAATTCTTTTCACTTTGCTTTCCAAAGCTGAAGTGATGTCACGGTTTTCTCCTAGCATCACAGTTACATAATCTTAGTCGACTAAAGTGTCCCTGAAGCGTTGATGATGACATCACACACTAAGCCAGGTCTTGCCATTTACCCAGCACTACACACACACACACACACACACACACACACACACACACACACACACACACACACAGATAGATAGATAGAGAGAGGGGGGGAGAGAGAAGAAGTAAACTAGACATACATGCATCAGTGCAACATTGGAGCATAAAAACCCAACGGGGGAGCTAAAAATAAACCCGGCAAACAAGACAGGAAAGTAAGGCAGCTGCAGAGACAGGTCCTCCATCAAGGGCTGCATTAGTTATGAGTGAGTGCTTGTCTGCAGTCTATTATTGCTTTACTTTATTAGAACACAAGAGCTCGGAGGAGCTGTCTTTGGCCAGATAAAGGCAGCGCTGCTGGGAATGTACTGTATAAAAACGTGGATGGGTAGAGCTGTAGCATGGCACTAGGAGTATAAAGACCACAGCACCTCATTTTCAGGGGTTTTACAGGAGAACTACATTAAGTGATAGGTTCAGTTCTTTATCAGTTCATTTTCTTTAACCCCTTATCCTAATTAGGATCAGGGAGCAATGCTGGAGCCAACCCCAGCTCTTCAACGGGTGTAATGCACATGATAACACCCTGGATGGGGTGAATGTCCATCACAGGTACCTACAGGACAATTCAATGTCTGCAATCAACTTAGTAGCATGTCTTTGGACTGTGGGGGGAAACCCACATGGTCACAGGGAGAATATGCAAACTCTGCACAGAAAGGACCTAGATCGCCCTACCCGGGGATCGAACCCAGGACCTTATCGCTGTGAGGTGCTACCCACTAAGCCACCGTGCCGCTCTGAAGTTTCCTATTTTGAACATTTTGGTTTATGCACATTAGAATAATGTTTGCTGTTTAGTTACAGATTCAGAAGCCTCAGATCTGAGCCGTACCTTGTTTTCAAACCTCAAACTTTGATTCAATTCTCAAACAAACGAGAATTGCTTTACCATATGAGGTGTAACGACAATCCCCTCAACAGTTTAATTCCCACAGGATTCTGACCACTTAAATCAAAGGAACAGGTTATTTTTACTGTCCTCTCATCTGCAGGTCAGGCTTGATTTAGATTCACTTCAATGGCAAATCAACCTGGTTCATTAGGTAACAAAAGAGCAGCTATGAAGGGACAAATGTATTCTTAGACGAGACACACAGGGTACCTAAAGGACACTTATGATAGAAATGTATGTGATAACATTACAATGTAATCTGTTATTGAGGATTCCAACCCAGCAACATGGTGGTTTTATGCTTCTGGTCTGTTGTGTTATTTTATTGTAAAAATTACAAATTTTTATTAAAGAAGAATCAAGATCAGATCAATAAGATGGTAAAATTCTGGCCAAAATTAGGTTTTCCAAGATTTTCAGATAATACAGCAGTGAGTTAAGCTCATCCACTACCGCTGAGATCCAGGCCGGGTGATTAGCTATGTCTGAGGTAGAAGTGGTGGCCAAAGACCTGCGATGGATCACTCAGGGTGACAAAAGCCCCTGAAGAATCCAGCGGTGTTATCAAGAGGCAACAAAAGGAAAATGAGAAAAAACCAAACAAACAAAAAGACGTACACATAATCTTCTGGAATTTACAACAGAGCTTATTTCCTTTTAGTCAAGAGAACTACAAGAGGCAAGAGAACTACAAGAGACAGTAACAGTGCTCTTGGATAGTAACAGCTGGCAGACTGTCTGCAGTCCAGATATTTTCAATTGTGTTGGAGGGATTTGATGTAAAGACCAGTTGTTTTCCAAACAAACTTGCTATGGTAGGGTGTGGGAGAACTGTCTTGCAAAAAAATTAAATAAATAAAATAAAGGCTGCTACTGAACTGTAAATCATCCTTAAAATGATAATGTATGCACAAGCATTAACACTCTACTCTGGACTAAAGAATTCAAACCCAAACCTCAACACAAAAAGCTCCAGATCATTTT
>JAYDZF010000034.1:3001464-3011921 GCA_034509105.1 Microcambeva barbata | reverse complement strand
AGAATTGCTAACACGGAATTCTTCTTGCCTCCAGAAAGGAAATACTGAGCTATACAAGAAAGCAAACAGGTCAATCCCGTCTGCAGCTCCAGTTGTGCACAACTGGAAAACATTTCCACACCATCACAGCACAGTAATTAGAGAAGAACAATGGCTTGTATCAAGTCAAAATAAGTGTATAAAAGGAGTGTATGGTTTAAAATCAGAACTGCTGTATCCAACAGAACAGAAATACTAAATACTCTAAATACTTAAAAAGTGATTTCATTTGTCCTTTAAGAGTAAGTATGTTTACCAACACAAGGTTTGACAGGCCACTCTCTCACTCATTTTTCCCAACAGCCACAAGCATCCCACTGTGTAATCACTCCATCTCACTCTTAACCTCCCCTCCACTGCTCATCACCTGCTGCTTCTCCAGATCCAGCTGTTCCTCTTAGTGGGACTCATTCTGTTTTCTTTAAAAAAAACATGAATAAAGATTACATAGAAGTGATTAAAATCATTACACTGTCTGCAGCGCACACCCCGCTGTATAAATTGCTAAATCATAATTGTATGTCAATTTAGCACCTCAGAGACGTCCCAAAAGTCTCAGAAAGCAAGATGGCGACGACAAGGAAGTTTCCTGAGCCTGTGTGGCGTCTGTCTGTTACTGGAAATAACATGATGAGTTACATATTGAGTGTGACTCTCAAAAATAACAGAAAATTCTTCAACTGTCCATTCACCACAGTAATGGTTGGAGAGATCATCACATCCATCTCCAGATGTTATACAACTTGAATACTCGAAGCTGAAAAACGATGGGATGTACAGGTGCTTACATTGTAAAATGTGCACACAGTGTTAATCTGGTGTTTTCATGAAAGATCTGTGAACCCCTGCTTTAATAAAATGAATTTCAAAGGAGCTCAGAAGAGGCACTGTAGAGATTTAAGAAGCTGAAAAAGACTGCAGCTCCCATTAGGTTTCACCACAAAGGATCATGATCCGCATTATTGATTTGGCATGGTTGTTACACAGAATGCCCTTCCTGACATAACCCTCCAAATTATCCGGGCTTATCCGGGAAAAATCCAGCTGAGCATAAAATCAGTTACTGAATTAACTTGTACTTAAAATGAATGTACCAATAGTTTTAATCCCAATGTTGTATTAATGTCATCAGTTCCCCGTTTTTGTGATTTTTACACACACTGCTTTTGTGATGTATTTACACGTTGTGATATTTCACTTGAAATCTCGTTAATTTGCCAGACTTTTCCTTGCCTCTTTCCCAAAACAGTTCTCGGTTTAGGACTGTAAATAACTGGCACTAATTAAAGAATAGATTGTAGCATTTAGTTTGCTGCCATAGTTTGCTTTCTAATGGCAAAAACATGACAACGTAGACCACCACACCAACAAGATCCTCAATTATAGAAAAAATGATCCTGAATACCTTAAAATGTACTAGTCAACAGTACAGTTAATCTTACATAAAATAGTATGGCACTTATATCTCAGAGTGGTCTAGCATTGTCAGAAAAAACACCCGCAATCAAAGGTGAACCATAAGAGAGCAACAGGAAAACCTGCAGCTGAAAATACTTCCTGTTTCAGCAACCAGGCACAGCATGGCAGACAAAGTTATCTGGTGGTTACAAAATAATGATGTGCTTGTAAGCATCAGTGATCAAGACAGTCACTGCACAGCCTGAGAGTGGAGTATAATAAATGTGTCATTACCATAGCTTGGACAACTGGTCAAACGATAGTCCAAAAGACTCAATTTGTGAGAGAGTAAATAGCTCACAAAATAATATTCACAATCAAAATATTTACATTGTTGATAGTCCATTCTAATAAGAGGAAACTAATTCTATGTGATTCGTAATTATAGGACACATTGTCGTGAAAAAGGTGCTACATAACATATAATTAGCTGGTCATGAAAACAAACATTTAAAGACAATCTGTTTAAAGCAGTGGGGGAGTTAAATAAGTGTAATGCAGAGTAAGGAAACCCACTCTCTGTGCCAAGGCGCCAGGCTGATAGAGTGGGTGGATTCCCAGTATTGGCAAAAGCTTTATAAAGTAACTCCTGCTTTATTGACCAGATCAAGGAAATGCTTGGCAAGTAACACAGCCTCCTAAAACACCCAGGACCCCACTTGGAAACACTTACCAATCTGCCTCCGGAAAACACGAACAAACACGAGAGCCACTTTTCTTCTCTATTCACTAAGACTTGGTCTAATTGGTCACTTTGCATTAGCGGACAGCCGTACAGTGCAGCCATATGCTCTACATCTGAACAATCATTTAATTCGAGAGACAATATTCATTCATGCATTCAAGGTCTGTTTTATCACCGCTGTTTCATGGTGTAACAGGCGGGAAACACACCGGACAAGTTGCCAGTCCATCACAGGGCAGACACTCCTACCAAAGGCAATTTAAGTATATCCGACTGGCCTGACTGCATGTGATTTGATGCCCAATAAGAGACAATAACAAAAAACAAAACTGTTATTTTTAATAAATAGCAGATAATAATGCCTAGTGTAAGACACCACTTAACAACACATAAAGATAATACTGTACAGGGATACAAATAAATCAAAAGCATTTCCCTTTACTTATAATCGTTACTTATTAATATGGTAGCCTTTGTTAGAGAAAGCGTGCACATTATGATATCATTCGCTCTCTTACCCCTACAGCTGTGAACCCCTGGATTAACAATAGTGTCATCTATGTCAGCAGGATAACGCACACAAAGGAAAACAAAAGAGCCAGTCAAAATACTAATGCTCTGTGCCACCCAAAACCAGACTTTTGAACAATGTCCCTTAAAATACATGACACAATGTCAACAACGTGCTTTTACAACATGCTTGGACAAAGACAGACTTTTTAAAATGCAACAGCTAAAGGTCTATTGGGTGTGGACAGGAGGACTACATGGCCATATATGCAGAGACTTTTTGATGCACTGTTATGACTCATTTACTAGTATTAAAGTTGTCCAAAAACCATTCTTGTACAAGATGTAATCTGGTGGCCGCTGACTGACTGTGCTGCCCATATGCAGAGACTTTTGATGAACTATTTGACTTGACTCATCTCATCACTAGTATAAAAACGATGTGTTAGAACTCCAGTGATTCAAGTCAATGTTGGCCTCAATACTGCTAGTCGTTAAATAAATGCATTTATGTAGTATTTTACACAAAAACATTCTATTCCATTACCTCTCAAGCGAACTGAGTTGATATAACAGACACACTGAAACACACAGTAGCTCTATAATACGTGTGCCTACGATAACTGATACAACAACTGAAATGTAATACAGATGTCTTCCACAATAGTGGCACCTCTGTTGTGGCTTGAAACTGAATAAATCAAAAGCCTATATAGTTAATACTGTACAGCAATATCGACCGTGTATTCCCATTCTTTAAGAGTGACTGATGATGCCTTTTACCTGGTGGAGTGCAGTTCCTTTCCATTTTTAGCACTTCAGTCTCATTAGCAAAGTACTGCAGCAGCTTTCGGGTCTCCCATGCGTCACTGGCTTTAGAGGACGTGCTGGATAGGACATTGCCTGTAAAGCACAGAGACAAACTCATTAGACTAGATCACTGGCTTATAGCCACTGATAAGGAGTAGAGAGCTTTGTGCTTTAACTTGAAGACATTTACAGTCAGTTCAACTTAGAGACGAAGATGAAACACACACACACACACACACACACACACACAATAGGGTAAAACTATTACATTTAAGGCAATAATAACGTTGCCTGTTAGATTTCCAGAGCTGACAGGTCATGACAGAAGTAAACCTGACTGGGCATTTGTACTCTTAATGTTCACTAGTGTGTGTGTGTTTCACTGCGTGGATTGGGTTAAAATGCAGAGGCTGAATTTCCCTGCAAAGTGATGAAAAGAGTATTCTAAATATAAAACAAAAATAAATAGTATTTCTTTTGACTACTACATGAAGTTCTCCAATGTATAATTTATTGAAGCAGTGGTATTGAAATTAAATAAATGGCGAACAATGTCTCATTACATTCATATTGCAGACCGGAAATTCACAAACACATGTGTCACCTGCCACCTAGAAACCCCAGGATGTGTGGTCACAGATAGCAAGATGAAAAAATCTTTCACAGTGCTCGAATCTAACAGGCGTCGCAGCAGCTCCATGCATTTCTTGAGAAATGGGGCACACTGCTGTAACAGCCAGCACGCTGCTGTGGAATATTCATGAGCCCCGTCTGTTCTGCCTTAGCACTGATACAGGCGTGTTCTGCAGAATTACCAGAACAGCACTCTGCTCAGGGGATGAACCGTTCTTCGGGCTATGCAGTCACATGATCTGAGCCATGGTTTAAAATCCTCATTACAGCAACAATAACTCTGACTTACAGCTTCTATGGAATATATAAAAAAAGCATTTATATCACCTGACAACAGATAAACTGACCACAGCTGCTTTGTCAGTGAACAGAGCTTCCAAGCACACCGATGTAAAAATGGTCCCCTGAAATTCCCAAGTGACATACATGATTTGTGAAATTAAATGTGATTGGCCATAAAAATCTGTAGAATATGTTAATACTGAGCTCAGATTTTCACACCTCTTTACTCAAGACAGTAGGCTGAATAAAAAACTATGAAACAAAACAAATAAATTAGAACAATCTGTCATATAAATGTTTACACCGGAAAGTCGCTGTGGGACAAACATAATGTGCAAAGCTTTTCAGGTTTCACTGCTCTCCACTGTGTTGTAATATAAGTAACATACACAACACACCACATTCCCTCAAGCTCTTTTACCGCCACTGTAATGCCATTTGTAAAAGCAAGACAAAATTCAGCTAATTTGTCGGTTTTCAGTTCACCTTCATGTTAGGATGAGGACTTGAACTGCCATTTTTAAAAATAAAATACATTCACTCACTTTACGGTTTACCTATGGATCATGTTGTTGGGTCTAATCGGTATTGGAAGTAGCATTACATAAAAATAAATTAGCAGCATGATGTAGTAAAACACTGGTGAAACAAACTGAAAGAGTGAACAAAAAAAATAAGAAAGCACAAATTGCACACTTATGGCAACGATGACGGACGCATTAATTTAATAAATACTTAAAATTCAACAAGAATTGCAATACAATGTACATAATAGAATATATAGCTCTGTCGCAGCACACTTAAATAGATAACGTTAATTTAACAGAGGGAAACCTACACCTTCTTTGTTATTTGTGTCAAGAAACATAGACATGAATAGTCTTGTTTGTTTTTTTACACCATCAAATAATATTACTGAATTTATTAATGTACCCCAATATTAATGAACCACATTTAGATCAGTTCCTCTGTGGTATAGTCAGAAGAAGGTATGGCAGAATGAAAATGTCAATACCACCCAACCCTCGACTCAACTCTACTCTGCTTACTTGTATTTAATTACATTAAAAGAAATGCATTGTTACTTTTATGAAGTATGATTACTTAGTTACTCTTGTAACATGTTTGATACATTGTCTCGATTAAAACTATAACTTAAAGCGGCACTCAGACCAGATCCCACATATAACTCCAGGCATAAAGTGGCTACATTAGTCATGTATAATATAATAGAAATCTTTATTGCAGTTCTGTTTCTGTATATTGAAGTATCTGCTTCTTGTTTAGCAGGGCTATTTTGGTTACTTGAACAGATTAGAGTATTCCACTATTTCCTCTCAGAAACAACAAGAAGGCAAAGACCAGGTTATGTAAAATACTGTTACATAAAAGCTTTGCTTTCTCATCCTTTGTGTAATGTGGTATCCTGATGAATGTGAGTTTTTTTTAACATAAACCAAGAAAAAGTAAATATAATTATGCAAATAATACACAATCACTAATGACAAGTGCTATGTAGATGCTCAAGAGGGAGAGAATCAAATTAGGAATATATAAAAATATATAGGAAGTTACAAAAGACCACAGAGTGAAGACCCATAGTTCAGAAAAAAACCTGGCTGTTTCTTTTTATGTTCAGATAATTCTATATGGGAAAGACTTGACTAAGACAGGTTATGTAACTTTGCAGTGCTCACATAACAGCAGGTCTGCTCATGGGTAGCCACTTCACAGATGCTTAATCTAAACTGTCTTTGCAGCTTTTATCCAGGAATACACTGTTCTGAGAAAAATAAAATGTACATATTTCCTCTAAAACTGCTCGGTGCTGTTAATTTATAGCATATTATGGCTATTTTGCTACATGGCCATATGTATGTGGACACCCACCCTAATTCAAGCTTCAAATAAATAAACCGATGCAGAACTGAAAGCATTTAGAAAGAAAAATGGAACAGTGTGTCTTAGATTTGTGGCAAAGTTAAGTCTGGTAAATAACCTGAAGAACAAATCTGTCCTACATTCCAGCTGTACTAAGAGCAACACTGGCCTAGACTTTTGGAAAGCTGCATATCTGACCCCATACTGTCACTGCAGAGATAAATTTGTCTACACAGCCATCCACCCTGCCAAACTGTAATTACCTAGTTTATCTTCATTAGCAAAGCAGGTTAAATGCACAATGTGGGACAGAAACAGCCAGTCCGAGGAAAGTTCTTCTGTCGCCTTGGTAACCTGAAGCTAAGATTTTACATGGTGCTAACAATCCAGTATACTAATGTTTGAGATTCACTGCAAATGTATAGTACCGTCTATGGACAGAAGTAAATAAACACTTCATATGCACTATATCAAACCAACATGAACATCCTGGAGCGTTCAGTGACTTAACATGTCATCGCCATAGAATTCCACATTTCCAGCAAATTAGCTAAACCCAGCTACAGCTGCATACCACAGCTGACCAAAAAAACATCAAGGCTCGTCTCACTCTCACCAAAAAGTTCAGGATTAACCCATTTGTACACAAAGACAATGAAGACAACACAGGTAGCGTTTTAGCTGACATAGAGTGAACACATTTCACCTTGAGGAAAATATACCAGCATCCAAACATGGTAGCGGTATTGTGATGGTCCAGGGCTGTTTTGCTTCCACAGGATTTGGATGACTTGTCATAGCTGCAGAAATATTGTAATTCAGCTACATTGGAGGGGTCCTGACTTGTATGTCATCGAGGTCTATGGTGCAGTTTACACTCGAAATGTAGCTGCAAAATCCTGCAGAAAATTAAAAATAAACCAAAGTATTTAAGTGTATGTGTGTTTCACTTGGGTAATTTGGGTTTAAATACATTTTTATCTTTGATGTATGGAATTTAAAAGCTGCATGTGTTTCCTTTTATTCTGTATTGTATAATAATATAATTTTGAAGTTCTCAAATACTTAAGAAAAGCACATGTCCATTTTTAGTGGAACTGAAATTTGCTTTTAAAACCTCTAATAAGCAATTTCGGGAACATCCTTTTTTCCTTGAACATGTCTAATAAGCAATTTCAGGAAGTGCTAACTAGCTTCTGACACCTCTTGTGGAATGTTCACACATTCGTCTCATGCAAAAGCTTTCAGCTCATTGAGGTTTAATAGGTTTTGTACTTTAGCTGCTTTCTTTAAATCCCACCAAAGATTTCTGAAGTACGCTTGGGATAATTGCCTTGTGGAAGGTTTAATTATCTTCATGATTCAATATCACAACAGAAGGCAGAATACTCCGTCCCCTGAACCCTGATGCCAGTTCGAGCAACAGAAAATCATCAAACAATTTCTAATTCATTGAGTTTAGTAAAAAATATAAAACTTATGATTTTATTTATTGCTTGCCAACCTCTGTGCCCACAGCACTGTAATTATTGATTGTCTGTGGTTGATAACATCTGTGTTCCAGTAGCTTTTTATTAATGGTTAAAATAAGGTAAAAGTTTGGGTTTTCTTCTGTCTTGTTAAAGACAACGATGTGTTTGAGTTGAATTCCACTAGAAGTACACCCACACAAAAACAGAGCAAACATGTTATATTAACATTTAAATCGGCTTGTTCTAACAGCATTTTCACAGTTTTATTTCCATTCCACATCCTACTGACGATTATTCTGAGCTAAGCAATTTTGTAGCTAATTAGTTCCTGTGCCCCAGTTACTGCAGGTGAAATGCTTTTCAATTGAGGTAGTTCTCTTAATGTGAGCCTAGGTGCCAGGCTAATTACTCAGAGGAAGGCTCAGCAGGATGCCACATGTCTGATTATAAAAAAATAGGAAGCCTCATCACTACACTTACACAATATATTAAACTTATTAGAAGAATAGCATAAGAGAAACTGAGCTGTTTTTTGTTGTAGCATGTGTACTGTTCATGTAACAGATAAACACGTCCATGTCCCCATCATTAGTGACAATGAGATGTGTCAAAAACAATGGTGCCGGTAGTTGTTTGTTAAATCTTACAGTTAACGCATTTTTTGTACTATTTTATTAATAAAAAGCACTATTTGGCAAATTTAACAAAATATGTGTACAATGCAATAAATGTAATACAGACTGGTTTGTCAAAAATAAAAATAAATTATATAATTAAAATAAATAGGTAAATATATAAACTGGAAATACAAAATCGAGTGTTCCAATAATAATAATAATAATAATAATAATAATAATAATAATAATAAACTCTCCAGATTTTACATAACATTAAAAGCAAATGTTTTCCATATGGTAAAACGTCATTTAAAAAACAACAAAAAACAGGTCTGCTGTGTTTTTTTTTTTTTTTTGCATGGCAGCCTCTACGCCCACGGCAATGTAAACTTTGATTGTCTGAGGATGATAACATCTGTGTTCCAGAAGCTTGTTGGTAAAGCCATTTTATTTCATAACACTTTGAGTTTTTCCCTGGAAAGGCAACAACGTTTAATGTTATTTGTAATTAATGGCAATTTTTCAGTAGTGCAGTTAAATAAGCCCTATTTATATGGGCACTAAAACTCCCCAGCAGTCAGTAACGAAGATTATTACACTGTAAAGCTTTTAACATTGTTTTGCATAATTTCAGAATAATTTTAGAAAAGCTTTATTTTAGTCATTCAGTAGAAATAATGGAAATCTTAAGACTAAGCTTCAACATTCAACAACATTTCAAACAAGTGCATGCATGACCAAAACTGCTGACATCCTTATGCTTGCAGCTAACAATATAATAATAATATTTTACATATAATTGCTTTACACTGTAACAAAACCATTATGTCTGATTTAAATAGTCTTGCAGGGGATTTAACCTTAAAATCACTTGTGCTGATTTAAAAGGAAGATTTGTTGTTATACCACCTTGAGAATCCCATTAATTAAAAAAATAATCATTTATTGTCTGTTTTACCACCGTCCCATTCAGGGTTGTGTGCGAAAAGCAGAAACCACCCTGGACAGATTAACAGTCCACCAAAGGGTCCTTCTGTAGGTAAAATTTTCTGTAGGCAATTTACTAGAATCTTATTTCAGATGAACTCAAGAAAATTATAAATTTTCATACCGGGGTAACTGCTAGCCCTTAAAAATACATAAGAAACTGCTTGCTTTTGTCCATGTAGCAACCTAAAGAAGCCAGGACGATGGAACATCGTAAATCTTGCGTTTAATGAGCACTTTTAGGGTGTCCTATATAGAAAGGGCAGAAAAGGTATGTAGGACACCACCGTGTTCCTCTATTAATAAAGAGAGAACCTGCTGAGAGTCACTGAGGGAAGAACACATGGAGCCTGAAGATAGGAAAACCCTCTATGCTTTTTCATCCTGTTCTGCCTCATTTTAACCTTATCACATGCTCAGGGCCCATAGCGCAGTAGTTAAATTAAGACAGCATTTAATAGTTCTGTTTTCTAGTAAGGGAACATGAAAATAGAAAAGTTTAATTACCAAGACCGTTTTCTAATATTGACATACTAACCAACTGAACCCTCATTAACTTTGATTAATGACAAGAGAGCCAGGCAGATGAAATGTATTGAATGAAAACTGCTATATTATAAACAGATGGGAGGGTTATAAGGTGAACTACATTAATATGTCCGCCTATCTTGTGTGTATATATTTACTGGCCATTTTATCAGTCTGACTTCTTCTGTTGTAACCATTTGTTTGTCTTTAACATGCCAAAATGTAAAAAAGGCCATTGGCAAAGAGTTATTGTTGGCTCATAAGTAGAAAAAAAGACAGTGCTACCATAGAAACAGCAGAACATTTTAAAATGCATAGTAGACAAGTTTGGGTGGGACAACTAGAAAGAAATATAATGTTGGTTAGGATTCAAGAACGTGTATTAACACTAGCCATTTTACTAGATCTAGCCATTTGACCTGAAAAGCGCTTGGCCAGTTTCATTCATTTTATTTCTTAAAAAAAGCAGATAAAAAGGTGCATTGATGCTTCATATGTTCTTAAAAATTAAAGAGCCGCTAAACAGAAGTATTAAGTAATGAACTGATTTCTGAT
>JAYDZF010000034.1:2692162-2709845 GCA_034509105.1 Microcambeva barbata | reverse complement strand
CACATATACAGATGTACAGTAGAGTGAAATTATTTCTTCCTATATCACAGCTGGTTTAGAAGTGCCCCTGGATCACAGAGGGTTAAAGGCCTTGCTCAAAGGCCCAACAGGGATTCAATTTCCAAAACTCTACACACTTAGCTAGCACTAGCTCAACCACACAAACAGCGTTTCAGTGCATCACTGTCTTTAACCCCTTATTCTAATCAGGGTCTTTAGGGGTGCTGGAGCGTATCCCAGCTCTTCAACGGGTGCAAGGCACATAGTAACACCCTGGATGGGGCGTCGGTCCATCGCTGGTACCTACAGGACAATTCAGTGTCTCCAATCAACCTGGTAACATGTCTTTGGACTGTGGGACGAAACCGAAGAACCCGGAGGAAACCCACGTGGAGACGAGAAGAACATGCTACCTCCACACAGATAGGACAGAGTTTGCCCCACCCAGGGATCAAACCCAGGACCTTCTTGCCACCTAACAAACATTTCATTAATATTATTTTTATTTTAGTATTTATATAAGTAAAATGTAGTAGTTTTTGTATTCCTTTTTATAATAATTATTTGTATTGTCTTTATTAATATTTATTATTTTTAACTATATTGCTAAACTTATTTTATGAATATTATTTTATAGATATAAATATATAGTTTTAGCTGGTAAACTTTAATAAAATTTTATTCTTATTTACTGTATTTCTAATTTTTAGGTGCCCATTTTCCCGTAGACACACTAGCATAGAGATTCTGAACTCCCCAGGTTCAAAACTTCTTGTTGTGCTAGTCCCAAGCCCAGATAAATAGGAGGGTTGTTTCAGGAAGGGCATCCGGCATAGAAACCATGCCAAATCAATAACGTGAATCAATATCCACTGTGGCATCATTTTTCTATAATTATTATTAATATTATTTATTATTTAAAATAATTCTTTCATGACAGTGTTAGCCACTAAACTTCTTGTGCGTCCTGGTGTGTTAAGCTCTGCTTCCCTTCTCTACGTCATCTTCTGTCACTTCACTCTGGTGGACCAGGGGATCCCAGCGCTGCTCCCATTCTGACCGCTGACCATTCATGTCACGAGTCTCCTCTCCGCTGTCCTTTCTCATGTTGACAGATGTATCAGGCCTGGCTCCAGTCGTACGGCCTCAGGAGAGGACCAGCGGCTCTCGGCCGGCCGCAGAACAGACAGGGAAACGTTCGTCAGAGTGCTTTGGTCCGCCGGGATCCGTTCAGGCCATGAGAAGAAGCTGCCAAGTCGACCCTACATGCTCACCACTGCTTCTCTCGTCCGTCCAATCACAGGGTCTATTTGTGTCACTTATTTCCACTTTGTTTACTGGGCTGGTTCTGTTGGTCTGTAGAAAAAGAAGGACCCACCCAGAAAAAGTCCAAGACTGGATATTTGCAACATACATGTTAATGGTACAACCGGCAGTTAAATGCTTTTATGTCTGTTCAGTCAGAATAGTAATTTATTTATTTATTAGGATTTACCAGCATGTTTATATTGAACAGTCATGGACAATTTTGTCTCTCCAATTAACCTGCTGCATGTTTTTGGACTGTGGGTCTGTTTAGACTTCTTGCTCCCCACTGAGCCACCGTGCCACCCCAACAGTAATTAAGTATAAAAAATGAACAAATTATATAGATGTAAAACAAGTACAACATTTAAATTTCATTTAAAATTAACGATAACCTTTCGACCATTCAGCCAGAGACATGGACCCACCACGACCCTGACTAAAATAAAGGATGGTGAGTATAAAGGACGTAAATAACACATAAATAACAAATTTAGATGTCTCCAGGCTTTGCTAAGGTCAGTGTTGATTGCTCTATTTGTCAGTGTCTAGGTACACGTACAAATGCCAACAAGCTTCAATTACGGCCGCTTTAAAAAATCTGCTGAGTAGGTAGGACCAGAAAAGACTGTTCTAGCTAATGCCTGACATAATCAGGACAAAATTATATGACGAGACATGAAGTATATAAAGCACGAAGGATTTAGTTCTGGGTTGAATTATGTCGAGAGAAGAATAGAGCCTCTTTAACGATAACACATTGGGCTTATCAAGACATTTTCAGAGGTCCTGGTTTGAGGCTGGATTGTGGTTCTATGACTGTACCTGGGGATCACATTGGTGTAAATGTGCATGATCTGACTCTACTTTAAAGTAGCTTTGTTCTTTGCCCCAATTCCAAGCGGTGCCAAAAATGGACCTGACCAGACAGATCTGGGTGTTTGTAGCTCCAATAAATGCAGTACCTGTGAAGCCCTAAAACAAAAACTGTGTGTGATGTATTCAGTTCAATAAGATCACCTACGAGTGTATTGGAAAGGGAGTCGAACACTTATGAACTGTCCTTAATGAGGTTTAAAGGTCGTTTCATTACGGTCAAATGTTCATTTCATGTCAGCTCTCGGTAATTAATGAAAAACGGCTTTTCTCAGATCTGACGTCCTTCCGTGTTCAGATCTCAGATCGTCGCTGGTGCACATCCAGCATTAACGCCTTATTAACCTCTTTTCAGGCAGATCTCCAGCCTATTAAAAGTGCACTAAAGTAAAAAAAGAAAAAAGAAGATATGTAAACTTTTGTTCTTCGTAGAAGACAAGTCATGTTTAAAAAGGATGAAAAACAAGAAAAATGTTAACTGCCAGGACTGAGCACCGACTTCAGAGCGTAAATTGGCCCGCTTCAGACGAGCATCCGACATGTTTGGAGTCGGATAATGTGCATCAAGAAGCGAGGACCCTGAGTGATTAAAGCCAGCCTAGACGTAATTATGTCAAGCTCCGCAGTTGTCCTGTGCCCACTCTAGTTGAAAGAGATTCCTGGAAAATAAAGTGAAAGATGAAGAAAGGGAACGGAAACAGGAAAGAGGGGTTTGAAGTACCTTGTGAGATTAGTGAAGTGCCCTCGTTCGACCTGCCAATTTGAATAAACGCCACGTCTGGTCCAAGACATCATGTAGTCGGTCTAACTGAAATGAGCTGCTCCATAGAACAGCATAGGGCCCAATCTGTGTACTAAATTCACAGATTTCTTAGATTAGTCATTAAACATCACCCATTGAGCTAGAATTAATGTAAGCTACAATACACAACACAGCTACCGGTTAAATGATTCTCTCTTTGACTCATATTGACTCTCTGGATTCACATAATTACCTGAGTGATGTTTTAGCTGCTTTATGACATCTTAGGCACCTTGATTGACCAACCGCTAACAGAATTAATGCAAGATTGCTATGACTGAGCCGCTAGTCTCACTCAACTTGATCCTCCTTCCAGGACTCAAGGAAGACGAGCATCCAGGATCTTTTCTGTACTTACACCCAAGTGGTAGAATGAGCCCCTCTCTCTCTGTCAGGGTAAGAAACATATATAAATATTACTTACCTCTTTACTAAACACTTAACCTGACAATATTTGGGTTCTAACAGGCTTTCAGCAGATTTATATTTTTGAACTGTTGACCCTTAAATTAAGTATGCTAATGTTTACTGTGGAAGCTCCTGTAAGTCCTTCTGGATAAGATCTGCTAAATGCTGAAAGTCTAGATGAAATAGTGCAAATTTACCAGTTATTGTGAAGCATTTGACTGTCACATAATTATTATTTTTTAATTGCTAAAATAGAAATAGAGCCATGAATAAAGTTGGATTTCCTGCTGCTAAAATAAAGCAATATTAAAGCAATTATTGATGCTAGTTGTGTTTGTATTATTATTATTATTATTATTATTATTATTATCATTATTATTAGGTGGCTTCACTTCTAGGCTTCTTTCCTCCTGATTTAGTTTGTGTAAAACTTGTAAAGAGGAAAAGCTATGTGGGATTCGGTTATTCCCTCAGCAGGACAGCAGTTTTCTGAACCTCTGGTGTGGACGATCAGCAAACCGAGCTCTGACAGATGTTCTGGACAGGCGGAGCAGACTCACAGGAGTTGTTGGTTGTAGTTGTTCCAGACTGATGTGGCAAGGCGGCGATTAGCTGAAATTTACACTCAGTAAACAGATCACTTGTGTATTTGAACTCATTTAAATCAGATTTTAAAAATAAATCCATCAATACAACAATATGATCAAATCTTTATAGACTTGAGTGCAGTGATCATGGTTTCCATCATCATCAAGGTCTTGTTTCTGTGGTATTCCGTGGTGGGGCCGTGGTTCTGTAGAGAGACTCGCTCCTGGGCCCAGGGTGTAGCTCCTTCTCCCCCATAATGAACCAGTGAATAACCAGTGAACACCACCCTACCAGAGACACCATGGCTCTGAACGCCCACCTTTCCATTCAGGATTACTGAGATCACTAACACAACATGCAGCCAATTACACACAAGGACACTGAATAGATGAAGGATCGGCTCTAACAGGATCTGGCACCCCGGCGGGACAGAGGGTGGTGCGGTGGGACCTGTTCTCATCTCAGTTTCTTGTGTTGTTCTCTTTCCTTGTACCTTTTTCCGTTACTGATAGGGAGATTAGGCCATCTCAGGATGACAGTGTTCAAATGTGAGTTGGGCTTTTCATCCCTGTACCGCTCCCACCCGGTGCTCCCGTCTGAGGCCGCTCATTTATTTACATTTGAGCCGGCAATGAAAAGCATCAGAGGAAGTTTTAAAAAACGGGAGAGGCACAATGGCCCATTTAATCTGGCACCCTTAAAAAATAAATAAATAAAAGAAGCAGTTTGCAGTCAGAACTAAGCAGATTTGTCTCTTTACATCCAAGTATCAGCCTTTTTAAAAATAAGGCCCAGTTTCGGACAAAAGTCAAGTGTCCCTGTGAGAAATATCTTTAAAAGGATTGAAAGCAAAGTGGCATGAAAGGAAGATTTTCTAGGAATGTAAATAAATCTGAAAAGAAATAAGAAAGCTATCAAGTGTAAATGATCATCTGAGAAGTAAGAAAGAAAATGCTGGATGCCCAATAAAGTAATAAAGATCAGACACATGAGCGAAATTCTGACCAATGCAGTCCCCGTTCATCCTGGCCTGATTTTTCTTGGCTAAGCAGCCTGGTTTACATCTGAGGCCAGCATTTTTTTTTTCTCCCCCTGTTCGTGTTCCACAATCTCTCTTTTATTATGCAAATGCTAAGATGGATATCCCATTTTAGCCGCTTTCCTGAGCGCCAAATTTCTGATGAGCTTGTAAGTCTAAATTTGATTTAATCTGGGTCAATTTGAAGAGTTAAAACACATCAAACGCTCTCGTCTGCTCGCCCGTTTAACTCATTTTTACTGAAACACATTTGCTGCTGACTGTAATAAATAACACCAGCGTTCTTCTAGTGAATAATGACAGCGAACTCTTTTTTTCCCCTCTCTGTCTCTCCTTGAGGAAGGTTGGGGATGTTCCAAGGAGAGGATAAGTAGGGAGGACATGGGTAATAAAGCATAAGGGTCAAATGTGCGCTCTTCACGAACCTTTCTGTCTGGAGCAAGTCTCAAAAAATAAAAAGGACGGCTGCAGCAGCCATAGCTTTCCCAACACTTGTAAAAATCTCTATTAGAGTCTCTATTTTATCTCAGATATTTTTTTTTCTTTTAGTGAAGTGAATCTCTTTGGCAAATGACAGCATCGACTGACAGCGATAAATTCCACCTCTTCTCAGGCGAGGTTAGGCAGTCCGTGTGTGTGTGTGTGTGTGTGTTGACTGCCAACAGATTCTAAGTCACAGAAACACTTGAACACAGCAGGACTACAATAAATAATCCAAATAACTTCATTTCTGCATTGTTATCAACAACACCAACTAAAAAAATCTCCTGGGTGCTGTTACAGGTGCCAACAGGTGAAAAAAATTAACCCCTTGTCCAACGGTCTTTTCATAATCCTTACGTCCTATTTGCAGTTTGACGTTCTGCTCTGATAAAACTTCTTAAGATAAATGTTGCATCATATGTGGATGAGAATTTTGATATATGAGGATTTTAATTCTACCACAGTCATGGGGACTTGAACCCACAAGTTTATCATTGATTTTATCATTTTTAAGTCATTAACTTTTGAGTCATGTGAAACTTGAGTATGTGCTGTACACTAAAGGCGTACCTTGTCTGTTTATGGTAACTCACCTTTCTTAGGAGGAAGCATTATTTCATCTCACCAGCAACATTCCCTAAAACTTGATGCAATGACGTCTTAGCTATTAATTGGAAAGTTATTGGGTTTAAATCCGGATATTCACCCAGCAGCCTCTTTTGGCTTCTGGAGACCAAAATCTGGGTCCAAACTCTTAGCTCCAACCCCTACTTCTAACTTTGTTGTCAAATGGAGACACCCAACATGTTTTTACCATGAAGCTCTTCTGGCTGTTTATGATGGCTCACACCTTACTACGATCATTTGGTTTCAACTTTGCTTGTGTATCGTCCATTATTCTGTCTTTCTGAGAGGAACACACTTTTTTTGGACGTTCGGTTAAAATTCTTGGATCGTTTACTCATCTAACTGCTCTTTTTGCTTTCTACAAGGCTTTTTAAGATCAAATTATGGTGCTTATCGTGTCACCAATCCCTGTCCCAATCTTCATCATCTTCTTCTCATATGTCCCCCGTCTTGTGCTGCTCTCTGCCAGAACCATGGGGGAGCTTGTTTATTTACTCTGTTTTTTGGGAATCAAAGCTGTCGCCATCTCACTCTGCCAACTTCCATGGCACCCACGACCCCCCAGTCCTCGGCTCCCCGTGGCTTGTGTCTCTTATTCCCCAGACACTCGTGAAGGGTCTGTACAGGCAAGGAGGCGATGGCGGCGCATGTGCTTGTGTGCATATGGAGATGAGTTTGGCGGAGTTGGTGACAGAGAATGAGCAGAGGTCCCGGCGGTGTTGATTTGTACTGCGGCGGGGACCCCCATACCTAATAAGACCCCAGTCTCAGCGCACTGCCTGACATGACACTAATACAGCATATGGAAATGAGATGTGCATATGGCTGGAGCTAGGTGCGACGTGACCCTGGCTACATAAATCTCCGGCATCGCGGCGTGCCGGGTTTGAAGGAGGACTGTAAATCAGCCTCAAAAGATATGAGAATATTGCAACGTGGAGTACATAATGTCTCCTTCTTTCCATCTTTTATGTGTTTTCAGGAGCTTTGTTTTTATTTGAACTTGCTTTCTCATCAAGAGGAGTATCATGAGACGGGAATAATGCGGTTTGAGGTGGGGAGGATGTGATAAGGAGAGGCTGAATATGTCTGGATTAGCAGTATGAGCCGATCCATCACTGCAATAGCTTTGCATGTGTGTGTCTGTGTGTGTGTATTATAGAGGCACACGCCTAATGTCTATGAGTGAGTCATTCACACACAAATAAGTGACATATTAAAAGAAAATCCAATAAAACACACCCGTGTATACTGGTGTGGAGCCACCACGAGGCACCAGAGCGGCTGTACTGAACATCGGTTTTAATTCGGTGAGTCTCTGGAACGGCACTGAAACGACTGAACACCAGAAGGAGGAGGTGAGAATAGTGCTGACTTACACACGGGGCCAGAATCCTAAAGTGGTATTCAAATGAAGTACTGGCTTCACATTTATAAGAGTATTAATAATTTTTTATTACTCATCTAAATGGAACTAATAACAATAATAAGAGTAGAATTGGAAGTAGTACAACAACTAATAATAATTATTATTATCAGCATAATAATTAAAATAACGATCAAAGTAGTAGTTATAGTCATAATAATACCCCAAATAAATGTTAATATTAACAAAGGTTATATTAATAATAATAAAATAATAATAATAATAGTTGAAAAATTATTAATATAAAAAACAATTCTACTACTACTACTAACAATAATAATAATTATAATAGTAGTAGTAAGAACAATAATAATTGTTATTAACATTGTGTTTATTATTATCATTATTATTATTAATATTATATTTTTTTCTATCAGGTATTATTATTATTATTATTATTACTACTATTTATTGCTATAAATATTATTGTTGTTGTTCTTGTTATTATTATTATTAATTTATTTTTATATATTATTATTAATATTATTATTAATAATTTGTTTTTATATGTAAAATTATTATTCTTATGTTTCTTATCTTTCATCTTATTATAATTTTTTTGTTTGTTATTATATATTAAGTTTTAGTCGTAGTAATCATGAACGTACTGGCGTGCTTCTACAGTAGTCGTGGGTTTTGGATCTAAATGAAACAGATGGCTGTGCTTCCCCCTCTTGTCGTCGTGTGGATGTGGGAGAACGTGATGCTGTCTACAGTATTGATGTTCACAGTCGGAACAGAGAGGCAGTCGAATTCTCCATATTGAGTAAAGGTTTAGGTGTTAGGCTTTTGTTTTTCCCCTGATGGGTGCTTGTTGTAAGTGAGCGCTTCGCTTCGTCCCATGTTGTTAGAGAAGTTAATGAAATAAATGTGAGAGCGAGGATAGGAATTCTCCTATTTTCTGCGTCCTACTGTTTTTCCTATTGCCTGGCCCAGGCTGTTAATTTAGGAGAGAAGCGGATAAATTAGAGTCATGTGGTCATACGCGATATTTGTTTTTGCTACACAGCTGCAGGTAGCCATAAAACGCCTGGAAATGTATTTGATTTCGACCGAGGCCTCTCATTTTAATTTACCAATCTCGTTGCTTCTTCTCACACAACTAGAGTCGGCTAATTATTTGATCCCCTTAAAAAAATAAACATTCTTTTTTCTGAATCTCTTGTGAGGGTAACAGCCTTTACAAATAGGCAAGAACAGGTTTCTTGATTCTTTCTCTATTGCTGACAATTTCCGTCTCCTGGTTAACTCCCTGTGAAAGCAATTTGCCCCATACTCAGGGAAGGTAATGAGCAGATGGTACCATTGTAAATGATGATGTGCCCATAATAAAGAGTTGATAAACATGGAATTACTACTGGGCGGTGGGCGCTAAACTGGGTGGTCGGTAGAGATGCCTGGAACATTGAGGGCAGCCCCGGAGCCCCAAGCCACACCGTGCCAGGCTTGAAGGAGTTTCTAATGTGTGCATCACAAACAAATCTGCCTGCTCCATGCACATTACAGCCGATCTAGATAATGTGTGTGTGTGTGTGTGTGTGTGTGTGTGTGTGGAGCCTACCTCAGCTCTTCCATGGGCATAAGGTACACGGTAACACCCTGGAAAGGGGTGCCAGTCCATCGCAGGTACCTACAGGACAATTCATTTGGGCTGTGGGAGGAAGGAAACCCACACGGACACAGGGAGAACATGCAAACTCTACACAGAAATGACCTAGATCAGCCCCGCCTGAAGATCAAACCCAGGACCTCCTCACTGTGAGGCGACAGTGTGGCTTAGTGGGTATTCTATTAATTCTATTAATTTATTCAATTAATTACCCAGAAGTGTTGCATCACAACATCCTGCCAGCCAGGATGGCAGGTAGGCAGGCGTGTGGGTCTGATAATCAAAGATTCCAGCATCTTAGAGATCACAGGTGAACTAAATATACATGAATGGCTTAAGACAATGTAGTTGCTCTTATTCACCACACTAGAGTGAAGACGCAAGGTTTCATTCCACCTACTACAAAGTACCAGGGTTTAAATCTGTGCCCAGCTGAGAAGAGGTGCAGTGACTGTAAAATATCATCCAGCCATGTGCATTATGCTGTGAGTTGTATCCCAGCAGCGGTACTTCACATCCAGGCCTCTGATTAAGAGCGGCTACAATTCATTAGTGCAGATGAAGAGGAAATCCAGTGAATAGTGAAAGATCGTCAATAACAATTTCTCACATCTGTTTTTACAAAGTGTGTGTGTGTGTGTGTGTGGCGGAGGTAGGGTATGGGGCTGGTTGTGTGTGTGTGTTATTCTAACAGTAACTTTGTTCAAAACGTTCATTTAAATCTAATAATTATATTACTTATAATAATAACTATTATTATTATTATTTTCATTGCATTCAAATATTACTACTTCTAAATATTAATAATAACAATCCTATTACTATAGAAATAAAATAATAACATTATTATTAATGCTACTAATAATAAATAAAAACCCATAAAAACACATTTTACTAAAAGTAATAAAAAATGTTAAACTAAGTTTAAAATCAGGTTATTAGTTAAGAACCGTTAACTAGGTTCAATTACACATAGATTTGATTCCCCCAAAAGCATAAATAAATAAAATATAAAAAAAAGAAAGATCCTGGCATGAAGTTCATTGAAAGCAGTAATTTCCAAAAATACAAAACATACGTTTAATATTTATATAATATTTATTATATTTATAATATATTACATCATATAATTTGTGTGACTACAGAACTTTTGCTTGCTTCAGGTGCAGTTCACGCAGTTATTATTATGTTGTGAGGTGTTACACAACCTTTCCCTTTAATAAATAAATAAAATCATTAAAAAAAACAATAGATTCAACCTTCAAACGATTTTCTAACCTAAAACAAATTCAGTAACTGTATGAATCCTCACTATATGTTATGAAATCTTGAAGATTTCATGTAATAATTAGTAGATTTATCTATGGCATGTCATGCAGCCCTTAAAGTAAACATCTGAGAGAAACTTTTTAAGAGTAATATTTATTATATCATTGTATATTTTACACACATTAACACTTGTAATGTATGAATAAGAATATTTACAGCTCGGTCCAGGATATGACTGAGTTTACAGCAGGAATCTAAGTGCCTGCTAATCTCTTCTTGGATTTCAGGTCATGATGTGGAACGTGTACCTTTGTGTGGAGATATTTGTCCCTCACAGTGGGAGGCACCATCAGAGCCCCACCAGCCTGGCGGTCAGTCAGTCCCTGTATTTGATGTTTGCACAGACGTAATATGAATGAACTCGGATAGCTCAGTACAGTCTTCATTCATGCTGTATCTATTATTCATATATTTACTTGTTGGTGTGGTGTTACTTATATTTTCTGTTTGTAGAGATGTTCCAAATGTGTCCAGACGAGAGATGAAAGTGGTGGCATGGGGAGGATGAAAGCGCCTGGAAAATCACTTTTGCCTGAAAGGCCTTAAGGCTGACCCAGAAGTCTGAGCATCACCACTTACATCAGGCATCGTACAGCTCAGTGTTTCTGCTTCATCCATGTTTGTTTAGCCAAAAACTCCGGTTCAAAAAGACTCGATTTGTACATAATGGAAAGAACTAAAAGATCTTATAAAAAAGAATTTTCAAAATATATACATTAAGTGACATGTACAAACTTTTTTTGACCTGCTTATCTTTATCTATATTAAGTGTATATATTATAATAAGTGTATATATTGTAAACAAATAAAAAACACCAACTGATTACACATTTTACAAAGACATTAATGTTTTTTAATTAACTAAAACATTAAGCAATAAAAAGTCAGTTATATGCTTAGTATTTTTCAAATCTCTAATTCTTCTAATGTTGTGTCTTATATTTGTCTTCCACTGCTGGTGGATCCTTTATTGGGGTTGAGGTGAGTGTATTTCTGCTCCCCCCTCCTCCAAGCCATGCACAGTCCTTTTTCACCCATGCACTCTGTACAGGCACCTCTCTGTCTGCCAGTTTGGGATTTTTTAAGGAAAAAAACTTCAGCAATAATAATAATAAAAATTAAAATAATAATAATAATAATAATAATAATAAGGGTTTACACAAGATTTCAAAGTGTGTCTGGAAATTTGTCCCTATTTAATCAAAGCCGCATTTGTGAGGTCAGAGGCTCACAATCAACATGTTCATCCAGAGGGTCTTCATGGACCTTTCTAGTGATGCTGTTCACTACTGATAATGAGCAGATCAGGATTACAGGTATACTGTCACCATTGGTTTAACTGATTTTATACAATGTATAAGCTACAAATGATTATAAGAAATAGTGTCCACATACTTCAGGCCATAAGGATACACATATGATTATTTTTTTTTTATTTCCATGAATACAAAAAGAAAATATGTTCTGTTTTAAAATCATAATGTTTTAAAAAGAAAAGTCATACTATGCAGATTAGTATCGCTCTCAAACAAACACATCAGTTCCAGTGCTCCTGTTCTGGCCCACTATATGACTAGCTTAGAAAACAGTCCTAATCTTGGCAGGGTCCGGTCCCAGAAGCTGAATGAGACGTTATAAAGCGTCCACGCACTGTGTCAAGATCACACAGATGAATGAAAACAAGCAGACCAAAAAATTCCCTGCCTGCCCGACTTCTAAAGGTCCATTAGCGAAGCCGGCCAGCTGTCAGTCGTCTCGTCTCCTCTGCTTTTCCTCCCCTCGCTCCCAGTGCAACAAATCACCAGGCAAAGTTTAATGAGATTAAGGACGTGCGGTGTCCGGGCCATGTGACTGGGCAGGTAGCCTGGGCCGGCACTCTGCGGTGCGCCAAATCAGAGCCTGGATGCTGACAGTAATTAGCACATGCTAGTCATTAACAAACATAGATTAGGTAGAAGCTCGTGTGGCACTGTGCCACGGTAGGGGTGATGCTGATGGGTCTGAGCTGCTCTCTCACACCTACCCGACGTGACCAGCCGGACCGTTCTCCTGGCGTCCGTTACCAAATTTTTAAAAGCTGTGTGGATTTAAAAATTAGAGAGAAAAAGACTTTTTAACACAGTCGGTCTCTTTGAGGACTGAGGCCCGGCTGTCCATGAAGGGTCTCCCACTGGGAGTTTTCAATGAAAGATCATAGTGGTCCTCCAAACTGGCAAGTGAGCCACACGCCCCGAAAAAGCCCCAAAATAATCTGTTTTACTTCTAATGGAAGCCATTTTATATTCATTAAGATCAAAATGCTGATCTTTTTTTTTCTTTTCTTTTTTTTTGAATAGCTGGCAAATTGGAAAGCTATTCCAGTCACAGCTTGAGAAGTCAGAAGCCCCACAGCTTTTTATCTGCTTCATAAGTAAAACCGGGCCTAATATCTGTAATGTGCTTTGATGGAGCGGAGACCTTCTGAGGTGTCAGAGCACCAGTCGTTAAGCACCAGAGTCAAAATATCAGGTCCACTTCAGGAAAGCCATAACGAATCTCTCTTGCTCTCTCTTTCAATATCCGAAGTAGCTTAATTAGCACACGTGTAATGAGATCAACATGGCCAAAGCTTTACAACAATCTAAGTTGTACACCGAACACTTACACAGACACACGATTGGCTGTGTGTCTGTAAGGGGCGGGACAATGACTAAACAGGGCTTCTTTAGAGAAAATTATGACCCCTGACAGGTGAAGTGAATAATTATCTAAACATCACGGCACATGTTAATTGGTTTACATTTATTTAGAGTTTACTTATTTATTTAAGTTTAAGGGCCTTGCTCAAGGGCCCAACAGTGGCAACCCGACAGTGGTGAGCTTTGAACCTGTACACTAACCACTAGAATAATTTGACAAGAGCCAAATTTCGATACCTATGCGACCGGGTCGGAGCATCTTCAAAACACAGTCCACAGTACTCAGTATTATTCAATAGTGGTCCAAGGAAGCAACAGTGGTAACCCGGCAACAGGGTCATGGGTGGCCCAGGCTCATCATTGAATGCACAAGGGGAGTAAAGGTGGATTGTGTGGTCCGATCTAACAGTCTTCTGATGAAGTTAATACTGGTTCTGATAGAGAATTATCAGAAGACATTGCAGCACAGTTTGTTTATGGGGCAGCGAAAGGGGAGCAATACAGTTTTAGGAACGTGGTCATAATGTTACGCCTGATCGGTGGATGTTGGTCCTGTCTGAGCAATCCGGACTTTTGATGTCTGATTTTTCGATGTCCATGATGGTCAGGATCCTGGCCTCTGCTGAAAGTCTGTGAGGAACAGTTCTTCTTTCTGGTCTGTTGGTTCTCAGAAAGAACCTGGTGTTTGTTTTGAGCCTGGATTTGATTATCTTCTCCCAGTTTTCTGGTAATCCATTCTTACTGTCGGACAATGCTCTCTGTCTCACCCACTTTCTCTCACTCTCACACTCTCTCTCTCTCTCACTTCCTTCCGGTGTGGTGCTTGCAGGTGTGAGAGAATGGGATAATTAACTCTGACATATCTCAGTATTGTCTGATGAAACGGCGGCTACTTGAGCACCATTCCTCCATATTTACCCATCAGCCTTCTTTTTGTGGTAATTAGTATTATTTCTTCTCTGACACCCATTAAGTCAGTCTCACTAAAATAGCAAACGACGGAGACAGCTCGTCTCCACGAGATTACTTCAATCATTATTTATATCAAATACATTAAATTAGTGGTCTGCTCGATGAGATGGAAAGAAGATTAATGTCATGGTCTACTGTCGCGTCTGTGATTTGATAAATTTAGTTTAAGCTTCTGTGTTAGATCCTTTTCACTTTATTTCATTGTATCAGATTCTTAGATTTAACATTAGACAAATATTACATGAGTAAAATCATAGCCAATCTAAAATAAAACTGGTCTGGAACCTGAATCCAGCCTTTTTTATTTTTCTTCATCTTTCAGCTGCTCTCTACAGTGGCTCATGATCCGAATTATTGATTCGACATCTTTAGGCCGGATGCCCTTCCTGACACAACCCTTCTTTTGATCTGGTTTGGATTCGTGCTCTGGTGTTGGAATCCTAATGGCTACACACCTATAGGACAATTACATGATTAATGATGATAAACAAAAGATCAATATAAACCCTCAGGAAAATAAAACCCCCAAACTGAAACCCTATTTAACTTAAACTGTCACTTTTATAACTTTTCTCTTTTCTTTCTCAGATCACGTTCTTCCCTGTATTTTCAATTGTTTTTTCTTTTTTCTTTAATTCTAGTATTCTCCTTTTTAAGTTACTTTGTTCTTTTACTGATTTTTCCCGAATACTCACCTCTACCGATCGCCCCTGTACAAAGGTGCGATGCCGGATGGTGTTTGTGGCTGACTTAAGTAGGAGCGGCACAGGTGTGCCCAGTCAGCGCTGATNNNAGTTAGACAGCTGATCATGTGACTTCCTGGGTTGGTTGGAACAAAGACCAGCAGCCACACGGCCCTTTGTGGATCCAGTTTGACACCCCTGGTGTGGACCTTCTTTATGGACAATCCCTAGCACTTTATAAGTGTAGATTGCTCTAAGTTCACACATACTTCACACATTTGCTTGATTGTTTGATTTACCTGTAGAATCATTTCCACCTGGAGCTTGTCAGCACTCACAGGTAACTGATCACATGGGCCTGAGCTTCTGTGCCCCACCAAACTACCAAACTAGAAAGCTCAGAAGGACATACCTTCAGAAACAGCTATGATAATGCCACAGGTAAGGCCTTCCACACATTTCAGAGTGTACCTGTGGGACTTCATGCCCAGCTAGTCAAACGTATTAAAATCTTATGGATCACAATTCTGTGCACAGGTTCTGAGTCATGTCATTAAATATGATTTTCACATAATCATGGCTAAAACACAAGTTAACAATTAAGAAATGTCCACATATTTTTGCCAGGTGTGACAGGTCCTGATCCTCAAGTCTCCAGAAATGACCGGACATAAATAAATCTTGACTCCTTACTGTAGGCTCTTTCATTTACACCAGAAGCCGTGATTGTTTGCAGCGAGCTTCTCTTACCGTCCAGCAGAAGGCACAGTTGTAGCATACCCCAAATTCAAATCACACACCCCTGTGCCCCACAGCTTACCCCCCACTCTCACCCCTATGAGTCTGCCCTCGCTTCATCTCCACAGCCCCAAACGTAACAGTCCCTTTTGAAATCCCAGAATGTGGCATGTTTACAGGTTGTACGCTTTGATTCGGGCGGGTTAGGAAGTATGGCTTCTTTCACGTGGACGTGCTACCCGTGTTCGGATGTGCGTCTGGCACAGATGAGGGAATCCGATAACCTCCGCTCGATGATCTACGCGTCTCGGGGAGTGAGGTGAGTGGGCCCGGTCCTGCCAAGACGCTGCTTAATGGGCCTCCGAAAACACTCTGAAGGCAGACGCAAATGTGTGTCCGGGCAGAGGGCCAGCGCTCACTCGTCTTAAACCGACCAGAGGTCGAGAACAAATCCTGAACTGCCGTAAAGGAGAAGAGTAGAGAGAGGGAGAGATGGTGGAGAAATAAGTGTGAGACAGGGTGAGACAGCCAGGTAGGAAAAGGTTAAGAAAAATGTCAGAGAGCGAGACAAATACACGCGTGGTCAAAATTGTGGAAACACTTTCACTTTAATCACTAGTCTATACTTGGCTGTCATGTTACTCATTACTTATTTAATCTGTTTACTCCTGATTTGAATCTATATTCTATTGTTGTTTACAAACTTTCCTGTGAGTTATTTAGACCGATTTTTGTGAAAATTCGTGTTTTAGTCAAATCACAAGATTGATGTGTAGATATTCTCATTATCGTATTGGGGTGGCCGGATTGGTGGTCTGTCGCCTCACAGCGAGAAGGTCCTGGGTTCGATCACCGGGCGAGCCGATGTAGGCCTTTTCTGGGGGTACCTGCAATGGACTGGTGGCCCATCCAGGGTGTTACCACGACCCTGATGAGGATAAGGGGTTAAAGACAATGGACTGAACTAGATTTTTATAATTTCTCATAATATTCTGTTTATTAATAAATATAATGTTTATTCACATTGTTCAGTTTTTATCATGGACCATAGTAAGATAAATTGCTAACTTGCAAGCTTTGATAATAAAATTATTTTTTTCCAGAACAAGAAGGAAGCTGCTAGAAGATTCAGTTTCATCGTACATTTCAAATACTTTGAATAAATATTAAAACCATTTGCCTAATGCTTATTCAATGCTGATTTTGGAATGTGTCTGAGGCAATTCCAATGTTCGATGCTGGTAAATCTACAAAGTTTGGTGAATATGACGTGTCAGGATTTATTTGGCATTCATGGTATGTGTGTCGACATGAGAAGACTTTTTGGGCTCCAAGATTTCACACGTTCTTTAGATTTCATTTCATTATAGTACAGGAACATGTACCGAGTGTCACCATGTGGTGGTTCTGGAGCTTATTTCCAGTTTTGCAATGGGCTCAAGGCACACAGAAACACCCTGAACGGGGGCCGGCCAATCACAAGGCAGACACACACACATTCACTTGTTTCTCCAATGAACCTCACTGCATGGTTTTGGACTGTTGTAGGAAACCAGAATTCCCGGAGAAAGCACACTGACACAGGAGAACATGCAAATTCCACACATAAAAGGCTCGAACAACCCCTCTCGGGGATTGAACCAAGGACCTTCTTGCTACCCACAGCGACAGCGCTAGTGTGTACAGTACTCTGACATTCTGAATTCACTTATCTCAGATCTTTAAAAGCTGGAGTCAGAGCCATCGTAAACCCACTGGGGCCCAGATGGTTACGGGCCTGGCACAAGTCCCAAACAACAATGGCTTCATGGTAGAGCTGGGATTGGAGTCCACAACCTTCTAGTCGACATTTAGGCTTCTGCTATACCTACGTTCATCATCAGACACGCTCAATTATGTTTTATTTTAGGTTGAAATTAAGATCTGAGGAAACAAAGGAAACAAAGTGCAACTGAAAAATAATACAGAATATTCACACCGGACAATTTAATCCATTTATTTATTATTATTATTTTTTTGAAGTGTAAATCTCTCAGATATGTGAATTTACAGCGGTTAAAGATTCATGAATGCATATTTCTCACTTGTCGATCACATGCATTATGCATTCTTGACCTGCT
>JAYDZF010000034.1:2583106-2593665 GCA_034509105.1 Microcambeva barbata | reverse complement strand
GCCTTAATAGCTCAGCCTGGGTCTTTCACTGAGCCTGGTGTGGTAGCAGAATGGAATATGAAAATAAAAGTGTGAAGCTGGAGTTCTTTTGCTCGTGGGACCATAAAGATTGAAGCTATATTACATACCGTCGTGTCTGAGCACTAATTATTATTAGAAGCAGACGGCCACAGTGGTTTCACTGCCTCTCGTGACATGTGATCTTCAGTGAACCAGAGACTTCAGAGAAATGGGATGGAAACAGGAAAAAATACTTCAACACACACACACACACACACTTTTAAATGAAATGATTTTTGGATTCTTCCACACCAAATTTTTCAAATCAAGTCACTCTGTGTGCAGGGGTGTAGGGCACACACACACACACACACACAGAGTCAGAAGTATGTGGACACCTACACTCTTGAGTTTAGCCACACTCTTTGCTTAACTCCAGTTAAGGGTCACCAAAGCAAATCCGGATCTTCATTAATAATTTGGCATCGTTCGTTCTTCGGATGCCCTTCCTGACACAACCCTCCCTATTTATCCAAGCCTGGGACCGGCACCACAACACACTGATTTATGTATGTAGTTGCCAGGGTGGTGCCCAGCTGATCAGTGTTAGCTCAGAGTTTCAGACTCTCTAAGCTGGTGTGCTAGCAGAAAAGCCTACTGCTCCACTTGGGCGCTACTAAAGTGTCCAAAAATGACCATTACTAGAGAGGTAGGTCGGTAGATAAATAGGTAGGTTGATAAGTTGAGAGTTCCAGGTCCTTGCTATGCGGAGTTCTTGAGCATGTTCTCCCCATCTGTGTGGGTTTCTGCCAGGAGCTCTGTTTTCCTCTCCCAGATCAAATACATGAAGTGAAAAATTGTACATGACTGACTAACATAGCGGCACGGAGGCTCAGTGGGTAGCACCACCAAGAAGGTCCTGGGTTTAATCCCTGGGTGGGGTGATCTAGGTCCTATCTGTGTGGAGTTTGCATGTTCTCCCTGTGTCCGCGTGGGTTTCATCCGGGTACCGTTTCCTCCCACAGTCCAAAGACGTGCTACCAGGTTGATTAGAGACACTGAATTGTCCTATAGGTACATGTGATGGACTGGAGCCCCATCCAGGGTGTTACTGCGTGCCTTGTGCCCGTTCAAGAGCTGGGATAGGCTCCAGCACCCCCTACAGACCCTAATTAGGATAAGATGTTAAAGACAATGAACTGAACTGTGACATTAAAAACGTCTAACAAATAATTATCATGTCACCAAAGTGTAACAGTTAGAATCCTATAAAATAAATCAACAAAAGGGAGTCCACACCATGACATGTTCTTAAGAATACCCAGAATTCTCTGTACCCCCCTCTCTGAATGAGGTTCTCCTCTACCTAATGAAGAGTGAATTACTCCATCTCTGCTGAAGTGTTTTAATCTTGTCAGAGTTAACCACACTGACCGAGTGGTGCTCACACTCCAGACTGATGGACAGAAAAACATTTGAACTACAGTGGACTCTGGATCTCACTAAGAGAATCGCATTAATATCAAATAACCATGAGACAGGAAGAGGACGTTTTCATTTCAGCTCTATGAACAGCTTCATCTAAATCTCATGGGGTGAAATGAATGACTTCCCCAAGTTAGTTCTCTTTTTTACAAGTCTGGGTCATCAAGGGGAAAAAAAAATCTCATTTTTAATATTAGAATAATAATATTCAACTTCATCACAACTTCATTACAAGTTCAGGAACAAAGTGACACTCGGATACACTTATGTGATAATGTTTTCAATAATTATAATAATAAAGATAATAATAATAACCTTGTTCATTGTTATTATTATTAGTATTTTAATTACGGTTATTTTTTTCTTAATATTTTTTTCTTATTTTTTTGTTATTGTTATCATATCATTATTATTGGCTTATCTTACCTTCATATACACTCCCAACATCCTTCAAACTGTTGAAAAGAAAATGTCTTCTTTTCTCAATAAATTAGGTGTTTGATTATTCAAACGTGAGTTTCAGTCGATCACAACCTAAGATTTGTCGGAGTTGTCCAACAAAATAAATGAAAATTATTAAAATACTAATAATCAATCTGCACATAGTTCACCCATTTTCTGCCCTGATTGGATTGGATCTTCCAGCTGAGGAGCAATTCTCAATCACTATCTCGTCGAACAATTATAAGTAACACAAGGGTGAGGGGAAATGTGGAGGGCTGGGGTACAGTGTAGTTCAACCCCCCCCCACCCAACCCCACCCCTGCAGACCATGAATAAACAGTTTTAACAACCAATCAGTGAAGCTGATACTGGAGTGGAGGCGGTTACAAAGAAACACAAGAAGCAGAATGCATGCAATAAAACTTTATTTAAAAAAATAGGACATTGATTGTACATAATTAATTACTTTATACGTCTATCTATAAATCTACTAAGTGATCCACTATTTACCATCTATCTACTAAGTGAACTATTTACAATGAAGCAGATGGAAAGCTTCTTTTGTCCTCTTCAACCACCTTTGCTGTGTTCATGCCAGAATCACGTCGATGTCCAGCAACGAATCCATGCTGTTTCTTATATAGGATGTGTTGCTGGTCTTACCGGCTAGGTCTTCATGGTCTTCCAGGTGATCCAGGAAGGAACCCACACTGTACACGTCGTAGGTGTCGTCAATGCCAACGTGTGCTGAGGCCTCGACATCCTCCTCTGACGAGACTGATGTGTCAGATAACAGATCACTGATCTGATCAGCATCCACCGCATCAGCATGCACCAACGCCTGCACAAAATAAAGACTTCCTTCATCCTCTGATGACAGTGAGGTATCATACTCACCCTGAGAACACCACACTGGGTCCACCACATTATTGACCTCGTCCTGGTTGATGCTCTCATAGGACGTACTGATGATTTCCTCAATATGAATGCAATCAAGATCATCATCTGGAATAGAAGCACAGCAGAAAAACCTCAGTACACCTGATGATTTGGGCTGGTTCTTAATGGTGTTCTTGTCCAAACCAGCCGACTCCTCTTTCTCGGGTTTCAGCGAGATCTTTTTCACTCTGTTTGTCCTAAAAACTGTATGAAAAAGCACAGAATCTTTATTAGATATCAGTTTGCAAATTAAACAGTTCATTTTGATTCACTGATTAAAAACAAGCCTTAATAGGCAGCTGTGTGAACCAATCAGAGCCCCTAAACTCGGATTTAGGGCGGGTTTTTTTAAACCTTATTCAATATACAGTGTGTTCATTTTGGGGGTTTATCTTATGTGCTTTATTTAGGGAAGCTGGAATTGTATTAATTATAGTATAAGTGTATAAATATAGTTAATAGTTAATGAATGATCAGTTTCAGTTTAAATTACATGAATAATCTTGTTTTAATTTGGAGGACAAACGCGACTGGAAGTGGATTTATAAATACTGCACATACATGTGATGGGTTTATACTGATGTTGGGCTTATTTATTTGTACTAAGTGGTCAATAAAAGGAGTGTACTTGTTTGAGGTTTAGTTAACAGCCAAATAGCATATATTCTGGCTTAATTAAAGCTTATTTTCTATGTATTTAACAAGACGGTTCTTGTTTACATTTGACTAAACTAGCGGTTAGCATTTAGCTAACGGAGCTAAAAGTTAGGCAGCGAGAATTCTCAGTGCTCTTGCCGCCTCACCGTAACTGAAAGCCCGCATGTGGGCACCAGTACGTTCCTCTCGGCCTTTGGCGTGTTCGGTCCAGCACTGAAGTCTGGCCGCCACCCTGGTGTGTGTCCGATCCTTGGTGATTTGTTGGCCCATTTTGCGGCTGTTCTGTAACGGTAAACTTAAAATATTTGCAGTTTTCCGGGAGCTCTTGTTGATGCGTCCGCTCACCTCGGCGTACTCTTCAACACTGACAGGTTTCGCTGAGTTGAGCCCCTTTATATAGGGATTTTTTTGATGACGTCACATGCTTCCTTCAGCATCCCGCAGCTCACCATTAAGCGCTAATACAGTGTTAAATCAAGCAATTTTAATGGACGGAAATGCTTTCAAAGTCGTATTTTGGGCTCCAGGACCACAGTGACAGGTTTTACGTTCATCAGATGTATGTAAAAAGTCGTATTTGTTTTGTTTAAGTCACTCCTACAGCCCTCCTCATCAAGATCCGCATTAAAACCATCTTCATCTAGTGGATTTAAAGTGCGCCCCCTGTATTACACCATGCAAATTAAGTTTCGAGTTCTCGAAAAAAAAAGCTCTCTGCACTTTCTGAACCCTTAGGCAAAGCGCATCTGTGAACAGCGTCCCTCTACTGACTTGCTCTGGCTGATGAGGGTGGATGAGGATGGGCCCTTCAGTTGAGTTCTAAAAGTACCAGTCCTGTTATGTAGCCCTCAAAGAATGCTAGAATCCTAATAACTTGTATTAAATAAGAAGCATTTATTAGCTTTGGATATTATCGAGCCGATTCTGTGAGCCCGGATCTAAGCGAAGTATAAAACATGATCAGCTCCATCCTGTAGGGTGCACGGCGTACCTCCCTGCTAATCTTCTGCCTTTAGGGAGATGGTTTCACTCTGACTCGGTGGATGCTGGAGCATGGTGCTACTTTGTTTTACATGATTACTCCGAGTTCCTCAAGCACCGGCTTAAGAAAGCACCTCCTCACACGCCACAGCTCAGGGACTTGTTAAATGATTGGCCTAGCACTTAATTTAATACTTTTCTCTCTCTCTCTCTTCTCCACACCCTAGCTCCCTCTCCGTCGTCTTCTCATTGATCATGCTGGTTAGGGAAATGGGATATTTTGCATATCTGGCTAAGTGCTCTTAACAACCCCAGTCTGCGCGGTGTTAAAAATTAATAAATAAAAAAAAGGGGAGGGGTGATCTTGTCAGGGAAGTAATTTGCTTCTCTTGAACCAATGATGGCTTGCACTTTATGCAAATTGGTGTCTGGGGACAACAAAATCCCTCCTAATAGATGTGCGGTGTTAAAATAAAAATAACTAGGGGAGATAGAGAGGGAGAGATGACAGATCGCAAGTCAGCATGTTACTTTAGTTTAGTTCTACTGTCTATTAAAGAAAGAGCGTAGTCCTTACATTACAAATATGAGCATTAATTGATAATGTGGATCAAGAAATTTACAAAATACTGATTAAGCTAAAAATGATGAGTCTAGTTTCATGATCCTTTGAAAAATTGTATACACACATTATCCACAATAGAACAAGAAGTGTATTTATTATTATTATCATCATTATTATTATAATTTTTAACTGGACATTATTATTCACCCCTTATCCTACTTAGGGTGGGTCGGGGTGTTGGAGCCTATCCCGGCTCTTCAACAACGCAAGGCACACGGTAACACCCTGGACGGGGCGCCGGTCCATCGCAGGTACCTACAGGACGATTCAGTGTTACCCACTAAGCCACCGTGCCACCCTAGACATTATTGTGTAATTATAATTATTGTTAATTATTGAAGCACATTGAAAATACCTAAAACCTTGTTTTTGTGTTATTTTAATTTTATTTTTATTCATTTATATTAACTACACTTTAAAGCGCTTAATTATCTAAGTACTTTTAAATATACTTCCAGCTCAATATTTTATTTATTTATTTATTTAACTGGACATTGTAGTACTTAATGTCTGAAGTACAGTTAAAAGCCCTCAAAACACAACCTGTATTTTTATTTATCCATTTATCAATTCATTTCTTTGTTTCTTATTCATTTCGTCTTTATTTAAGCATTTTTTTACTCACATTACCTTTTGAAAAAGAAAATAAAGAAACAAATAAGAGTACTTCTGTTATGTACTGGCTCTGTCCCAGCTCTATTCCTGTCATACAACCATTTTCAAGATAGTTTGAGTCTCATCCACTGAGATCCTGATCCTGATGAGCGTGTCAGGGTTCCGCTTCATCCCACGATGGAACCTCCTACGCGCCCCGTCCCAGCCTGGCCTGGACGCGAGTCCGATCCAGAGATCCGGATAATCAGAGCAAACCTGTTATCATTAAGGATGAAGTCGGAGAAGTGGCAGTGTTTTATTGCAGGAAGTTTTTTTTATTCAGTCATGCCATGCTCCCCATGAGATTCTCCCCCTTTTATGTGGCTCTGCAGACGGCCTCCTCCACACTCCCCTCCTTTTGTATTGTTATATTATTTATGTATGGGTACAGGCATAAGCAGAGTCTGCATTAAGACAGATGGAGGGTACCGGGAGTCATTCATATTCCATTTTTGCAACATCTTAAGCAGCTATTGAGTTCAAACATTTCCAGCCTGGCTGCATAAAAAAAACAGAAGTCAGACGGAGAGGAATGAAAGGAAGTAATGACAAGACACTGGGGGTAGGTACGGCACGGCGCGGCATGTGAGCGCTCCCAAACAGATGGAGATGAAAGGAATGCAAGACAGACGCAAATGAAAGAAAGCAACGACAGAAAAAGAACCCGAACAATAAAACAATAAAAGGCCGAGCTGGAGTTCGTCGAAGTTTGCGGTGTTCCTTACTTTAAGCTTATTAAATATAGATTTATCTTATTATGTCTGAAAGTGGAAGGATACTGAAAGTTCTCACAGGTTATGAAAACATTACTGTAGTGCTCACATTACTTTATTGCAGCTATAAAATACACTAGTCTGCCGGCTAATCTCAGTGGCGCTATTAGCCGGCCGGGCGCCTGCATGGACATGATTGGCTAATCTCAGGTACAAGGGCCGTACCAACGTCCCAGATAGGAATTGGACAGTACAGATTGTGATTTGTGGACCAGACACCTAAATATGATAGTAGATTAAAAAACATAGTATTCAGTTCAGTTCATTGTCTTTAACCTCTTATCCTAATTAGGGTCGGGGAGGAGCCTATGCTAGCTGTTTAACGGGTGCAAGGCACAAGGTAATACCCTAGATGGGGCACCAGTCCATCGCAGGGACCTACAGGACGATTCAGTGCCTCCAATCAACCTGGACGTCTTTGGACTGTCGGAGGAAACCAGAGGACCCAGAGGAAACCCAGGTGGACACGGGAAGAACATGCAAACTCCACACAGAAAGATCCTAGATCGCCTTACTTAGGGATCGAACCCAGGACCTTCTTGCTGTGAGGCGACGGTGCTACCCACTAAACCACCGTGTCGCCCACATAGGACCACTGGCTCATGCTGTGGTTTGGATCTATGCCTGCTCACCTGGAGTGCAGTAGTGAAGTCTACTGGAAGGCACAATGAGGTTCTGATCTTCATCTCCAAACACAGCTGTGCTAACCAGGGCACAGCTGGACTTCTGGCGGTCCAACCCCCAGCACTACTTTATCTCCATTTCTTCACCATTGCGTCATACCATCTCTTGCACTTTACTTCTCATAATCATAAAACTTCCTCTCTCATATAGGTGTTTTTTAATTACTATTATTTTTATTTAATTAATTATTTGTCTGGAGTGTTCTTGTTTTGCAGTTCAATGTAGGGGGGGGAATGTGTCCTTGGGTGTGTGAACGATGGTATATAAATTTTTTTTAATTAATCCAACTTAGAAGTTTGGTCAAAAGAGGCTTTTGAATGGCAGATTTAATGGCTATTTAAATTACAGTTTTGTTCTGTGGTTATAATTAATTTTTTTGGTTCTTTATTTATTTGCTGCTTCAGTTTTGAAGGTCTTTTTCGAGTAAACTCGTATTTAATGTGTCCATCTAGCCCAGAATTAAAGAACACACTATTTTCACCATTGTCCTTGCATTTTAACCCAATCCGTGCTGTGCAACATACATATACACACACTAGTGAACACTGCGGGGCAGCGAACACACATTCCCGAGGAGCACTTAGAGGTTTGGTGCCTTGCTCAGGAGCGCTTCAGTCCTGACAAGCCCGGATCTCTAACCACCAGACTACAGCCGGCCTGTTTATTTCATCTATGCTAATAATTTGCAAGTGTTCGTGGTATTTTGTCCACTGCATGTTTATAGAGTGTAAAAATGTTAAGAGAGAGATAGAGGGGGCGAGCAAGAGGCATAAATGAGTGGTCACCAGAAACCAACAGTGCGCCGTGTCGAGCGGATCAGAGAAGAACTCCTGCCATCCTCCGAGACGTCCTCATCCACGTCTGCTTATTTTGAGAGGACGTTCAGGGCCGGTCTATTTCTGTCTCCTCTGTACTGTATGTGGGATACCGTCCTGTCACTGGAGACCACAGCCCCACATATGCTGGAGTAGCTAAATCAGCAGGTGCAGTGAGCAGCCAGCACTTGGTAGGAGTAAATGTCATATAAAAGCCTGGTAAACATCAGCCTGGAGCCTGAGGATACCAGCAAAAGGTTTAAAAGGGGGAGAAAAAAATGAGACTCTTCATATTTTACTTTTGGAGCCTTTTGATCTTTGGAAAAAGGAGCTCATTCTGGAGGGATGAGTAAAAATATAAGAAAAACGTTCCTCACTACAGTCCAGCCCTGATAATCGATGGTTTTAGGGTGTGTTGATACCTGTAGTTTTATTCTCTTGGTCCTGATTAAACAAGACAGTGATCCATACAGTTTTAATTTTGGTCCTGGTTTTTATTTCTTTTATTTACTTCTATAAATAAACTACACCTGTGGAACAAAATAAAAGATCATTTCATAATTATCGGTTTATTTTAGTTCATAGTTTCTGAGGAAGTGACTAAAATGAGCAGTTTTGATGCTATTCTAATGTAGTTTATGGAATTTTCTTCTATTCAAGAAAAAGTGGTTTCTTACATAATAAAATAAAAATGTGTAGGATCTGTGTTGCGTGTGCGTATCATTGAATAGTTATTATTATTATACATATTTATTTGTTTTAGGTATTGTAGGGATTAGTTTTATCTCCTCAATTCTTTAGGTTTGTTACATATAAGTAATGTACTGTATAATTATTTCTACATAATAATAAAAAACATTGTTTTAAGAAGGTAGATTGAACCAAAGTGACTTGCACTTCAGTTACAGAATACAATCTGGGTAACTGAGGGTTGAGGGCCTTGATCAAGGGCCCAACAGCAGCATTCTGATAGGTTTGAACTGGCATCCTATTGATGACTAGTCCACTCTCTTTACCACTAGGCTACTGCTTTATAAGCTTTATAAATGTTATGTTGCTTATTTAAATTACATGCTTAGAAATTGTAAACTAAAAGAAACTGATAAGTCTCCTATCCATCCATCCATCCATCCATTCCACCATCCATCCATCCATCCAACCATCCATCCACCTATCCCTGTTGTCCCCAGATGTGTTGCTCATATAAGTTTTTTTAACGTCTCTTCTTTAATGACTTGTTAAGATCCAGCTAAACCAAACCCTGCTCATACCAGAAACGGAGCTTTGAGTTCAATATGAGGCATCAACACACAGAACCAAAAGACGTGGGCTCGTTTCCATTTAGCCAAAACTGACAAGTACGAACGCACCCTCAGTTTAGCCCCCGAAACGTGTTTTTTTTTTTTTTTTTTTTTGAATATTATTATGAGCCTTTTGTTTCAAAGTGCAGGATTAGAATTAAAATCACGCAACCTGAATCTCCCTCTCTTTTCATCTGCATGCTGTATTCTTAAAAATGAGGGAAATGTGGAAATGTAAAATTGGGGCTGTCAGCAGAGAGACAGGGTTTGATTTGTGGTGAAAAGTAAAACAAAGGAGTTCAGTAATGGCCGAGCTCGGGTCGGCTGATTATCTGCTGTCTTGTCAGGATAATACCATAGATCAGAGGAATTTCTTTATTCAAATGATATGTCTGCATCTGCTCTCAATTGGAGGCCATCAACTCTGGTGTCGCAGGCAGACGGCGTGGGATGCCCCTCCCCCGAGTCCCACACACTCTGCCTTCACCAAGCCATCAGTGCGGAGCTAAGCTAAAGTAAAGTTGATATCACAATGATGCTCTGTCAGTGTCCTCGGTGTCAGTCGTAACTACTACCTTGCGCCAAACTGACAAGAGTACCCAAAGAGTGCCCACTAATGTGATCCCAACCAATCAGCATCATCATTTCTCTCTGAACTATAAAGTGCACAAAAAATGTAATACTGTCTGTCTGTCTATCTATTCATTATTCTGTCTGTCTATTCATTTGTCTGTCTATCTATTCATTATTATGTCTGTCTGCTTGTCTGTCTATCTCTATGTCCATTTTTTGTCCGTCTGGCTATATATCCATTTGTTCTATCTATTTGATCTATCTGATCTATACATCTATCTGATCTATTTGATCCATCCATCTGTCTGTCTATTTTTCCATTTGTCTGTCTGTCTTACATCACAAACGGAGGGACTACTACACTTAGAGACAGACAGACAAATGAATGGACAAAATGAACAGAGAGATGTCATGATTTATCCAGTTTCTATTTTCATGTCAATCTTTTTGACTTTTATATGCCTTTATGTAGCAGGACAACGACTGTCGTGCTTTGTTTGAGTTTGCATGTTCTCCATCGTTTGCATGTTGTCTTAACTTCGGGGACTCTGGTTTCCTCCCATGGTCCAAAGATGTGCAGACACTAAATCTTCCATGGCTGGACCTCGTGGAACGATTAAAAACAATA
>JAYDZF010000034.1:2351076-2361701 GCA_034509105.1 Microcambeva barbata | reverse complement strand
AAATGTACATCATTTGTAAGTCGCTCTGGATAAGAGCGTCTGCTAAATGCCATAAATGTAAATGTAAATGTAAATAGTTTAACTCTATGAGCTTTGTCACTATGAAAGTCGTCCAAGAGATCGTGGTGTGTAAGGTTATTTCTATCCTTGATTCTGTTCAGAAAGCATTTCCATCAGCATCTACCATACAAGCTCAGTCCATGGTGCTCCATAACATTCCGTGGTCTTCAAATACAGACTTCTGCTTATAGCCTGCTTACTGCAGTTACACACCAGAGTGAGGCTCCATGACCCTCATGACCTGGTCCAGGTTGCACTGAAACAGTAAAGAGGCCAGGGGCACTGCCAGGCATGCTGATGAGGACCCAGCTGACCATGTCAGTCAGGCCTTTAGCTTTAAAGAGCACCGCAGGTCAACACATGCAAACCTGGGAACGTTTTAGTGCCCTACAACCTGAATGTTTGCTTCTCACACAAACACCTCTAAACACGTTTAAATGGACATACATACACACTTGCATGTACAAATATTGGAAACAGCTAGTAAAATATTTATTTTAGGAAACTAATTAGGTGTGTGGCCACCATTAGCGTCAAGAGGCTTTGATCCTTTTCTTGGATGCCTTAAAGGGTGTGTCATGTTATACTAGTCGATTCTAAATGTATGCTTTATATATTTTTCTGTACATCTACTTCTGCATTTGTTGGCTGTCATGCAGTCATCTAGATCACGTAGCAATCACTAGACTCAATGATTTCCACCAGAATGTTGCTCATACCGTTGTGGTCTCCCGAAACAAATATCTGATCAACCAACCTTCTGTTTGCCGGGGTCCAGGTTTGTGTTCTGTAAAACAATATTTATCAAAAAATAAAAAATTCTGCTGGGGCATTGGTGAGACCAAAGGGCATGACCAGGTACTCATAGTCACCGGTGGTAATAATAAAGCCAGTCTTCTATTTGTTTTCTTATCTAATTTGTATGATGCATACAACACAGGTCCAGTTTGGTGCATTCTAGAACTGGCATTCTTTAAGGTGTGAGATTAATTTAAAATATGGGCATAGATGTGATTCACAACCTACTTTTCTTATCGACTCTCTTCAGGCAGTTAACTTTGTAGTGGCCCTTTCTTTCACAGTTTAAAGAAGGACCAATGTGTATCCATAAGTCCTTTCTCTGGGTGACAACTGGGTGGCTTAGTTGTTCTTAGAAACAGTTTTGAACTGGGATGGTATCAATCTCTTATTAAGCCGTTCTGATCTAAGAGTCTATGGGTTAGTCCAGGAGAATTAACTCATCCCAGCAGACACACCGTTTTTATTTCCTGATGGAGGCCACATCTGATTGCTTTCATGAGGGCTTGTTTGTTCTCAATTCATGCTGCTAGAGTGCACAAGGTGTGTTCTTCACCAGACAGCTCACCTTGAAGTCCTGAAAGTCTCAAACTACTTACATGCTGCTTTATATGCTCTTCCTCCACTCACATTTTGTGGGGACGTTCATAATATAGCAGGAAAGCCGTAAGAACGCTCTGCAGACACTTAAATCTTAGAAGGATTCGGGACTGAGGGACAACATCGTGTGGACTCACCTGAGTTTACAGAAGGATCTGGTTGTGGGCTGGTCAGATGATAAGTGAGATTCGTCCACATCTGAGCAGTGAGCAAACAAAGTGTAAAATGAAGCTACATGGTTGGTACTGATGCTATAAGAGGATGGAACAGATTGAAGGGATTCGATGATGTTAGTACGTGATGTGGCCGAGAACAGAACCATAAACTTCATTGTGTAAGTCACACAGTAAATATGTAGTCACTACAAATATTTTTGTGGCTAATGTGTGTGTATGACAAAAGGAACATGGCTGTTATAATAGGTGACCATTGTTTTGTGGACAGGTCTGTCAGCTGAGGTGAAACTGCGTTTATCTGCCATCAGAACGTAATACGTGCCCACAATTACGGAGCCTGATGGACTGTCATTCGTCTTTTTAAGCTTTCACTTTAATTTACTTTCTCTCCCAGTCACTTTTCCTTTCTCTCATATTTGTTTTCATATTGTGACAGGGCACGGCGCTGCCTTTGCCTCCAGGAAATTGTGGGCGATTTGCAGCAGCTGTGATGCGCAATAATTCAACAAATTCACTTACTGAATGACAACGGCTTTGTTGACAAGCCAATTCAATTAACCAGTGAAACCAACAGGAGTAGCGGGCATGCAGACAAGCGGACCCTGTATCTATTTTTTTTTCATTTCTCTATCTCTCTCTCTCTCTCTCTCTCAGTCTCTCTGTCTCTCCCTGTGACACTCTCTCTCCATCCAAATGAGAAGATGGCTGTGTGCCTGTGTTTGGCATTTACAAAGGATGGCCGAAGCACTGGCAGAATTGTAGTCAATGACTAAGCTCAATAGATGTGTAAGAGAGAGAGAGAGAGATGAGAGAGACAGTGAGAGTGTAATGCTAATTAATGGTGGTCTTTCGCACTGGCACTGCAGTAATAGTGACTGCACCACTCCGGCATGACTCTGACCCGAACCCAGACAGCCGTACCTTGCCAGCTTGACCCAGCTAATGACTGGAGAGCACTGCAGGCTGCTATTATAGCTTGATCAATCATCTGCTGAAGGTCCCATGCAAAATGCATTGCGCTTGTCTTAGCTAATGTATCGATATCGGACCCAAGGAGACAGCTTAGTCAGACCTGCTCACTTGTTAGTTTAATTATTTCTCCAACTCTAATATCCTGTCTGTAACGGGCATACGGGAGAGCGTTAGTCATTTTGTCACATTTCAGTTCACTGTCTACTCCCTCATGTTTTATTCATCCCCTTTCTGGCCCTGTGGTCAGCAAAGCTTCCACACAAAGTGACTATTAAACGTATTCGTTTCCTGACCCTTGGTACAATCTGACATGTTAATCATATTAAGTCCAAAGTCCAAAAGTACTTTCTTACTAAGAATAAACAATCATCTTAACCAGTCATGGAGGTTTATTCTCTGTGCTTAAGCTGGGACAATGGCAAACTGAAGCCAGGAAGGCTAAAAACAGTTCAAAAATATGATGTGAACATGATGGGGTATTAACAAATTTTACTTGAATTGCCTAGTAGTTGGTAAATGTGTTTGCAGGGTGTTTCTGTGTGCCTTACGTCCAATCAAAAGCTGGGATACTCCAACACTCCTTTTGCTGTGACTGACTGAAGGAAGTGATTAAGATTAAGAACAATATTTTACTCAGCCCCCCCAAAAAAACTTTTTGAATGCAAGTAATAAGAGTCTAAACCAGATTTAGAAAGTCCAATGAACCCAATTAAGACTGGTATTGACCAGTTTAGTTGCTTGAGACCATGAAGTTCTAGAAAATTACCTGATGGCACCAATGATGGAGTATGTTGTCCCTAAAGGTAAAGGTAGCTGAAGAGAAACTAATAGCCGATGATAGAGCGGGGTGTACAGTATCCTGGCTGGACCATGACACCCCGCTGTCTGTATGCACTTACCTCTAATTTACCCCTAATTTCCTTCCCTTAGCCCTACTTTCTATCTTTTTCTTTTAGCAAACCAGCTCTTCATTTTTCTTTTTCTATTCATTTCCTTTTCCTCAAGCAGACAATCAATTTCCGTCCCTGGCATAGCTCAGTGTACCTCTCTCTCGCTCTCTCTCTCTCTCTCTCTCTCTCTTTCTCTCTCTCACTCACTCATATATACACACACACACACATTTTTTATGTCTCTCTCTCTCTTTCTCTCTCTCTCTCACTCACTCATATACACACACACATTTTTATGTCTCTCTCCCTCTCTCTCTCTCTCTCTCTCTCTCTCTATCTCTCTCTTTGCTCTCATGGTCAGACAGCTGAAGCTGACCTTTTCACCGAATGCCGTTATTAGAGAAACTGACATTCAAACCCCAAGCCTGGAGGACAGAGAGAGGCAATGGCGGTCCCCCAGCCCCCCTTCACTGCCCCGGGTTCACCCATGACCCGTCACTCTAGACTGTGCACCAACGTGCCAATCACCTCTCCATTTCTCAGCAAAAGGTGCTGTCCAGCAGGAAACCCTATCAGGTATCTCAAGCCATCTAATGCTATCAATGATCTAAAGATTGGGGGAGATTTGAGTGGGTTTTAGATTTCTGTTTCAAACCCTTCAAGAGAGTTTTTTTGTTGTTTTTTTTTGTTCCACTTTTCTCCAACATAACTGTAGATGGACTGGCTACTGTGAATCGACCTCGGTGTAATTGAATGTTAATAAGTCTCCATGGAGTGCACTGCAATAAACTGGCAACCCAACTTTTGCACCCAAGTTATCAGTCTTGGGGGGTACAGCTGTGTATTTTTCTCCAAATTTCATTTAAATAGAAACAACATTATGAGCTGACTGCTAAAACTGTAGTTTAAAAAGCCTTATTTTTTCAAGTGACACATCTACACCTCTACTGGGCTATAACAACACATACACGCTTAAAATGAAAAGGCATACGTTTATAAAAGTTGACTTTAGAAGCAGGAAAACTGTCCAGAACTGCAGCTCTTGTGGGGTGCAGTGGTCAGTATCTATCAAAAGTGGTCCAAGGAAGGAACAGTGGTAAACTAATTGGTGAAAAAGTTCATGCTGGTTCTGTTAATATCTGTCTCTTGCATATGTGGCAGCAAAAGAATGACCAAGACAATATTGGGTGAGTGATCATAATTATATTTCTGATCTGTGTACACAGAACAGTTCTATTGCACTAATAATTATTATTTTAAGTATTTTCAGTAATTTAGCTCAATCAAATTAAGTGGTATAAAAAGGATATAGTAATAATAATAATAAGAAGAATAGAATAATAGGAATAGGAATGGCAGTGTGCTTCAGTGACAAATGGGAAAATCATGAGATTATTTTTTACATGAGATGTAAAACAAATAAGCCACGCTGGTCTGAATGGCTTTTCTGAAACAGACGTTGTGTGTGTGTGTGTGTGACACCTCATATGTAGACGTGTGATTGACTGCCTGCATGTGTTTGCACGCATGTGGTTCGCGTGTTTCATTTCGAGTACACTGGAGCAGTAGAACAGGTATGCGGGGAGGCAGATGGGGTGTGGCTCAGGCCAGTCGAGCAGGTCAAGCATGTGACCCACGCCGGAGGCTGGAGGGTGTGGAGCGTGAGAGAGATAAGCGGAGCAGGGACTCAGAGCCAATGTCAGGTATGATATCTGCCTGGGGGAGAGAAGCAGAGTTAGAAGACTACAAACACTTCAGGTGTGTTCTTCTGGCTCACAAACAGAAGGGCTTTTTTTTGTCAGTGTGCCAAGTTTAACCCTTTAGTGACTTCAGGCTGTGTCTTAACCTGTACAGATGTATTGTACTCGTCCTTCAATGATAATAGGCAGTCGACAGTCAAAGGTTTACATTTGCATAAATGAAATCAAACTATGACTGTTATGTGTGTGTGTGTGTGACTAAGTGACTATAAATACAGCCTTCTATGAGCACACTAAAAATGTGTAATATTTAACATTTTCCTATCATATAGTGGAATTTCTAGAAAATTTACCAAATCGAGGTTTGAGACTAGACCAAAAGTTACTTGCTTGACTTTTCTTGAACCGTTTTAGGCCAGGAAACATTTTTCAGCATTTTTCAGACACAATTATCCAAAGTAACTTACACAACTGAGACAGTGAATTATCTAAGTAATTGAGGGTTAACGGCATTGGTGGACCTTGAACCGGTGACCTTTAGATTATTTGCCTAATTCATTTACCACTAGGCAACAACAGCCTAATTTAACTAATCCAAATCCAGTTTAATGCATGCTTTGTGTATCTGAGTCTTATTCACTGGGCCAAATGCTAAAAAAGAATATTTCACTTAGCCAAAAATCCCAATACAGCAAATACATTACTTTAAGAATATCTGGTCTGTAAGATGAACAAATAAACTCATTTTTAACAGTTTGTAATATTTATTGTATTTCACTACACCTAAATGGAAATAACGCAGAAGTATCTCCGCCTCCTCTAATTTCTTCCATCCTTCATGTTTGTCTTTATTTTCCTTTCTTTCCCATCAAAGCTCCTCCATCCCTGAATCAGAGCCGGTCTCACGTCAGTCCGGTCTGCCAAATACACTCAAACAAAAAGAGATGGATGATGGAATAAAAAAGAAAGAAGGAGCATTCAGACCTGAAATAATTAGGACGTGTGAAGACTCATAAAGTCGCACCTCAGAAAGGTTAAACAAGCCTTTCAAAGTAACTGCACACATCAAGCTGACAAATCGAGACGGAATTCAGAAATATCATCCGCATTAGCACTAATGGAGCGAGGGATGAGGCTCGAACCTTTTTTATTCTTGTTGAGAATTATGTACTTTTAGGAAATCAGGAGCGATAAATGACGAAAAGTTACGAGAAGAAGAGACGCCCCGAAAGAAATAATCGTCTCGGAGACAAAAGCAGATGTAGCCAGGCTTAAACATGTTGCACTGCGGCGCCCCCTTCTCCCTCTGGTCCTCCAGGGTTCCGGAATGTTGACCACTATGACCCGAGCTATTTAGCATGATAAGTAATGGACACCTGCGTCCACCCCCAGCATTCCTTTCTGGCCTCAGAGCACCATAAGATACAATCGCCAAGTCCAGCCAGCCTAGTGGAGTAAGAGCACAGAGGTCACAGTGCACACACACACACACACACAAAGCAAATACAAAGCACATATGAAGTCCAATGTACCTAAACAAACATGACGCAAGGAGAAGACCGGTCTGAAGGCCTGTTTAAAGCACATTGTGTGTTTTATTTGTTGAGAAACAGCGGAAGGGATCCTGGCTGTGATGGGTATCTCTCACCTGTCAGACAACAGTCTGTAGCTGGTCACTGGCTGCCTGACCTTGACTTTGTCATGCCCACAGCAAACATGCAAACACTCGCAGGTGGAAAACCATTTTACCGACTGAATTCGGTCCACGGCAAGAACAGGAAATGAAAACGCTGATTAAAGATGTATTGATTCGTCATATTCATTTGGACCCAGCAGTATCTGTGAACCGGGGAGATCTACTAAAACTCTATCAGTGGTCATTTTACTGACCTAGACAACATCATTGTGCTATGCATAGCTGTTTGTGCTTGTAAACACGTTAGAATTGTGGACACCATCCAGGCATAACATCACGACCACTAAGGTGAAGTGGATAACGTCACTTCTCTCATCATCTCGGCACTTGTTAGCGCGTGGGATATATCAAGCAGCAAGTGAACAACTTCTGGTCAAAGTTGATTTTATAAGCAGGAAAATCGGATGTAAAAATTTGCATGCTATTATGGGGCCAATTGTGATGGTCAGAGCATCTCCAAAACTTTATTTCTATACCTCCTCACTTTCTATTAATAATGGTCCAAGGAAGGCACAATGGTAAAATGGCAACAGAGTCATGGGACGCCAATGCTGGCCGTCTTTCGATACAGCGTCAGAAAACACCATGGAGCACACAGAATAGTGGTCATAATGTTATGCCTGATTGCTATATATGATTATTATATATGGTTATTAATACGTCATAATTTAGGATTATAAAAATAAAAACAGTTAAAAAAAAAAGAATATGATCCTAATATCCCAGCATTGGTTCTGTTCTTGTCTCAACAACATGGTTGTGTTCACACACACAGGGTTTATAGAGTTAAACTCCTGACATCATGTTTATTATGCCAACAATCTTTCCACAGTGGTTATTAAAAGGTATAATTATTCTAATTGGTGTTTTGTATATTTATTTAGTGTTCATTACTTTGCTTGGCACTGATCACTGTACGGGTAAAGTTGCATAGTTGTATGCTATTATTTTATTTTATTTTATTTTTTAAAGGTTTTAAACACTTTGGTTACATTCATGACTGGACATTAAGTTACAGGTTGCTCATGATTTATCAGGTCAACGATGAGAAACGGCCAGGATTTGACTGTGCTAAATATTTAAAAGATTATTCCAGCCACTTGATGCAGGAGGATATTCCGTCAACAAACCAGCCACCGGTCGGGCAGCTAGCTGGCAAAACGATCAGTGCCTGCATCAGACACATGGGTGGGATGACCAGACTAAGTGGGTGGTGTTGTCAAATGCAGTCTAAGGATCCTAGTGACCAGAAAGCATGGGCAAAAAGCCGGTGCCCATAAGACAAGTGAGCATTAGAGTACTCTAAATCAGGAGAAAAGGGAAGAAAATATATTAATAAAGGATTGCTCTTGGAGGTGAAGCTTATTATCGATGTGTATGTGTGTTGGGGTTGTCCAAAAGAATCAAGAATTCTAGCTGCTACGTCTATCTATACGAGACGCTGTATGAAAACATTTAAGTGATAGTTTGGGCTATGGTGACGCAGTATCGGACACTCAGACTCAAAAGGTTCATTACAACCAGAAAATTCTTTAAAAACCCGAGTTTAAAAACATGCTCCACGCTGGCTGAATGACCGCAGACTCTGAAAGGGCCTCTCCTCCATTCAGAAGCCGTGTTGTCCCAGACGCATTGTGGTGCATGAAAGGGTGTGGAGAGAATGGAGATCAACTTGATCATGTAGCGTGCCGAGTTCAAAACATGCCCCTCGGAAGAGCAAACATGGCGGGTGGGGGTCGTCTGTGTGGGAGAGGGGGTCCGTTGACGGGGCGCAGGGGCTTGATAATCCTCCGACCAGACCCAGACAAACGAGTTCCTTTAGACGCTTCCTTTCTAGTGGGCCGCGCAGGCAAAGGTGTTCAGTCATGTGAACCTAAATCTCGAGCCCTGGCACCGCTGACCTTTCACCTCGTCTACGTTTAGCCTTGAAGAGCGAAGGAGTGAAAGAAGACAGAGTGTCAAGGAATGAGGGAGAGTTTTTGAAATGGGGGTTACCTTTGCAAGCAATGGTAGCAGAATTGTAATCTTTAGTTGGCTCAGTTGTCAGATTTGGAAGGTTACTGGTTCAAGCCCCACATCTGTCAGGTTCCCACTGTTGGGCCCTTGAGGAAGGCCCTTAACCCTCAATCGATCGTAATATATACGATCTTTGGATAAAAGCGTTTCCTACATTGTGAAAATATATTTGAAATTGTAGACCTGTTAGATCATGGCATGGGCTGGCTTTCCACCAGAAGCTCCGGTTTCCTAACCCAGTCCAAAGTTATGCAAGTGAGATGAACCAGAGATACAAAATTGTCTGTGGTGTTTGACACTGAACTTGAACTGATGAATTATGGGTAACCTATAACTGTCTTGACATGAATGAAACCGTAAACATATATGTATGTACAGTACAATGGAATTCTTTGTTTGGAAGCTGGGGTCAGAGTGCAGAATGGGGTACGGAGGCTGCACAGCAGAACTGGAATTCAAACTCACAACCTTCTAAGATCATAGATCAAAGCTCTAAACATTTCCCCAACTTCATCTGTTAAATCCTTGTGAAACATTATTGATAACTGTCCCAATATAAATCTGGCTATTATCACTGTACCCATTAAAATACATGTAACAGTCTCTTTGCCAAGGTAAAAGAAATACCAGTTGTTTTAGTAGATTAATTAAAGTAATTTTCAGTTTTTTAGAAGAAAAATAACTGTCTGATAAGATTTGATGTTAAACAAAAAAGTGGATACTGTCGACTGCTCCCGTTAAGGGGCTGGATTTGTTTGACACAGAAGCCAACCAGGAAATATTCAAGGGGTCTTAAAATTGGGTTCTTTTATACCTAATTCTCAGGCAAACTTTTTCTGTAAAGGATGAGAACGAGAGAGAGAGAGAAAGAGAGAGAGAGAGAGAGAGAGAGAGAGAGAGAGAGAGAGAGTTCAGAAGCAGACAGAAAGTCCTTGAATTTGTAAAATAAAGATGCAATGCCCTTTCGGAATGTGTTACAGGACATAAAAATGCTCACAGCGCATTTCTAGTGTATTCCTTCATGTCTGCACACTGTGTGTGTGTGTGTGTGTGTGTGTGTACATACACTGTAGGGCGAGCGCCAAAACAGTCTAAGGCTGGAGACAGAAGTGCACGGGGGGGTCACCTTAACACAAAACAGTGTGTGCACTAGACATAACACACAGCCTGCATTCCCTGGTTGAGATGTGACCATGGTGTTCTCGTCCCTCTTCACCCCGCAGCCATTAGCAACCGGGCCGGAAAGCCTCTGTGGCTCAACTTTAGCTGTCCTCTATGATTACCTGTTCTCTTTCATAGCAAAGGTGACCCAGCCGGTTCAGCTCTGCAGCGGCAATTAACCTGGGCTGCCTCATGTCGAGCGGGAGCGATACGTGTTAGTAGGACCACAGAGAAGCTTATATGAAGAGTGTGTGTGTGAAGGAGAACTTTAACATACACCAATATGGGTAAATAGGATGTCCTTAATAGTTCCCATACATTTATTGTGACAATTTTAGTTAGCCGACACGGTGGCTTGAGTTTCTAGCACTGTCACCTCACAGCAAGAAGGTCCTGGGTTCCATCCCCAGGTGTTCTACCGTGGGTGTACTTTGGGTGCTCTGATTTCCTCCCACATGCAGTTGAGGTGAATTGGAGATATTGTCCACGACTGTGTTCGGTATAACCTGTGCACCGATTAAACCTGTGCAGTGTTTAACCCTTTCCTGTCATGAAT
>JAYDZF010000034.1:2152270-2162557 GCA_034509105.1 Microcambeva barbata | reverse complement strand
GTCTCCACACCTGAATTCCATAGAAAACCTACTGAGCCTCAATGACCCTTCAAGAAGAGAAAGATTTCATACATCAGCAGATAAATAAGTCGAATTGTGAACCACATGAGACGTCATTGTCGAACTGTAATTGAGGCTCAAGGACACGAGTTACTGAGACATTGACATTTTTTGTATACTGCCGTTGGCTTTTGATTCAATTAACTGTTGGAGATGGGAACTCACCGTTGCATGCCTCTACTTAAATGCTCTTTTATAATAAAAATTCACTAGTTTGAACTTTTCATGTTTTCTAATTCCATCAAAAGCCAAAACTCTCAAACTTTAATAAATACTGACAAAAACTTTTTTTTTCACAACTGTACGGCAGATTGACCGTTTTCCATCAAAAGGATATTTCCTTTACCCATTGAGCTTCTCCTGGTACTGGGACACAATAGAAAGTCTGTCTTTCTAAAGTAACACTTTTTGACGAGTTAAAATCCACCTGCTGACATACAAAATATTTAATTAATTACCAAAATTTTTCCCCCCAAGAGTAAGATGTGTGGCATTCCTGTAACATTATGCAACGTTTAGTAAAACAATCCTTCAAAGTTACAGTAAAATCAGGTCGAGTCTGTGCGGTTCTAAATCAATAAATAAATCACTTACACCGGGGTCAGTGACATCTTTGTATTTTCCACATCTCAGGACCTGAAAAACAGAAAAAAATTATTTAGTTACACACTCTTGTGGCTGCTTCTTTTCACATTCCAGGGAGGGTTATTGCGTATTGAGCGCCATTAGCTGCTATCCAATATCCCCCACCACCTTGAGCAGACGCTCAACCGGTCAGCAGAAACCAGACTTACAACAGCACTGAACATCCTTTGCTTGATCCTTTCCCCACAAAGAGCAGCTAGTAATATGAAATAAACAACAGTAATCCACCACCATTAACTATTTTGCACCTAATTCTGTTCTAATGTGTATCATTACAATAAACAGAATCATTGAAACATCTGTACAGTAAACAAAAGTAGACGAAGCACAAACATTGGCGCCACTCACTTTCACATTCGTCACTGGATCCACCGTCTCATAAACACCCATGAAGAATTCAGGATCGAACATGTCCTGCACCATACAGCGGAACTTCACCAGGGTGTTGGGCTTCAGGTAGTGTAGGGGCACATCATTCAGTGAGGGCACCTATACACCAGAAATTATGAAGGACCACCTTTTAATATAACATTTTTTAACATAGTTTTGCAGGTGCTAACATTGGACCACAGTGATAAGAAATCAAAGAGGTTACATATACATATGTTGTGCACCAATCCGGCATAACATTATGACCACTAGCAGGTGACGTGAACAACAGTGATCATCTCTTCATCAAAGCAAAAATAGTTTGACAAGGACCAATTTGTGATGGCTCGACGACCAGGTCAGGTCATCTCCAAAAGCTGCAGCTCTTGTAGGGTGTTCCCGATCTGCACTGGTCAACATCAATCGAAAGTAGTCTAAGGAAAAACCGGTGGTGAGCCAGCGACAGGGTCATGGGCAGCCAAGACTCATTTACGCAAGTGTGGATCCGACAAACGAGCTACTGTAGCTCAGATTGCTGTAGAAGGTAAAGCTGGTTCTGATAGAAGGGTGTCACATTACCCAGCACTGAGCGTCGTTTACTTTCAGTTTCTCTTTAAAAAACTCCAAAGCTTTCTTCTCCCAAGCTGGATCAGTGTTGCTTTGAGCTGAAAAGAAACAAACCAGCATGTTTTATTCTCCAAACCCAAACCACTGGGGTTTCACAACGAGTTACTTTTTAATTTAGCTCACTAATAGGCTAAGAACCATGGATCAATCCAAAGGGACAAAAGATAATTCAAGATTGCGTTTATAAATAATAATCTATATTCACAAAATACACGTCTAGTCACTTAAGAAAAAAAGGAACAAATGTAGACCGCATAAATAAATTAGTAAAACTTTTGCCGTAGACCAAGCTAGCTAACTACATGGTTAGCTAAAAGTTCCAACTCGGAAGAAAACTGGTTAATACACATTCCTGTCATTATCCAGGATCTGATCTTACCAAAAATGCCGTCGACAACCCCCAGCGGGTTGTTGATCCAGTCGTCAACAGTAGGCATGACCAGATATTTTGGAAAATGGAAAAAAACAAACCAATTCGTCCCAACAAAGCAGATCGGCACGTTTCACTAGCACGCACACACGCGCAGCTCGCTGTGGCGGGAAAATGACGTCACACACAACTGTCACGTGACACAACGAGCCCCTATAATCGCCGCACAGCAGAATAAAGTGTTTGTTTTTCCCCCATAAACGTTACTTCTTGCAGGGTTTGGATTATTTCACCAATACTTTACACTGAATAGCGAACCAGTGTACACAGCATGCACCGATATATAGTGCACAGTGCACCATTATGCACAGCTGTTTTAAACTTAGGGAGAATGTTCAGCTAAACAGCATCAGCATTTATTAGACATATAGTACTATAATCTATACCCAATGCTAATATATAATGCATACTGCCCCATAGTGTAATGCATACTGGATACTTTACAAGTATATAATACATCTCAACAGTGTATATACTGAAATATACTGTATGTTGGTTTAATACTCAGTATGACAATTTTCCCAATAATACTACATTTGCTGTGCATCATTGTTGCTGTCTATGTACCTTGTCAAAGCACTTCTGTACTTCAACGGTTTGCATTACAAATACTAATGCAAAGTAAACTTTTAACTTGCAAATTTGTTTAGAGAATCGCTTGTGCTGCATTTATGGGCGGCATGGTGACTCAGTGGGTAGCGCCATTACTTCACCAAAAGGTTCTGGGTTTAATTCCGTGTGAGTTTCATCTGGATGTTCCGGTATTCTCCAAAAAGTCCAAAAGAATTTGGTTTGGCCTGTCGAAGCCACTAAAAAAGTGTTAAGGTGAGTGTGTCATATGATGGAATGGCTAGGATATATCCAGCGTTATATCCCTTATTAGGATGACTCGTTGGTAAACAGTGAATGAACGAATGCTTTTTACTGTTGAGAATCGTTTTGCGATTGATTATTCAGGTCTGGTGCGTCATTTTAACTGAGCTGTAGATGATATGGCTTAGTTGACCATACACGATTTTAATGAATTGCTTACTGTACATGTTATAGCTGTCGAGGATTCATGCAAGCGCCCGGCAAAAGTCTACGACGCTGAAGTTAGCTCCTTATTCGCAGAGTGTTCACATGTACACAATGCTGCGCACTTTTTAACGCGGTACGGACAAATGAACAGGATTTAATAAAGAAAGTAACGATCAATTTTCCCTCACAACACACAGAACAAGACAGACGAAATATTGTATTTCTTCCATTTTTAAATTGCTCTTTATTTGATTTATACGATTTTAGAGGTCTCTGTTTACAATACTTTAAAGTCAGTGAATACATTAATATAACCATATAACCGAGAGAGTAAAACATGATCTTAAAGCCTAATAAAGAAAGAACGCATTCTTCAAGTATCCTGCTGGTATTTTGAAGGGGTACAGACCAACCCTGACCGGAAACTGAAGCCGTTCCTCTCACTTCTTCCGTTGTTTTGTGCCGTGCCCCGTGGCGTTTTGTATACACGTTTGTTTGGGAGAGAACTGAATGGATGTTTAATATAGCTGTGTTCATGACCTGCCAACACAGTGTTCACAACACTTAAGGTAAAAACAACAAATACGCCTTTACCTCTACTATATAGAGAGATTTGAGTTATGTCGAATGTGCTGGCACTGCTACAGACTCTCCTCCATCCTGTTCTAACGGTTTCTCTGTAATTAGCTACACAGCTAACTAACTTAGCTGACTAACTTAATTAAGACTCGTTTTGTTTAATTGTTAATTGATTAATTCATGCTTTAAATGTTTTAATAAACTGTCTGTTGGTAAAATGTACTAGCTCTAAAACATGCTCTCGTTTAAATATATATTTTATTTTAAAAAAGATGATTATCAACTAACAAACAAAAATTGTCTTCAGTGAAGTGAAATGAGACCGTAAATTATTACACTCTGTCGAATAATATCGTTAATAGTAAAAATGCCTCTAAAATAAAAATAAAATGCGTAATGAATAAAGCTCCCGGTGTTAATTGTTTTATATGATGGCCGCCCATGACCCTGTACTGGTTTACCACTTACTTCCTTATTAAATTTTTGATATACTGATCACTGCTGATCAGGAACACCTCACAAGAATTTGAGATGCTCTGATCCAGTCATTTATAAATCGCAATTTGATCCATTTTCATCTTCTATCATCAACTTTAATGATAAAATGTTCTCTTGCTGCCAAATATATCCCACCCACTAACAGGGGCCGAGATGAGCATATAACCAGTGCTGTTCATATGTCTGATAATATAATTAGTGTTGATGTGTTCAGTTGACCATTCTGAGCAGTCCTACAAATCTACTGTATGTGATGGGATCATTGAGAAGAAAGTTGGACTGTTTCTCTTTACATATTCCATTTTTTTTTCCAGATGGTACATTCCTGATGAGGCGGATCAAAGTGGATATCATGGATAAGTACTATCAGCTGTACATCTGCACATTTTTTGAGACTCTGAATACAGAATGAAAAGTTCTAGGAATGCAACATGCAGAAAATGTCCTTCTGTGTGAATGCGGCCTGGGATTTTTCCACCTGTCTGCAGAGTGAGGATTTGGCAGGACAAAAATGATGTGTGGCTGATACAGAGAAGTGTCCCTCCGCTATGCCCAGACGAGGGTTGCCACTGCAGGGCCGGGTGCGCTGGCTCCTCCTGGGTATATTCTTGCTACTTGTCTTACTGTTCTTTGCCTATCTGCTGGAATGCACTCCGCCTGCAGATGTGAGTCATGTGTTGCCTGGTCTTGGAGCAGAACCTTACGGGAAGGAATATTATCAGGCCCTGCTGCAGGAGCAGGAGGAGCGGCACCTCAGCAGAGCAGCCAGTCTCAAGAGGCAGATTGCGCAGCTCAAGCAGGAGCTACAGGAGATGAATGACAACCTGAAGAGCCTGCAGGAGAAAAAAGATGGACCTGGGGCACAAGGTGGCCTGATCTATGGCAAAGATCAGGAACCCGGTGACCTGCTAGAATTCCTACATTCGCAGATCGATAAGGCAGAGGTGAATACAGGAGCCAGGTTTGCCAGTGAGTATGCTTTAGTGCCTTTCGAAAGCTTTACCACGTCAAAAGTCTATCAGCTGGAGATGGGCCTGACTCGACATCCTGAGGAAAAGCCTGTACGGAAGGACAGACGAGACGAACTTGTGGAAGTAATTGAGGCAGGTCTGGATGTTATAAACAACCCAGACGAAGAAGATGGCCAGGAGGACGATATGCCAATGCAAAGGCAAACGTTTACCGAGAGCCATTTTCTCGAGGGTAAGAGCGTGTGAAATGAAAGTTATTTTGCATTTTAATTCACTTTTCACGGTATTGCAGCGCTGTAATGTTGAAATCATGACAGACATTCCAGAACTTCATTAACTTGTTTGCTTTCTTTCCACTGTAGGGCTTTACAGGACTGAACGGGACAAAGGCACACTGTACGAGCTCTATTTTGCTAAAGAGAATTCCCATGAATTCCGTCACGTAACGCTCTTCCGTCCGTTCGGTCCGCTGATGAAAGTGAAGAGCACATCTGTGGACACAGCCAGCACAATCATTAACATTATAGTGCCTCTGTCTGGCAGAACTGAAGCCTTTGTACAATTTCTACACAACTTCAGGTGAGTTTTATTGGAAATTTCTATTTCAAATAGTCTACAGAAAAACTACATTTCTTGAAAACATGGATCTTTGTTTGTCTTGTAACATTTGGTGAATTATTTATTTAGCCAGTAAAAGTACAAAGAATACATTTGTTTTTACTGTCAAACCTAAATGTGTTCTGTAATTTATATATATAAACTAGAATTAGAAATTGTAAACTGATAATTTTGGAGTGGTCTTTTTTTTTGTATTTAGATGTACATATAAAGAAATGTATCCCTGTCAATGTAAGAACAGCCTAATCCAGATTGGATTGCTTTATATGAAAAAGGTCAAAGACAGCAACTGCTGGTAAACGTGTGAAATCACCAAGCCCGTAGGCAGTTTTATTTAACAATCAGTCATGCTACGATGATGGACATAGCTGCCTGGGCTTTGGAACAAGTACTTTGGAAAATCCTAAGTGACATCACAGTCAGCCACTCTAAATCTGAATGAAGCTGGAAAGTTCTCTGTCGGTGCTCTGAGCCAAAAGTCGTCTAAAATAAAAGGAAAGTAAGTGAAAACGTCCTGTCGAAAGAAATTTTACAATTTTTCAAAACCTCTTTTTCAGGGAGGTTTGTTTACGTCAAGACAAACGAGTGCACCTTACAGTGGTCTACTTTGGGGAAGAGGGCTTACAGGAGGTGAAATCATCATTGCAAAAACTCTCGAGGTGTGTGTGTGAAGACTTGTATAGTTATCTAACAACCGTTTGTTTTTTTTTTATTAAGGGGGGCTGTTAGACCGGCCATTTATTTTTCAGCTTATGGTTCAAGTCCAGGCTTATTTTGCTGTGGGGTGCCAGCACTGCCTTCTGTGTTTAAAAGTTTGGGCCTCCAGTGAACTAAACACATTTGGGATCTTGATTCACTTTAAACCAACTGTAGTCAGATTTTGACCTCAGAGTGTTTGGGACAATTAGAATAAGTCAGTCATTGTTTGTACTTTAAAGAATGAAGTTTGACTGATTAAAAACTTTTCTGATTTAAGTGAGGAGAGTTTCAGCAACTACACTCTTATTCCTGTGGACGAGGACTTTTCCCGTGGCAGAGGGTTGGACATTGGTGCTCATGCATGGACGAAAGGGACAGATGTGTTGATGTTCTTCTGTGATGTAGATATTTATTTCACTCTCGAATTCCTTAGCACCTGTCGCCTCAATACGTCACCAGGTTAATCATTAAAAAAGAGTTTCATATTACCTTAACTGTCTTGGTTTGTTTTTAAAGTGAAATTTCTTCTGTATTCTCAGGTAAACGAGTGTTTTACCCAGTAGTATTCAGTCTTTATAATCCTGCGATTGTTTATGGAAACCTTGAATTGGCTCCGCTCATTGAACATCAACTGGTATGTAACCTAACCTTTGTGAAATAAAAGAAATAGAATTTATTAGGGCGTCATGCTCATACTGTCATCTTTTAAAGATACATAAAAAAGATGCTGGGTTCTGGAGGGACTTCGGATTCGGGATGGCGTGTCAGTATCGCTCTGACTTTCTCAACATTGGTGAGTCGACATTACGTTTTCCATTCACCTGATTTTAAAAAGGAATTAATTCATGACATGCCGCTTTCGGTTTTGCCGTAATCCTACAGGAGGATTTGATCTGGAGGTGAAAGGTTGGGGTGTGGAGGATGTTCACTTGTATAGGAAGTATCTGCGGAGTGAGCTGATAGTGATCCGCACTCCTGTATCAGGTCTTTTCCACCTGTGGCACGAGAAGCAGTGTGCAGACGAGTTGACCCCAGAACAGTACCGCATGTGCATCCAGTCTAAAGCCATGAACGAGGCCTCTCACTCACATCTGGGCATGTTGGTGTTTCGAGAGGAGATCGAGAACCACCTCCGCAAGCAGGCCTACAAGAGCCAGAGCAGGGCGGAGGATTGAACTGGTCATGTTATCGGTTTACAGTTAAGCACAGTGTCTTGTTTGGAACTGAGACCCACCCACACGCCAGATAAACATATAGCATAACCTGGAATAATACTGAGGTCAAACTTCGTAAAACTAGTTTCATCATAAAAAACAAACAAATGCGTCATGTAGACTATTAAAAGCTCTGCAAATCATGTTCTGACATGCTTAAAAACCCACCAATTATCCTCTACATGGACAAAAAATACCTTCTTTTCATTCACATGTAGGAATCTTGCTTCTTCTTGTACATTATTTTGATTTTTATTATTTTACACTGCCACAATGTTATATTTTTGTAGTTTTTCCATGACCATGTGCACTATGATCGAACAAGAGCCTCTATGATACAGAATCTTGTTTGTTGGGATTCTAATGTCCCATTTTATTTGATTCCATTCATGACCAGGCAGGTAGTCCCAGGTCACGATTCATCACTTTATGTTTAACGCAGTCACATGACACAGCCTCAAAATCAAGGTTCTTTTTCAGGATGTTCCATCTTTGTCCCAGTTTAGTCGTTTTCGTCATTGTGAATCCATTGCCACTGATAAAGAGGAGTCGAACTATCTCGCGAGCTCTTTGAAATAACTCCGATCAGATCCAGTCACTTTGTGTCATGTTCAGTTCCATGCACCATGCAGGATTTCTCTGAGCCAGATCGGATAACCTAACCAGTAGTCTCCCACCCTTTTGAGGGCACCATGGACCGCTTTTATATAAGATTATTCTGGGGGAATTTAAATTGGAATTGCAAATAAAATTCAAAGTCGGTGTGTCGAAAGCTGCTGCTCCCACCTAGTGGTGATTGGGGACGGCAACACCCAATGAGTATTAAAAATACAATTGCTGCTGTTCTCCATGTATTTTTATTTTTTATTTATTTTTTTGCTTGGTAATAAATGACCCATGGACCAGCACCGGCCCACAGCCCAGTGGTTCGGGAGCACTTGATTGAAGTATGAGTATAAATGTGTGCCAGTGTTTTTGGGACATGCCTCGAACCAGTATAAACCTGCTCCAGAAAATAAATGAGTGTAGCAGAAGTGGACGAGAAATGTTTACTGTGTTCAGTTCAGCATGACCAGTAAGTGCACTATTCAGCCTTCGCTTTCTGTTTCATTCCAAGTTGCCCTAGAGTTTGCAGATGATAAAATTCTAATTTAACAGAACTGTTTTCTGAATTGTATAAGATTATGGCATTTATTAATATACATTAAGGGCATTAAGGACCGTTCATGAATTGACACCTAACAAGCATGTGTCCATGTGGAATGATCTCAATATTTTTTTAATAAACATGAATAAATATCTTGTCTTATTCCAACTCTTAACATTTTACTACAAACATTTTTAGATATTTTACTTTTAATTATCAGGGTTTTTTTATTTGTTTACAATCCCAGCACAACGACTGTTAAAATTGAGTCACTTTAAAGGCAACTTAAAGCAGATAGGTGGTGGAATACTGCATATTTTAATGCATAGACATATTTGGGAAAAGTATTTCAAAAAGAAAACTATTAATAGAACAAAATAAGTGGAATAATTTCTAATAAACAAAACTTCAGAAAGATGTGGAATAGGACTAGTGACTTCTTGGCTCCAGTGCAAGTCCTAATATTTATATTCACAGTTGTTCTCCACACATTTGATGTTTGCAGTAGCTACTAAAATTATGATTATTGGAAGGGAATTGAACCGTTTTAGCACATATTTGTTTAGAGAAGAGCAGATCCAGGAACTAGTCAGACAGAATCCATTTATTAGATAACTTCTCAGTCTTGGTTACTGTGGACAAACTAGTCTTCTTATATAATGTAGTGAAGTTTATTAATGGTTCATGTTGATGTAAGATGGTTTCATTTATAATTTCTTAATTTATTACACATGGGGTACACTGATTTATACAATACACTGGGATAACAACATCAAAGGGAACAACTATTTTGCCATCCTGTAAATCTGGAAACTGTTTAAGATAACCGAAGTGTGTGTGCTTTGAGTTTTGCGGATGCATTTCATTAATGCGCTGTCTGCTCCGGGTGGATGTCCATGGACTTATAAATTTCCTTAAGGAAGAACAAAGCCGTGTCCTCGGATTCCCTGTCACAAAAACATTTGCATAATATCAAATTAGACGGCATATCGATATTTTGATCTGAATATTTACAGTTACAAGAAAAAATGTGAACAATAAAGTTATAACATTTCTTTTTTTGTTAAATATAGGAAGCTTCCACCACATCACAAACAATGAAACTTAAGCTGCAATTCACAATTGTTTCCATTGCAAATAAATAATTTTCAGGTTTTGCAACAATTCTAACTAATTCAGTCAGCAACCGAGTCAACACAGATTAGTTTCATGCTGCTTCGTCAAACACAATGTTCTGTTCATTAGAAGTTGGTTGACATCAAGCTCATTTTAAAGGGTTCAAAACAACACGTACCAGTAACACAGGTGACTCTGAAGAGCAAAGAGATATTCGTTAAAGCTCTCGATGGGCTTCTCCTGCAGCACGTAGTCTATGCGATTGCCTTCGTTCAGCATTCCCACCTTTATCTG
>JAYDZF010000034.1:2070271-2085210 GCA_034509105.1 Microcambeva barbata | reverse complement strand
ATTTAGGATACTGTAACTTCAGTATAACATAAAAATCTCATAAGTTACAGAATAATGATCTCAGACAGGGCCTACAGACAACGTGTGCAGTCTGTGCTCTCCTGACATTGTGGGTTGTCTGTTGCAGTTTTACACAGTTTCGAATCATTCTTGGAGACTTCGACTATGACGGCATTGAAAGGGCAAACAGGGTGCTTGGACCCATATACTTCTTCACTTATGTGTTCTTTGTCTTCTTTGTTCTACTGGTAAGTTTACTTAATCAAAAATCAAATGTATTTGCAATTTAAGTAATCCTACATGGTCATAATAACCCTGGAATCTTTCCATCACATAGAACATGTTTCTGGCCATCATCAATGACACTTACTCAGAGGTGAAGGAAGAGCTCGCATCCCAGAAAGATAACATCCAACTTTCAGACATTCTCAAACAGGTGAGATGAACAATAAAGCATACTGTAAGTTTTGAGTCATCTAATAATCTAACCTGCTCATTTAAATGTTACCAATCTGTTTTTTTTCATGCTGTATATTTCATTTCAGAGTTACACAAAGACCTTAACAAAGCTGAAACTCAAAAAGGATAAGATCTCGGATGTCCAAAAGGTCTTGGAGACCGGGTCAAATGACCTGGAATACAAGGACTTTAAAGAAGTCCTAAAAGGGTAAGTCAAAATCTAATTAACCAATGACTTGTCCAGAACAAGACCACTATAAATGCTTTTCGTGTTTCTACTCAGGATGGGACATGATGAACATGAGATTTCAGAAGCTTTCACCAAATATGACATGGACCACAATCAGATTCTGGACCCAGAGGAGCAAAGAAAGATGAAGCAAGAGTTGGAAGAAAAACGGGTTTGTTTGCTACGTTATTATTCCCAAAGTTTATAGAGATTTTTCTAGTGTCATTTAAACATTGAAGTTCAAATGTAAAAGATGAATTTTCCTTTTTAGAATGCGCTTAATGCAGAGTTGCGGAATATGGGAGTCAACTTCTCAAGCATTGGTGTCAAGGCAGAAGATAACTCCAGCCCAGTGACTCAGGAACAGTTTCGGATGTAGGTTACATACAAATCCATCATTTACATTTACCAATGTTTATCACCACAATCTAGAAAAGTCAATTCTTTCACCATATTTTGGATAATCTGCCCCCTTAAATACAATCAGATGTAGAATCCTTATAAACAACTCACTGTATTGACTTACAGAAGCATAATGCAATCAAAACATATTGGATAACTGTGTAATGGTACCGTTCTGCTCGGATCACATGCTATGTGTTCTTTCTATTGTACATAACACACGAATTCATGCTGCACCTGTTCTAATGCACATTATTTCTCTTATCCAGGTTGGCCAAACATGTCGTTGAACTGGAAGGTTCTCTAGCCCGCACAATGTCCAAAATTGACTTGGTCATGGAGAGACTGGGACTGCAGGAGCATGGAAGCGCAAACAAAAAATGAAAAATGACCAACGATAAATGAGGTGAGGCTTGAAGTTAATAAATCGTACTCATTTCGCATTTTTGGTTGTTTTGGGCATTGGTCAGTAATATGGCCTGCATTTTGTATCCAACTCCAGTATTTTCAAAGCATTTATTTTCCTTAACAGTGCATTTATGATAGATTTAATAAACTCCGGCCAGTATTGCAAAATAAAAGAAACAAACAAAAAAAAAATCACAAAGAATTTGTAACAAGTACTTTTTAATGACTTAAACAACGATATCTTAAACGAGTTTCAGAAATCATGATTTAACTGTCCAAAATAGCACTTAATGGTAATGCCATATAACCACCCCCTTCACATGAGACATATCCAAATCAATCAACCCTCTAATCTCCCGTATGAATCTGAACAGTACAGATGATTTAGATGCGTTAGTAGACCACACCAAAGCTGCCACGCCCAAATACTAATCTTTAACATCTTTCGTTTGGTTTGTTTGCTCTTCTGCTTCGATACAGGAAGGTTGTCGATCTGGAGGGGACGTTGTGATCAAAATGGAGATCTCATGCTCATCACAAACTGCAGAAATATTGCATCAGACAAGGCTTCTCCTTTACTCCGAGATTTTAACTCAAACTCAATAAAAACTCGCATGTATACAACTTTAAATCACATGAAAATATAGACCTGTACCTTAGCTAACTGTGTAGGTGACCCTTTAACTCTTTAAATTATTGTGTATTGTGCCGAAGAGTACTGGTGAGGCTGTTCACTACAGATTGTGTAATTTAGGCACTTCATGATGTATCATAAAATTAGATCACTTAAGATTGCAACGGATTTATCTACTTTCTAACCTGTTACTACTTGATGGTAATATATTCAATAATGCAGTGGTTTCATAATCATCTTAGTAGCATTTTGTCAACTATAGATCTAATGCTAATATTCACTTGCTTTGCAAATGAACAGTTTATTTCAGGCTGCTGTCTGTTATATTTAACCATTTTAAAAATGTTAAGAATTCTAATGCATTAAATTAAATAAAGTGTATGTTTAACTGCATCTCATTGAATCTGAAATGGTACAGTAAGCACATTTAAAAATCGAATTAAAATGTAAGCAGTTACTTTTCCCCCCACCCCAAGATATGTACAGCTGTGGAAAGACAAAAAGACCATTTCAAAATGATAGTTTTCTAGTTTTATGATTTACAGGAACGTGAGTTAGCAAAACGAGTCGTTTAATTATATGAACTACAAAAAGAATTAAAATACAAGAAAACAAAGCTGCTCATTTTGGTCAAGCACACTCATATATTATATTATTTTCTATTACACTATATACTATTGTACAATTATTAATTATACTACTAAAATAAAGTAATAATTTTAAAGTGGTCTCTTATTTTTTCCATGGCTGAATATATCACTTACCCCATCAGGTTCATAAATCAAATCCTTCATACTTTGAAACACCACACATAGATTAATATATTCCTAGTCCAAGTAATCATTTATTGACTCATTTAGACTTAAAAGAAAATAATCAAATGCTAAACTGCATTTAGACATTTCCACCCATTACATTCGACTCTTGAAGCAACCTCAACACTGATTTGAAAACATGCATTTCAAATCTACAAAGTCCCTAAAATAAACCCCCCAAATCTCAGTTCTCTGGCTACTAAAAAAATGGCACGCATGTTTGTCAAATTTGCAAACGGACAAACTCTACCGCGGGCTCTAAAATCAACAGCACAGCTCTTTAAATAGGTCAGGGGTAGTAAACTGGGGGGGGGAAGAGTATGACTGCAAATTAAGGCTTCTTTGTAACGCTGAGTCAATTCCGCATGTCACAGACACTTGTCCATCAAGAGCAACATTGCTTCTGTTCGATCCAAATGAAGAACACATTCATACCCAGAAAGCCCCACTCCATACAGAGTTCTATTTACATTATTGGACATTGAGACCAGTTTGTAAAAGTCAATGTGAAATTTTACCGTCAGCAAATAATGATGAAAAAGTTCACGTATACATGATGTAGTGAACTTAAAGAGTTCTGAGAGAGATGAGGAGCTAATGTGATTTAAATATACACAACTGCACATAGAAAGTCATTTACATGTCAACATTTACATGTCAAGACACTGGGCCAACGGACCCTCAAAAAAAGTGCCTTTAAGTATATGTTTACTGTGTCAGGATGCTGATCTGCTCGGTACAAAACGTGAAATCCAAAATTTGACTAACAAGCAAACACGTCGGTTTAAAAGAAACAGAAGAGAAAAGCACTCTGCTTAAAACGCATCCTGCTGGCATCGTGTACAAGTTAACGCAGGAACCCGCACGTTCTGTATAACTGGCATCAAGCAAATATATATTAAATGCAGATGAAGATGAGGGGGGGTACGCTTTATTTCGTCTGACTCCGTTAAAACAAGAAAGGTACGTTAAAGTCAGTTTCCTGCTCAAGCGTCTATGATGAAATGTAGCTTCTTTGCACTTGAACCCTGATTCAGGTCAGTTCCGAATGGTGCCTGGTGAGAATCAAGTCAGCGACTTTAATTAGTCTCTTTGTTTCTTCCCGTAAAAGGAAGGCGGCGCTCGCAAGGTGACGCAGATGGCGCTGTGGGCTAACGAGCAGGTCACTGTGTCTGGTAGCCAGCCATGCCAAAGTTAGACTGGTTCATCACGGGGCCGGGCTGTGGCTGAGAGGGTGGAGTTCCAAAACCTCCCATCCAGGCAGGAGACTGTGATTGTCTGAAATGACCAAACAAAGTGTCAAACTGTGTTTCATGGTTATCACATTTAGAACTTCTTAAACATATAAAAGAAAAAGTCAACTATACACAACGCAGCCTTTACAATATTTCTTTAAAAGGGACATGTACATCTTTACTAAAAAGTGGTCAATGGGCTTTACAAAATTCACTCTCACAAAGAGATTTTACAAGCTTTGGTCCTCCCAGTCCATTTCAGGATGCTAATAAGCTGTTACTGGCTACAGCAACCATCCCATGTTTACGCTGAATGGGTGGGGCCATGCAAATTTCCTAATTGTGACATGGCAAAGAAGCACGTGACTCAGGACACCAATATCTATCAAGACTAACTGACAGCAAACCGATAGATGTTTAAAAGAGCAAACACAAAAGCCTGCAAAGTGAGTTTTGCATAATATGTCTCCTTTAAGGAAATAAAAAAGTAAACTGCATTTCAGTAGAGCGAATTCTGATAAGACGTTAATTTTAAACTTACTCCACTCCAAATCCCTGCTGATTCCATGTCTGTCCATACACGCCATAAGATGGTACTTGCCATCCATTTGTCACGTACTGCCCATACTGCTGTGGATTTCCATACACCTGATTCCATTGACCCCACTGGCCAAAATCCACCTGAGGGAAAAGGTGACATTTAAATAACCCATGATAAGAAAAACACACGCATCTACAACACAGTAGTGGTGGACACACCTGTCTAAAGCTCCCTGAATATGCATTATGATCGTAGCAAAACTACATATACAGTGCTAAAGCATTCATTATCGGACGTTTATCCATATTGATGGTATACAAAAGCAATTACAGATTCAGGTCAGGAATGTTAATGTAGTACAGAGAAATACACACTTGTTCGGTAACAGGCGGGACATTTTTAGTCATGTCAGGAGACTCTTTGCCCCAGTAGCACTTAACCATGTGGCCCTCAATGGTTGTTCCATTCACAGATACAATAGCATGGGCAGCACTTTCATGGGAGGAGAACCTGGATAAATAGTACATAACAATGATTATGAATAAAAAAAAAACCAGAGTACAGTTATCAGATTAAATGTTTATTCTTTGCAAGAGAGTAAAAACAGAAACAAAAAGGTAACAGTTTGCATTTTATTAACCCTTTATAATTAAATAGAACCTGTTAGAAGGTTCTCTTCAAAATGTATTCTAAAAATAACAAAATGAAGGATTCAAATGTTATTTGATGCCATCTAATGGAAGCAAAGTGTAATTACACATTGTTAATTCTAAACGGTAGCTTTATTAATTTAAAGGTTTTTTTCTCCATGTATTTTCCATGTAAATTGAATCTTATATGTTCGTGCAACAACTGTGAATTAAGCTGTAAATATTAGTTAATAATGTGACTGGAGGGAATTTTCCTTTCATGACCATGTTACGACGCAGCGTAACGTCTTTCAGCCATGATAAATTGTATATTTAGACAAACTTATACATACATACTCAATATTGTTTATTCGTTTTTGTCGACATACATTGAATCATACAGGCCAATACCTCGAGTCAAACATACCTGATAAAAGAATAGCCTTTCTCTGGGAAAACTCTGATTTCCATTATTTGCCCAAAAGGTGAAAATGTTTGCCTCATTACATGATCTACAGTAAAGGAAAAACACAGATTACATGCAATACGTGTAATCACAGTGGCATAAACTGTAATCTCAAAGTAAGTGCACCTTACCTGTGAGTCCTGACTGGATGCCACCACAGTACACTGTGCAGTTTTGAGGACTAGACTGGTTCACAACATCTTCATATCTCAGCTGCTTTGAACTGCCTGACATTTCCAAATATATATATAAATAAATTCAGATCAATACAATCATCAACTAACATACAAGTTCCAACTTTAGTTTCAATGTGGTAAAAATAAGAGCAAAAATCTACTCACTTTCTTGAGCACTTTTAGGGGCAGGGGGTTTCCGAGTGGCCCAATTAGTCCGGATCTGCCTTCCGCCCAACCACTGACCACCCATTTGTACTATGGCATTCTCTGCATCCTAAGTATAAGAAAGACACAGGTTACTTCATGGGCCTTTTACAAAAAGGAATGTAGTAAGGCATGTGCTACACTGGCAGCCTGTTTTAATCAAGTCCTTTTGGCTTTGATAATCAAATAAAGTCAAGTAATGAATTTACAGATTTTAAATCATAATAATAGAACTACATCTGAATTTAACTGAAATGTGTCATGATATATAAATATAATAAACAGAAATAACCTTCACTTTGTGTTCCTGAGCTGGAGTCTTACCAGTTTGTTATAGAAGGACACAAATCCATACCCCTTTGATTTCCCAGTTGTCATATCCTTCACCACACGCGCATCCCTGAAAGAATAAAATAGCAGAGAACTTAGTCCACTTTCAATCAGTCAGCATGGTAAAAAATGAAAACTCAACCCCCCACTCCATACACAGTACTGTGGTATACTCTGATAGAGCCCTTAATAGACTAGTGAATTAATAATAACACTTAGCACGCCATCTCCTGAAAGGTACACTATAAAGTATAAATACATGCAACCTACACTACAGGTTTTAAAAAAACTCCTGACTTCCAAAATTGTTTGTACACACTAGGTTTTACAGGTTCATACTTAAATTTATAAACTAATGCAAATAAAATCTATTTTTGTTCACCATGCATTCCTAACAGTTGCAGTTTTCTTTAATCCTACCAACAGAGATACATAGAAAAATCAAAAAGAGAAAATAGGAATTAAACGGCATACATGGCCTGTTAAAAGATTTCTTTATTTTTCCTGGTCAATTCTTTATCACCAATATGAAGTTTGGGAAGCTGCAAATTTCGAAAAATTGACATTTTCAGACTATTAACACAACTGATCAATCCATAAAAAAAACATCACTTATCACAAGTTGAACAAATACTGGTAGACTGTTAACAGCTACACTACTTAAGTGTTAATACAAAATATTGCAGAATATAAATTTAAAAAGCAGAGAGTAATAGAAAACAATCTACATCTGAGTTGCCAGTGAGCACAGTTCCTTGCTGTTAGCCTTCAAGCTCCTGTCCAATCCTATGAGCATTTCTGTAAAATAACCAGAGTGCTATTAACTGACACTCAAAGCTAAAGAAGAATCTGAAATGTTTTAGATGTATAGCAACAATTCACACCATACATTAAACTGTTTGAAAAGTGAACAGTCAGAACTTACCATATCTCCAATTAATCAGGGAAGGGTTGTGGTGTAGATAATCTTTTTAAGAACAAACCTTAAACACCTTTAGAACATAGTTCTAAAATACATTAATCACTCAATTCACTCTAAAGGTCCTAAACACTTAGCTGCACTATTGGTTTGGGGAAGAGAAAAACATGTGTCTCCAACTCTGAATAAAATACTGCAATATTGGTTTACTACTGAAGTTTTACTGTATCTACGACTACAATGGGTTGTTTTAATTTCTGTAGAAAAAGCTGATCATGGAAACTAACTGCTGCAAAATACAATCTGTTAGATAACCATCTGTACCAGTATTCTAGCTCAGTATAAAAGCAGAGAGCAAAAACTCAGTACTTACGAGATTTTTCCAAACGGAGCAAAGGCAGCTCTGATATCATCAGTGGTGATTTCAGGACTCAAATCTCCAACAAAAACATGGAAATGATCTAAACAGAAGAACGTTAAAGGTTAATTATCCATAAACATACATTTATTAATTAATTGGACAATATCACTCACTGGATGTATCTTTCTTTTGACTGCTTGGAGTTGTTGCCCAGTTTACTTTGACCTCCTGCATGGGTTTAAACAAAACAGCATTTTAATCTAAAGTAATAAAATAAGCCAGTGATATTTAGTACACACAAGAGAACAGCAGTAGGTACCTTTCCCAATATCTTCCGTCCGTTCATTGCTGCCAGAGCAGCTGCTGCATCCCTGTGCTCATAAAATTCCACAAAGCAATACGGGTCATTGCTTGTATGCTGCAATATAGAAAAGCCAATGTTATCCAGTCGCTGAGAAGAAACAGCAAGAAAACGCCATGTTACAAAAACAACAATTTACTTCTCGTAAATCTCCCCAACGCCTGACTTCATAACAACAACTTAAGCCATTATTTTTGCTGCTGATACAGTAAGTTACTAAAAAATTACATGTTCACAGAATGGATCCCATTCTGAAAAATGTCTAATATTTTGCAGTGGTGGCTTACCTCCGTTATCATTTTACAACTCTTACAGGGACCAATCTGGGTAAACAACTGAAGAATTAAGTTCTCCGTAACATCCCTAGATAGGTTTCCAACATATCTGAAAGGAAAACGAACATCATTAATTAAAAATAAAAGTGTTGCTTTCATTACGAAGATATATTTCTCGGACTGCAGAAATCAGAGAAAATATTATCTACATAAAATCTTAGAAACATCCAGGTCAAAATCACATCCGTCAATTAGCTTTAATGTAAATCATGTGATGTTTTCAACTTTGTCAATAATACAAAATAAACATGCAGATGCTCGACTATGAGGTTGCTGGACAAGACATTTTATATGTTTTAAATAGTGACCGCTATGCAATCTTTAGCAATAACAGCAGCCACTCTTAAGAGATGACTTCTTGCAAGACTAGAAGTATGTCTGCGGGAATTTGTATCCATTTAATAAAAAGAGAATTTGTTTGGCTGTGTACTGATGTTACTAAAGAAAGTCACAACTGAGGTTTAAAACAATGGCACTGTTCATTGTAAGCAGCTGGAGTTTCTTTAAACAGAGCTTTTCTTTATGTTTAGTATGGAAATGTAAAGAACTTCGCATTGGAATAGCAAACGACATCGATAAACTGCTGCTTCAAAGTTGGAATCTTACACATTTTATTCAGATAATATATATTGCGCTGTTGTGCATTTAAGTAGTTCTTGTGGCTGAAACACAAATTTAAACATTTAAAGAAATGCCCCATTGCTTGTGTAGTGTGGCAGCCCAAGTACCTTTTGTTATTGTACTGATGGAGCTATTTGTGGACTTGAAAGTCTCGGATCTCTCAGATTATTCTAAACAACAAATATACAGAATCGTACAGTATAACACGAATGCTAAAGCTGTTTAATGAGTGGTTTAAAAAACCAGTGATCACTACTTTAAAGAAAAGGCCTCTGAACATGAACAAATCAAACAATAGCTAACATGTAGCCAGGTCGGCTAACTGACGCTAATACTGATGATCCCAATAACATTTAACAGGTAAAGTTACCAGTCCGTTAAACATGCCTGATAATCAGGCGATTAGTTATGTGGAGTCATTCAAGGTAAATTAAAATAGACTTAAAAAAGCGAGCATACTAGCTAAAAAAACAACAAAGCGACATTAACGACGGTTACCAACAAGCTAGCACTTCAGGACCGGTAACAAAGGTAAACCAGAAGGTACGGTGGGCACAAAAGTATAAAATAAACACACAACAATATAACTAGTGATTAAAACTCCGAACACCCAGTGTGTGTCTCCAGTTTCAGTAGCACTTACAGATAACCAGATATGGCTGTGCTGACTCCAAACTACTAGAACACTCCAAGCCAAAACGCATGCACTGCTATTGTGTTCAAAAAGACTTACAGGGTTTTCGGGTTGTTCTCGTCTTCCATTTTTAATTTCTGTACAGGTGTGTAAGTATAACTTAAAAACGACCCGAGCGTGGTCTTATTTCATGTAAAACAACCCGAAACTGTTTAAGCTAACGTTAGTTACTTTCTTTATTGTGTAGAAAATGGCGAAACCCGGCCAGCCAGGACTTAAATCAGTGCGCATGCGCGAGTCATCATTGCGATGACAATCGTAGTCTAACTGGGCACGTACGCGCGACGTAAAGATTCGCTGATCTCCAAGTAATCAGCACAATATAGTGCAAGCAACTGCCGTATTGGTTGTGATGTATATATTTACGTTTACATGTACCTTCACTAAAACGACGAGTTACAGTATATAGCAATAATGTACTTAATTTTTTAATTTTTTTTTATTTGTTGTTTGGAATTATTGTATAGTTGTATTGCAGTGTATTTATAATTATGAAAAATTATGGTACATATCAATATGGTTTTGTAAACATAAGAAAAACAAAAATGTCGCAGTTCTCTTTTTACCCAATATTTACATCACAAAGTCTAACTTTCCAAATCATCACAAAGCATGTATTGTTTAGTCTTTATTAGTAGCATAGCATATCAATTATATTTATTCGATTACTGCTGAAAATATAGTTACAAAAACATTCTCAGTAGATTGTATTACATGTTAATAATCATATTAGCATAATTAGGTAATTTTGTATGGGGCACCTGGACATCATGTTTTACATGCCTAACAGAAATCATTTACATCATGATCACCAGCTTTATATTTTAAAGATTATACGAAAAGATTTACACGAAAACACCAAACTGAACTGCCTGCCTGCAGGCCTGTCTCATACCAAAACCATGTAGTGAATGTTGAAGTTCTGTACAAAATACTTGCAGAATTTTCTCATTAAAATATCATTAATTTGTGTTTGCAGTTTCTAATCCGTCAGATGTTGTAAAAATCATTTTAATTAAAGAAATAATAAAGTATATTATTATCTTTATTATATTATAACAAATAAAGTTCATAAAACAATAAAAAACTAAATAAAAAGGTTGAACATGATTTAGTATCAAAGAGAATGTGTTTTGCATTTCACTGCTGTCAGCATTTTACACAATGACTCAAGTTTCTTGGAACTAGGATTTAATCTCACCCTGACATGAGTACTGTGAGTGATAATAATAGTAATATTCAGAATACCAGCCTTAGACTAGTGGTTAGGGAACTGGACAATTAATCCGAAGGTTGCTGGTTCAAACCTCACAATTGCCAAGTTGCTACTGTAACTCGGATAAAAGCACCTGCTCACATATATGTAAAAATCTAAAACACAAATTAATTAAAAAATACATTTAATTTTAAAAATCTAAACGTTAACAATTACAAACATATCATAACAATACATAGTAAAAGAGAATAACAATTAAAACAACACTAATAATAAATCACTTAAACTACTTAAACCTTAATTAAATATTACAGTCTGGGTTTAGTAATACACCTTTATTATAAAGTTCATTTTTTATTTGGGATCCCCTCGAGTTACCCTTCTCAGAAGAGTAACCTGGCTTAATTAAACTGGTTAATGCCAGCTCAGTGTCTTCTCAGCTGGAAGTTTCTGTTGGAGTGAACTAGGTGCTTCGAGAAGTCCAGCCCCTCCAGCGCGTCACCTCAGCCCTTCTTTAAAGGATCCGAGTGCGCCGTCATGGCTCAATATTCAGCACCGAGACCTTACCGGACTATGAAAACACTGTCTCCTGTAGAAACAATGGCCACGAACGATCCTCTGCCGCCAGGATGGGAGATTAAAATTGACCCTCACACAGGATGGCCGTTTTTCGTGGATCACAACAATCGCGTAACGACGTGGAACGACCCGAGGCATGACAGTAAGCGGGTAAGCGGACTAGCCTCCATATAATTGAGGTGCAGGGCACTTAAGTTCAGCTGTTTGTTTCATGCATGCAAATGATGGAATGTGGGTTGGCCGGTGATTTTCTCAACATCGATTGTATCCCTACTGCTGGGTTTATACTACTTTACGTGGGTTGTCAGAATGGAGTCCATTTTATTAAACTGCGCAGTTAAATTCCAGTGAATAAATAGGCGATGCGGTCGGTGGTCGGTGGTGACTCAGTTGGCGTTGGGAAGTGCGGCTGCGGTCCTAAAATAGCGCGTCTTCTCATGTTCATTCTACTCGCATCGACGGGCTTCTAAATATTTTTGAGTTGTGATCTAAGCTTGACTGAGGTGTGTGACGCACTGCAGTCTTTATGTCGCCCGAGTGTTTGCACATCTCCATAAGGTTTATTTAAAGATCGGGAGCTGTGCAGAGATCGAAGCTCGTCGGCAACGTCGCTGTGCGGGATCGCGCTTCACGAAGTTTCCCTTACAAGGGATTTGAGACGGATCCACCCTCGTGTGCCTGTGTGAGAGCATGTCAACTTTTATTCATCTCCCCCACCCAGCAATGTCTTTCTTGTTACACAGCACAATATAACTTAAAGCTTCAATACGAACAACTTGTGGATGATGTTACTCATAGGGTCGCATGTATATACTGGACTATTCCAGGTGACAGATGTTTAACTAGACTGTTGCCACACTTTCTGGGATAAAGGTTGCCAACTTAATATGTCCAAAGTTCCAGAGATTTTTTTTTTACTGTTTGAGAGTTTCTTTGCTATAATGACTTCCCTTATGTACCTTAAAATGTATCTACATTAAAAATAACAAAAAGTGCCTATAAAACATCCTAAACATGCATTTATGCATATCAACTCACATTTTAAACTTTTTCCTGTAAAAACAATTACATTTTCAAAGTCCCAGGAGTTGAACTTCTGGTGTCTCCATGTTGGCAACCCTTGTGTTGGTACACCGGTTACATAATTAAATGCTATGGCATAGCTTTAAGTAAGCAGTTATAGGAGAATTGATTTTTTTTATTAAACAAAAAGTTAAACTACGTAAAGACAAAAACGCGTGTCAGATCCTAATACTTATATACCTAATATATCTTTGGACAGAATTATGTACGTCGATAAACAGCTTAAGTACAGAAACAGTACTAATGAGCCTCTGCTGCCAGGATTGGAGATAAACAAGATAAACAAATAATTCATATTCTTTTGTCAATGTAACATGTAAAAAACGTTAACGTTGTGTTTAGAATTAACCAATCCCATTCAACTCATGTTGAATTATAGATAATTAAAGTGACGGATTAATCCCTTATAAAGTTCAACTCTTTTAGTGGGCATTTCCTGAAACGATCTACAATGAACTTACACAAAAGAGATGAAAGAGAAACATATCCAAGCCATTACATATACAATGGAACAGCATAAACAGTCCTCAACAAGATTTTTTAAAAAGAAATAAAAAATAGGATAAAATATACTTGACAGAGACATTAACAAGAACTGGACGTCTTCCAACACTGATTAAAACCCAACAAGAAATCTGAGAAAATGTCAAAAGGCATACAGGAGCATTAAAGGAGTTACAGGGGCTTCTGACAAGTACTTGTTGTGTGCCAACTATTCCCCATATTCTTCATATGTTTTGACTGTTGGGTAGGGTGGCAAGAAAAACATGTAACATGCAAAACCCAACATCAAGTCTGCCAAAAGGGTGTGAGAAAATGTGTCAGAGTGTGATGAGACAAATGTTATGCAGCACTGCACAGCAACAAATGAACACGACACCTGCCCGGAAACATGCTGGTGGCAGCATCACACTTCTGTGCTGTTTTTGTTTAACTGAAACTGGGACTTTAGTGAGCAAAGATTACCAAGCCAAGATGTGCCATGCAGATTTTCTTTTATTTAATAAAATAAATATGTATTTTAAATTCATGTAAGCAGGCTTTTTTAAATTTTGTTTTTAATGTTTTTGTTTCATTGCCTACAGTGTATCTCCCCAATCCAGCTTCTTTAAGTCTTTGATCACTTTTTAAAGTTACTTATGGAGAAACATCAGTTCATAAACTATAAAAACACATTCCAGTGACAAAGTACTGCTGAAACCCCGGGGGTGCAAACTAGAACCCACCAGCTGGTATTTCTCATTAAGAAAGATCAACACTAGCTGTTGTCCCAAGTTAGGGTCACAAGGAATTTGCTGGAAAGACAGCTGCCAGGAGATAAACTGGCCGCATGGTCATGCCTCACAGAGACTGAAGGTCACTCACAAACAGTCCTCCATGTTTACAATGACACGATTCAAACGTAGTTTTTCTTTTATCAAGTCAGCATCAGATACACGATTAGGAAACCTTCAATACTTTAAAAATAGCCAATAACCTAATCTGCTGACCTTAAATGTTATCAGCTTCAAAATCTATTGTCATTTGACAGATGCTTTCATCAGAGGTTTTGATTAGCAGTTTAAAACCCTTACTGCTAAGTCTCTATATTATTTTTAAACATGGAAGCTTTATTATTTCGCTTGTCTGGGACCACCACAATGAATGAATACTTGACTAAGACAGGCATTTTTGCTTCATGCAAGTAAGAGTAACTTTAGTGAAGCCCACCCCCTCACAAAGTATATTTTAAGCCACAGTGTCTCATTGAGCACACACAGTGAGTCATGTCGTGATGGTAAATGTATGGTAAATCAGTATAGAAATACATTTGTGAGATGATTTTTACCATCAATATGATGATAAAGAACCATTAATGGATTTGACAGAGACCCTACGATTAATTGTCGCTTGGCTAGGGTATTCCTTCCTTGTGCCTGGTGTTTTCCAGTGGAACAGAACACAATGTGACTCTGACTAGTGTAATGCATCGATGATCATGAACTGAAAACAATAATAATAAAAAAAGACAAGTGTACAGTATATGTTTGAAATGGTGTCATCCTAAGTAAAGATATTTTTTACTGTGAGGTCTTTTTGGCTTTGTGCCACTTGAATAGACAAACTCCTCTCAAATTAGCAATTTAACTAAGTAACACCCTAGACTCTACTCTAGAATTTTTTAATGTGCTACTGTAACGTAAATGCACTTTATTTACTGGTAAAGATAAAGACATATACAGTTTGTTTAAAATTGCATACA
>JAYDZF010000034.1:159799-171995 GCA_034509105.1 Microcambeva barbata | reverse complement strand
GGCGCGGCGGCTTGACTTTAGCTTTAGCGCTCAGGTGAGTGTTTTTATGGAACAGAAAAATCAACCTGAAAAAAACACAACCACAAATTCTTCTTCTATTTATTATAAATAAATCCTATTATGATTATACAATATTACTAATTATACTTTTATAACTTTAAAAATAACTTTAAATTTATTATTAACCTGTTTTATTATTGTGATTTAAATTATTATTAAAAATAGAATTATCACTGTTATAAATTATTCATATTATTAGTTATTAATATGCTAATTAAAAAAAACTATTATTATTATTATTTGTTGTTGTTCTAAATTCTTGTTAATATTTTTAATAAAATATTAGTCTGTGTTCATATATGATAAAATAATAAATATGAAAATGTAATAAATAAAAAAATCACATCACTATTTATAAAGGAAGTTATAATTATTATTTTCATTCTGAAAAGTTTGTTGCTTTGACTACAATTTTACTATCAATTTAAATTATTTATAATATATTATTATTTAAATTTATATTATTATCGTTACTATAATCTGTTTATTATTTATTCATCAATAATGTGTGGTCGGTAATTTGAGGAGACAGATGTGGAAGAGAAAGTAAGCAGCACCAGATGTGCGAGTACTGCTGGAGGCCGAGGAGGGCGTGGCCAGGATTATTAAACACAGACGGCCGGAGGGTCAGACGGGCGCGGGACGACACACACACCCCCGGCTGTCTGGGGGTTCCATTCTTCTGAGAGAAACAGGAAGTGATGAAAGCCACGGGGAGCGTGAGGATGCGACCTAACAACCAGCAGATACAAACACCAGGGTTACTATCACCAGGTCTCACTCACACACACACACACACACACACTCACACACACACCTCACCTCGCTCTAACGAGACCTCTGTTCCGCCTGAAACCGAGGAGGAGGATGATGATGGAACCTTCATCTTCTGTTCCTGTGGTCCAGCACTTAAAACGGCCTGCAGAGACTCCATCAGCTTCCTGTGTGACCTCACAGCGGTGTCCAGATGTTTCCTAAACACATCAAACACATCAGTCACTTCACATACTCCAACACACACACTAGTGAACACCAGGGGGCGGTGAGCACACATGTTTACATATATGCCTATAAACAGAAAACATAATTGTAGGGTTTTGTCCGTGTGGTCAGCACAAGCCTGCTCGATTGAGGACAGTGAGCGGTCCTTTACCTATCTGTGTACATCCGTGACCTCTACAGATCATTAATACACACATGAGAGTTTTAGATGTGATTATTATAAATGTTATTAAACTCACCTGAGATTGTTGATCTCCTTCCTCATGACCGAGACCTGCTGAGTGAGCCACTGCACACGCTTAGAACAACTACACGCTCCTGCCGACATCCTTTAAGACTTTAATATCAGTTTAACGTTTAGTTTAGGATAACTCAGGAACTACAACAAAAACAAAACAATAGTACATTCGGTGTAAACCGCTTAAGCTGTCCTCTCACGTGGGCCGTTTTCTTTTTCCTACCCGTTTTCCTACAAGCCCCGCCTTCCTGTGTCACGATTTGCCAGTTTGAATTTCAAGTAGTATTCCCATTGGATGGTTCTAACCTGACTGGCCAATTATAACAGCGTTGATCGTAAAAACGGGTGGAATGAATCAGGCGTTCGGTTCCTGTTATCATGGAGTCGATTCCGGTTCTGATTCTATGTTTTGAAAATTGTTTTTATTGCATTTTTTACAGACTACAGAAAATATAACATGTTTTTTTTATTGCACTGACTGTTTAATCTTGTTCATTCGTTACTGCATTGTTTTAATGGTTCGGATTCCAGGTGTTCAGAATCCAATACTAAACGTTCCTGCACCTTTAGCCTTAAATGCAAATCGAGTCTAATTTATTAAACTGTTAATTACTTACATTAAACTAATTAACCATATACATTACATTATATATGATGTTATATAAAACACTGATAGTACATTATTTTGGACCTACCAGCAGAATAAACAATCAACACAACATAAGTACAAATTGTTTTATTTAAAATGATTCATTTAACAACAACAAAGAAAAACTTTTCAGGCATTGACTGACACATGAATAAATACACACACATGTTCGATCCCCACTTAAACCTTCTGGTGTGTTCAGAGCTCTTGTTCTTGTATTTCATGTACAAAACTCAAATCAAATGAATCAAATGAAGCAGGTGATGAAAGCAGTGGGGCCGAGATCAGAAGCCCTTCCTGAACTGAGTGGTGGGATTGGTTTAGATCATATTTCCTGGCTGAGGCGACACTAACAGTGAATCTGAAAATCCTTTGATCGTTTCAGGTACACTGGCGGACGCCTCCTCAACACCACCTGTAAGGAAACAGCAGATTTAGGGTTCGTTTGTTTATCTGTGTTTATTTGTGCATTTTCACTTTTCCTCTGTTTACTTCCATCCCACTGCACAGCTTGTAGCCAATCATGTCTCTCTATATTCACATTATGGATTATTCACAATTCATCCACCAGGTGTGACTGATCAATCACAGTGAATGGTTCATGTGACAAAAACTCTTCAAGGATCAATGCTGGGAAAGTTCTTGGACTTTAGCGTCTCCTGAAATACAATACCACCGACATGGACGTCATGAAGGTCCACAAACAAATCTGAAGGATCTGGAGATATTCTGTTTGGTTGAAATGGTCTCACATACTGAGATCAAACCAATAAATGACTAGATTATATTTTTTAACCTTGATCAATGATAAGGTCCTCTTGAGGAAGCAGTTGGTCTTCTTCTTCATCTGGACCGAGATCCTCTATCAGAACTCCATGAGAGACTTCACCAATGACCTTCATCTCTGGAGACACATAAGAAGGAAGAGCAATCGGGGGAATCTGAGGAAGAGTGGGTTCAGTGACGGGAACTTGGACGGGGATCTGGGCAGCAACTGGGACTGGTGCAGAAACGTGTGCAGGAACTGGAGCTGCTAGAGGAATCAAAGCAGCAGATGGAGCCAGGTAGGGTTCAGAAGAGACAATAGGGGCCGGAACAGGAGCCGCCAGTACAGGAACCTCTAGATCAGGAGGGACAGTAGGGGGCGGAGCAGGATCAGTATTAGTCTCCTCCACTGGTGTTGGTGTTTCTTGGTTCTCCAGATGTTCGGGTTGTTCCTGCTCCAGAGTGAGGTTCTTCTTCGGCCTGCCTTTCTTCCTCGGAGTGCTGGCCGGCTCTCTCCTCGCTCTCTTCCTGCTCTCGGCTCTGTGGATGTTGAAGAACATACAAAACTCTCAGGAAGTGCCCACGTTACTACTGGTGCAGTCACTTATCTCTATTAAATGATTGTTCTGTAGCACTTGGGACCACTGTACTGTGATGTTAGTCTGATCTCTGGTGTGGACTGCCTCAGCCTCTGAGAGTCCCTGCAGGGGTTCATCGATGGTTGTAGGGCTTGAACAAAGGACCCTCTGATTACTAGTCCAGTGCTTTAACATGCCTGGCTTGCACTGCCCTCTTTTGACCATCCCATGTACATGGGTAGCACTGTTGCCTCAAGTCCAGGGTCCAGGTGTTTTCAGTGTGTAATTGGCATGTTCTCCCTCTGTGTGTGTGGGGGGGTCTCCTGATCACACTTTCTTTTACTCACGTCAATGGAGAACATGCAAACTCCACACAGAATCGAACACTGGATCTTCTCAACAAAGGACCTTAGAGCATAGTGGTTAAGGTACTGGACCAACCATGGAAAGGTCACTGGTTCCAATCCCACCACTGCCAGGTTCCCACTGTTGGGCCCTTGAGTGTAAAATGTAACGTGTGTTAAACAGTGTAAATAGAAAAGCAGAAGAATAAACACTACTCTGCTTTTTAATACAAATTTACCCATAAACCCACTGGTTAGTTGCTCGCTCCTCGGCCTCTGCTCTCCTCTTCCTCAGCAGATCTCGATCCCGGAGTCGCCTCCTGATCCCGCCTACAGGAAGTGACATCATGTATACGAGTACGCTCACAGATCATCAATCATGAAGCTCCTCCAAACGTTTACTAAAGATCTGAATCATCTACCACACGTCCATCACATCACCAGGGTTTTATGGCTATAGGTTATAGAACTGTACTTTATATAGTTATAACACCAAACACTTGAAGATTTCAGGCAGTTCTTGGGTGATCAAAGCTTTTGATCCTGATGGTCCATCACAGTTTGCTGATGCTGTGCTCATTGTTATGAATTATTTCTTTAACCTGGAACAATCGAGAGCGAGACGTTCGGACCGGACGCATGGATCTGATCAGAATCAGGTGATCATCAGAAAACGCAGATCTACATCCTCACATCCACGTTTGGATGCACCACAGATGCACCTGAATACACACACACGTGTGCAGGTGTCATGGCTGCTGGACCTCACCGTGATGGACGACCTCCAGACCACGTTTGATCCGGAGCCAAATCTAAACATCCAGATTTCAGAGAATCTAGATTTAAATATTTGACCTTATAATCAGGCAGAGTTTATAGTTTGGGGATCCTGGGTGTACAGGTGTACAGCTGTGTACAGGTGTAATCAATCCCATTTCTGACTGTGCAGGTAGTATAGGGAAGGCCCTGTCCTGATGAAGAGATTTTACTTTTGCTTCTCGCATCCATGAAACGTTTGTTGTTTCTTGTGTTTTAGGTTTAATATAAATATATATTTCATCACCGAACTATTTCCATTTATCTGTGTACTGCAGATCATCTTCACATCATCACAAGTGAACTGCAGGTTTTCTTACAGACCAGTGATCAGTGTTAATAATTATTCCTCAAGAACAATCCAGACTCTCCCAGATGTTTAAACAGGAATGTTCTAAAGATCTTTTATTATAACCAGGTAACCACGACTGTGTGGTGACGGGTATTGTGGGTACTGCACTTGGCTGCATGCCGTGCTGCTGTTATTAATAAAAAGCTGGACGATCAGAGCCTTAAATACTCGGTGGTGAGTTTTGTGGTGAGAATACAATAGTGCAGACATGAGAATGTAAAACTCAATAAGAGAACCTCAGTAAAGCCTCTGCAAATCATCAAGTGGTTCAACTGTTGATGTAAGATGATCGGTTCTGAATCATGAGCTCCGGGGTCGCCAGCCTGGTTCACCCTCACAAACATCTACACCAAAACAACAAACCGATCCTGTAGGACGTTGAGCAGTGAGGTGCATTTAAAATCTCGTACCTTGGTCGTCGTCAGGAACTTTCACTTCCACGGGAACTTTCTCCTCCAGCGTCTCCTCCATTTTGTGGCTCGATCAGAAGCATAAAGTTCAGTGCAAGGCGGGCAGAGCAAGAAAGCGCCAAACCTTCGGCAGAAGAATTATCAGGCTAAACATTAACGCAGAGCCGGGAGAGTTCTTGCAACGCTGCTCTTATCTTATTTGCAAAGGTGGAGAACTTGGCACGGATGCCCCCAAAAAGCGGGTCATGCTGTTGGCACAGATGGGATTAAATGTGTGTGTGTGTGTGTGTGCGCAGTGATGTCACATGAGACTTGAATATTTTGGATACACATTTGCATTCATTTGCCAAATTATTTTTTTATCGAAATACACCCACGGAGTGGAGTTACTGGGAGCCTTGATCAAGGGCCCGACTGTGTGTTCACATCATTACCTCCCTTCAGGAGATTTGATTAAATGAGTTTTTGTTTTCATGTCTATTTTATTCTCATTTTATTTGACCGCCGTCTCGTCGTGCTCCTGATGAGATGATGATGCTGTGAGATCCAGATGTGGAACAGGAGATCAGTGAGCACCTGGACACTCTGCTGCAATACTTGGCCCCACAGTCAATAACATCAAGGCCTCATTCAGGAAGACTCCATGAGACCGGCCATCATCCTAACCAAAGAGGAACAAAGAGGAACAAAGAGCTTTAGGAAATGGGGTTTGCATATTTCAACTTTTACATAAATGTGCATTTATTAGCATATCTCAGCTTGTTGGAAGGTCAAGGACAGAGAACATAGTTGGAGCAGCTTGGTGGATCTCAAGCTTGTGTAGAGCTCCTCCAGAAAGAGAGCACTATCTCCCACTGTTAGGTGTGTCTTTGTCTCTCAGTCTTTATCTCCTGTGGTCCATTACCGGGTGGGGCTCAATCTTCAGTCTGCACACTTACTGCACTAAAGCGTCTCTTTAGTAAATGTTGTTTCTGTGCTGCTCATGTTGAGTGATTTACATTCATGTGTTCCTGTCATGAAGTGAACTAGATGTGTTGAGGTTTAGGTTCTATCAGGTCAGTGGACTGAATGATCAAGAACAAGTGGAGGAAAACACTGAAGCACTAGGTAAATGTTTCCCCCTGCTGGTGGAGTGCCATTAGTTTATCATTTGTACACCGGCATGTCTACACACACTAACGGGACAACACTTTTAAAAGCTTATGTACACGGTGCACACACACACATAATAACATTGTTTAAGGGATTATCATACAGGTAATCATACAGGTAATCATACCACAGGTAATCATACCACAGGTAAGAATAATACAGGCTGATTCTTTTGTACTAGACCCAAGACAATGTGAATATGTTAATCTGTTATATTTTATTTTGCTTTGTGAGAAGCGTATCGATAGAGAAGATGCTGGAAATCACCCTATTTACACCATAGCTGATATAATACAGCGACGCCTCCCACAAAATCGAAAGGTTTGAAACGTGACACCCTGTAAATGAAGGTTTTTTCTTGATTTAAATACGATGATGATATTATGGAATGTTTTCCATGGTGTTTCTGTGTGCTCACATTCCGTTTGGGTTGTTTTACGTTAAACTAAAATATCTGCACTTCTGTGGGACACTGATCAGGTTTCCTAAACATCCTCATGAGGAACAAATATTTCTAAACGTAACTTGGTGTTGTGAGAGGGGTGGTGGTTCTGGGCCCGTAGGTAGACGCTGGATAAAAAGGGTGTGTGGTACTCGGTCCCAGATCAGACTTGTGGATTTATATTAACTGGAGACCGATTCAACCCAGAACCCCACTGCTGAGCTGCACCCACGTGAACTTACAGGTCTGGTTCACCCACCCGAACAGGAAGAAGAATGTGGTCTCACAGCTTTAGTTTGCCCTCAGGTGTAGGTAAGTGTGTGTGTGTGTGTGTGTGTGTCATGTGATGGTTCCACTAACTAAAGATGAATGATTGGTATTAGTAGATGACACGTCAGGTTGGCCTAACCTGAGTTTGTGTTGCCACGCCCGTCAACAATAACACCCGACTGCAATGCAAATCTGACGTGTACACACATCCCCCCCCCACCCCCCCCACCCCCCTGCATCTCAAAGGCCCCATTCAGAACGAACATCAGGCTCTGGGCGCCCAATCAGCAGTGAATGGTGATGAACAGCCATCACACCGGTCATTTGCATTCGTCTCTTATGCGTCTCATCATTTATAACCTGATCTCACGTCCAGTGGTTATAAAACATTTCATTTCCAGTGGAGGACTAGTTAAAGACTCCACACTGCTACTTTTAAAACTCTTTGTGAATGTTTATTCAGGTTATAAATGTGTTGTAAGAACACAGGACTCGAGTTCCCCGACACTCTTCGTTCATGCTATTAACAGGTTATTATCACTCGATGTGGAGTGTTTTGAGTACCTGTAGTCTGGTGCTGAACATGATTAATAAGGTCTGAAGACTTGCAGTAGGCTTGAGGTCGAGGATTTGTGTTATTTGATCAGAAATGTAAAATATGTGTATTAAGATAAATAAAGTGATGTTTAACACTTAATTACTGCTTTCAAAAGATTAATCAGTTCAAAGTTCTTCGTATCAAAAACCGTCGTGGTTCACTTGGTCTTTGGAGTGTGTGCTTCATCTGGGATTCAAACCCAAGACCTTCTTGCTGCATGGCCACAATAAACAGTTATTTATTTCTAACATTTGGAGAATAGGAGTGAGATTGGTCTCACACTTGCAGTCTTCACTCCTCTTTAAAAGGTTTTCCAAACAATTGTGTGTTTTGTGAGCAATTGTACATTCATCATTAGGATGTTCAGGAATCCTGAAGTCTTTAGACTTGAGCTCAGGACTCGTAATATTTTAAAGTACTTTACGCTTTCACAATATTAAGAACGTTTAAATGGATTTTAAACATCTGTAATGGATCAGTTTGGGTTTTTAGTTCGTCCGTTTCACCTTTAACAGTAAGTCTGCGTGTGAAGATATTTACACCGGCAAACGCGCACACAGTACCGCACACAGCCACGGGCGGCGCTGCTCACGTTCTGAGATGTTCTTTTCCTCTCTTTCCGGCTGCATGGCTTCTGTTCTCCCACTCTCCTGAGTTTACGTGGTGTTTTGGGGCAGTAAGAGGGGTTCGGGTGGTTTAGTTTTGACCCCACCGAGCGTTCCAGTAGCTGCTGGGCTCTGTACTGATCTGCTGGCTGAACCAGGAGGATCCACAGCACTTCTGAACTTTGTTTCACATCCAAGTTGGGCGACATGGACATGAAGAAAAGGATCCATTTAGAGCTGAGGAACCGGACTCCATCTGATGTGAGTGCATGCTTAGATCGAGCTTTAGATCCTGTTTGCTTCTGGTTCTTTAGAACGTGGAAGACTCAACTCAACCCTTGAACATCAGGCAGGGTTTGATACCTGACGCCCCACTGAACCCCGTGTGGTGTTATTAATAGTGTTAACCTCACCTGGTGTGTGCAGGGGATAGAGCACATGGCTGCAGTGGTGCACACTCGGGTTCACTTCGATTCACTATTATAATCCTTTAATAATCATTTAATAATCATCATGAGATCGCTGTACAGTAGATGGACTCACAGATTGCTCTAACCAACATTATTACGCGATATAACGCTCTCTTTATTGCTCGATGTTTAACTATGTATATACTATATTTTTATTTGTGTTCATTAATGCGGTCGAGTAGGTTTTAATCTTTATAATAAAATAAATAATTACATTTTAACTTTTCCCTCCCACCCGAACTGGATGGGTTGGATTCAACTGGTTTAGGCTGGTGGCCATGTTTGTTAGTTTAGCCCAACACACGTTGCACCTTTTCCTTAATACACTTAAATAAAAATAAAACTTAAGATTATTTTAGCGATATAATCAGATTAACCTTCGTTATGTTAGGTGTTTACTTTGTAAATGTGTCATTTTACGTTACACCGTGTACTTCTTAGTTCTAACTGGCCCAACAATTACCATCGATTAGATTTAACGAGTGGATCGATCGTTTCTAGCTTAGGTTGATGAAATATAAACTTTAAAACTAAAACTTTTATAAAATTTAAGCGAGTTCTTGTTTTTGGGGCGGTTAGCCGGCTGCTAACTTGCCTTTCCCGCCTCACGCTTACTAAAAACTGAGGCGATTGTTAAATGTGAAAAACACGATCTTGTTGTGTTTAAAAGTAAATAAAATCTTGACGTAATTTTATACTCAAACAGTTTAACGTTTAAATTTAAATCGAGATAAAATGCCGTGTTTGTTCGTCTCGTCCATCGTGGTCACCATCCTGTTGTGTTTAAAACCTTAACGCGAACACACATGGTCTCACATCTAAAGAATATTTACGTATCATTTCTCGGATTTAAAAATGTTTAACTGTAGATTTTACACGCTGTAAAATAGGTTTTGTGTGTTTTTAGAGTTAATTTAGTTTAATATGCGTCTTAATCCCAGAGCCGAGCTGCTCCTCGTACGCCATGTTGTCACTGTGGCAAAATCAAGCGACTCTCCATTACGTGTCGACGCTTTATGGAATCGATTCTCTGTTCAGTTGAGCGTGGTCGATTTAACCGAATCTTTTTGTGTGTCTGTACTTTATTTAGTAAAATTAAACTTATTAAACTACATTAAATAATATGTCTGATGAATGTATATGATTAACTAGAAATCCACTGTGTGTAACTTAAAGATTGTTATCAATAATATTTGGAATCGAATAGACGAACAGATTCATGTACTGCAGCATAAATATCTATCTTTATTATCCAGAATCCATGTTGAGTTGTTTAACAGGTGTAAATCAGTAAAATCATTGTTTAAATCGACTAAAATCAATTCCCTGATCTCGTTTAACTATTGCAGTTGACTCGAGCAAACCTCTTTAACAGAAACTTGAACAACACTCAATAAATGATGTAAACATCCACACACCAACACGCTTACCTATAGATTTGATGTTTTCATCTCTTTTAGTCACGTTTACAGAACAGGAATGGGGCGTACAGTTTGTGTTTCATCCTATTCTAGTTTTGCATGTTGGTAATGTAGAAGAACGTATTCAGACCCTAAATTAGTCAATATTTAGTTTTATTCATCAGGATTTGTATGTATTTAAGTTTACACACAGTGGACCTTTTGTTTTGGGTTAAATAACTTCATTCACAGCATTATTTAATGAATCCCTAGATTGTACGGCTATGGTAATCTCTAAATCTTAATCAGTGCATGGCCTGTTATTATCAATGACAATACAGGTACACATAAATGTGTAAATGGTCTTAGTGTATTCGTCTGGGTTTCATACCGGGCAGAACAAAGGTCATCTCTTATTTTATTCCCAAGCTAGCTCAGTCCACTCACTTCGCCCATGGTTTTGTGTTTCAGGTTCGAGAGCTGGATCTCGAGAACTGCAGATCGAATGAGGGGAAGATTGAGGGTCTCACCGCAGACTTCGTCAATCTAGAATACCTCAGTTTAGTTAACGTGGGTTTAACCTCCATCTCCAACCTGGCGAAACTCGAGAAACTTAAAAAGGTCAGACGTGTTCTCTCTTCCTGCCTTCTCTAACTAACCCAACGTGACTCTACAGCGCTGGTTTCTGACTTGTGACTGTTTCATTGCTGACAGTTGGAACTGGGTGATAATAGGATCTCTGGAGGTCTTGAAGTTTTGGCAGAGAAACTCCCAAGCCTGAAGCATCTCGACCTGAGCGGCAACAAACTGAAAGACGTGAACACACTGGAACCTCTGGTTTGTACCTCGTTGCCTTTAAATACATTTTACTGAACAGTGAGGAAACGATCAGCTCCTTAAAGACTTGATTGTGTGAGCGTGGTTGGGTTAGAGGGTCCAGGTATCGTCACAGAAAAATGCCACTCAAGGAAAGTGAAGGTACATCGCTCGTCTTTCTAGTCACTGAACTTGAAGACCATCAGAAGAACTTTGGTGACCTGGGGAGTTTAAAGAGGGCTTCAGTAGCCAGTAGATCAAAATGGCTGATCAACTAATCTAGTGGCTGAGGCTGTGGTGGGGGTTGACAGGTTGGGTGGTGCCACGGAGCTTTCATGCAAATTTCTGTATTGTGGAGTGAGAATAGTGGAGCCATCACAACAGCCCAGGTGAACATACAGCAGACCAAACATGAATAATGGTTCCCCACGTTTATCACCTGTGCAGAAAAAGCTGAATCACCTGAAGAGTCTCGACCTCTTCAAATGTGACGTGACGACTGTGACCAACTACCGCGAGAGCGTCTTCAAACTCCTACCTCAGCTCGTCTACCTGGACGGCTTCGACATCGAGGACCAGGAGGCCGAGTCCGATTCGGAAGACGATGTGGTGGCGGGGGAGGATGAAGATGAGGGTGAGTTTTGGTTGGGGGTGGTTTTTGGTTGGGTTTGAACGAGGCGTCGATGTGATAACGTTTCCCTCTGCTGCAGACGAGGACGACCTCGATGATGAAGACATTGACGATGACGTGGATGATGAGGATGGTGACGAGGACGTGGATGATGATGATGACGACGAGGAGGGAGATGAAGACGAGGAGGACGATCTTAGTGGAGAGGAAGAGGTGAGTGTCTCGAATAAGCGGGTTCATGTGGTGTTGAGCTAACACAGGTGAGGCGAAGATCAAACCCAGGTCCTCTTTTTGCCTGCTACACCCCTCTCCACCACCAACCCTGCCGTAACCTGCTCCAAAAAATAACTTCTCCACGGTGCAAATCCTGAGAGCAGAGAGCAGTGATCTCGACCTGCCAGCAGAGGTCGCTACTGCGGCAGAATTGATTCCCCCAGGAACAGCCAGTCGTTTCTGTTTGCACCCCCAGCGGGTCGATAGCATAACGTGTGTGAGTGTGTGTGTGTGTGTGTGTGTGTGTGTGTGTGTGTGTGTGTGTGTGTGAGTGACCTGAACCGAAGTAACATGTACTGAATGTTTGATTTCAGGAGGAGGATGA
>JAYDZF010000034.1:87711-98729 GCA_034509105.1 Microcambeva barbata | reverse complement strand
TTGTGATCTTGTGATGGTGTGCAGTAGTGAGATCTTGTGATCTTGTGATGGTGTGCAGTAGTGAGATCTTGTGATGGGATGATGATGAATAGAGAGGGTGCAGCCTCTGTGTGTTTTCACTAGTTCTTAGTACTAACCAGTTCTGGTTCCTGTAAAACCAGTTCCACTACTGCTCGACTGTAACCTCCCACTCACCCTTACTACCCCCCCCCCCACACACACACACTCACCCACAGGCTCGGTGTGTCTGTGTTCAGCATCTCCTCAGACTAGTTCCTCTCTTCATCTGGAGCCAGGTGATGGTGTCCAGGCAGTTCCAGTTTTACCCATGATGCATCAGTAGTTTAGTATCGAGCCCTGCCCCCAGTGGTCCTCATTGATCCGTGGTCTGTGTTCGATATATCGAGCCAAGCGGCCGGTTTATGACGTTCCACATCACTGTTGCCATGGTAACAGTGTCATTATAGCTGCCGGTGGAGGGGCGACGGGCGCGCCGAAGATAAATTAGAATTCTGATTGATTAGAGAGCGAGGCAGCTGACTGTGTATTCCAACAACCCCCCCCTCATGCACTAAGCTCCTCAAGACTCCGGATCTCATCCTATTCAAGCTGGAAGATGTTTCAACCAGCCTTGACGTTTGTTTTGTTTTGTTGCAGGACGTACAGAAGCCAGCCTTGTGAATGGACTCAGAGCAGGCCAGATGGAAACAGAACAGACCCGACTTGAGGGGGAAGAAAGTCTGATCCTCGCCCAGTTCAGCACCACCCACCGAGTGCCCACCAAGCTGCAGAATGGAAACCAGTCACCCGACACGGGCGCCCAACACGTCAACGGCGATTCCGGCTGGGGTCTGTTCAGGCCGACGAAGCGGCACTGCGAGAGCCCTGTGGCCACGCCCGAACGGGGCGCATACGAGGTAAATGGTGAAACAAAGCTCAACCTTCACGAGCAGCCTACAGGGGGCAACCATCAGACGAAGAAGTTCTGCGCTAGCTCAGAGACGAACGCTGACGGAGGTTTGGACGGGATCCTCGAGTCGAGCAGGTCAGCCGTGAATCAAACAAACTGTAATTATCCTAACGGTGACATCATCTCACTACCAAGGAACAACCAGGTGCCAATGCTCAATGGTGCTACATCAGCCACGTCCTCGGTGGAGGACCAGGCTGGTGACCAAACTCTGCCTCAGTATTACTCAGAACATGCAACACCACCACAACACAGAACTACCAGCTGCCTGCCCGAGCAGGTAACTCAGTCACCCTCAGGTACCCCAGGTGTGCCAGTCCCTGGATGCACATCGTCTGTGGATGCCCATGGCAGCTATGGGAGCAACGGCTATGACCCAGCACTTATGGTGAACGGGCACTGTGGAAACTTCAAAGCAGAACTCCAGCAGCAACCACTGTATCCTCTGAGTGACCTCCCAGCCCTCGTAAATCACTCTCCCACATCTGGAAATGCCCCAACAAGAAGTACTGGTCTGTCTCAAAATGGACCAGGATGCTTTGCCATCAAACCAGACGATTCAAGCAAAAACTCAGACCCGAGGTCTTACCCGCCACCAGGACGAGATGAGGAGAACATCTCTTTTGGAACAGTCACAAGTGAACAGCACTTACAGTACAGCATACACCAGCACCCGTCAGCTGATAACCATGCCCAGGGCCGTGGAGTCTCTGCCCCCCCGCCTTCTCCTCTGAAAAATCAGGGTGGTGAGGTGGAACAAAATGTGTCAGAAACAAGAGGGCATGTGGCTCCCACCCAGGGGAGCTGGATCGATTTAAATGCCACCCCGGCTGCCCAGCACCACGCCAGCCGGCCCCAACCGTGGAGGAATCTACCCCAGAACCAGAGCTCAGACAGACCGGTTGACTTTCAGATGCACTCCAGCTCAAACCTGCCAGAAAGAGCTCAGATACTGAATGGATATAAGTTTGCCACGTCGCCCATGCAGCCTCATACCAACGTAGACTCAGAATCTCAGCATGAGACTCACAAAGCTCTTTCAGATATGCATAATGCCCAAGGGCAGTTTTGCCCCCCTGAGAACCAACCCGAGGCTCAACCTCTTGACTTCATTAGTAAGCAAACTCCACAGTCCAGCCAGCAATACGAAGCCCACCAGCAGCAGGTCAGAACTGTGCAGCATCCTGAAGCACACTCTCAGAACTCCCAACTCCCACAACACCACCCAGTGGAAGGCTACACACAATCTGAGATCCTCTCTCCGACATACAGATCACCGAGAGCACCTGACCAAGGAGAGACCGGATCGAACCTCGCATCCACCAACCTTCCATTTTCTGATCCATCCCGACCAAACTCAAAGCCTTCACCTAAACACATGCCAGCCATGTTCAATAGTGACACAGCAGATATGCAAATGCAGCAACAAAAGCAGTACAGCCCATCTCCCGGTGCCCAACATTCCCAGCAGCATCTCAGGCACTTGATGCCAGGCAATCTGAACTTCCAGCATTCACAACCACAAAATCTCACAGAGGGTCTTCAGGGCCGAAACACTCCAGCCCAAACGTTCCCCAAAAAAGAATCACACCAGTCCTTTTCATCTGGCTCACAAGGAGACTTCCAGAGGCTTGCCGCTCTAAGAATGCATCTCCTTCAGAAGCAGGAGAGAAACTCACATCCCCAAAACCCGAACATGATCAGAAGTGACATGCAGTTCATCAAACGTGAAAATGGCCTGAGGTTTGACGCCCCGGTCCGAATGCAGGCCCCACAAATGCAGCACCAGAAGACCACTGTGAAACAGGAGCAGCCTTTTCCAGCCTGCTGGCAGAACAAACAGAAGAGCATCCTGGCCGCCATGGAGCAGAAGCTACAGCAGTACCAGCCCTCCACCGCCTTCGAGAGGAAGTCTCTTGTCATCAAGTCCCCTAATAAGGTGAAGCTGGAGATGTCTGGAGGAGTGGCGGTGATTTCTACCAATCTTGACAGGAGTGTCGAAGACCACCGTAAACCTCCAAACGGCACGCCCAAAAAAGAGCCGGGGCTACAGAGCTTTCTGGAATCCCCCATGAAACTGCTGAACACTCCCATCAAGAACCTGCTTGATACTCCCAGCAAGACTCAGTATGAGATTCCTTCATGTCACTGCGTCGGTAAGTGGATCGTTCTGACCTTTACTTCCACCGACATCAAACTACACCAAAGCTTAGGTTATCATGAGCAAAACTAAAGAATATGTGTGGTCACAAGTCATAGTTGTTTCAGTCATGTTACTAACACCTAAAATGATACTAATAAAAAAAAAAAACAATTCTATGCAGCCAACACTTAAAGTTAGGAGCAGAGAGAGGTCGAGAGAAAAACATGATCTGAGATAAATAAGCATGTTGACTGCACCAGTACCTGCTCTCACAAATGGCCACACATTCCTGCAGACACACTCAAAACTCTGGTGGAAGCTCCCACATCAGAGTGGAGCCTGTTATAGCTGTGAGGGGTTTGGTTGAGTCAATATTACACCGTTATTAATGTTCTCCTGTCTGATTCTTTAGTCTGAGCTTGTGTCTGTATTCTCCACCCGTTGGTGGAAGCAGAGATTCATCCCACTCTGATTTAGTGCTGGTTTTATTTCTGTAAAACCTGATTTTCTTTAAAACCTGGATTAAATATGGTGCTAGTGTTCTCTCAGCCCGAAATGTTGGGTGATGAATGAATCGTACCCTTAGATGAGACATTAACAATACGTCAGCACCTCCTTGTGGAGGACTTTGTTACACCCTGTGATTGCTTATTTTGCCCGTCTTGCATAATGTTTGTTAATTAGTATTTTAACCTCATGTTACCCAAGTTTATAGCAAACACACTCATGGACAATTTAGTATCTCCAATAAACCTCACCTGCATGTTTTTGGACTGTGAGAAGACACCGGAGCACCCGGAGGAAACCCACAAAGACATGAGGAGAACATACACACTCCACACAGAAAGGAACCAGAACGCCTGCTGAGGAAATGGGACAGAACATTTTTTGGCCACATTGTGAAACCTCTAAAACAAATAAGTCGTCTACTACAGAGGCTGAAGACATTCCTCCTGCTTTTCTGGAGCTCCATGGTTTTAATAGCCGAGAGAAAATAGCTGAGGGACTCGATTAAAAGTTTAAATACATTAAAGACATTTTGATAATAGTGTTTTTGATGATTGTGTATGTGCGCTTTAAAGAAGATATACATCATTTATCATATACACACATGCACAGCACCATAAAAATCTTCAAATGTCTCTGTTCTCCTCAGAGCAAATCGTTGAAAAGGATGAAGGTCCTTATTACACTCATCTGGGTGCTGCTCCAAACGTCAAGGGCATCCGAGAAATCATGGAGACCAGGTAGAACTTTCCCTTCCAAGTCATTTACAACAATGAATCTACCAGGATACACTTTCACTAATACTTCCTGAATGTGTTGAAGGTCTGGGTTGACTGGTGGTGCTATCAGAATCGAGAAGGTGGTGTACACAGGCAAGGAGGGCAAGAGCACGCAGGGTTGCCCCATCGCCAAATGGGTACGTTCAGCATGCTCAGACTCCTTTGAATGAGGATTATAATGTGATAATATGACTCTGACTCTGAGTGACCCATTTGTGTGGTGGTAGGTGATCCGTCGAGCCAGTGTGGATGAGAAGCTCCTAGTGGTGGTGCGAGAGAGGGCCGGTCACTCTTGCACCACGTCATGCATCGTGGTGGCAATCGTGATCTGGGAGGGGATCCAGGAGAGCCTGGCTGACCGGCTCTATATGGAGCTGAGCGAAACCCTGACCAACAATGGCGTCCTGACCAATCGCAGATGTGCTCTCAACGAGGAGTAAGTGCCACATCTCACACCGGTCCTCACCTCAACCTCAAGAGTCTGAAATGATCACATTGCTCTGTATTACCTTACCCAGGAGGACCTGTACATGCCAAGGACTGAACAGTGACGCCAGCGGAGCTTCCTTCTCCTTTGGTTGCTCCTGGAGTATGTACTACAACGGCTGTAAGTTCGCCAGGAGCAAAGTACCAAGAAAATTTAAGCTGCTTGGTGATGATTGCAAAGAGGTAGGTGATACCCTCCTAACTGAGCAGGTTAGCATGCAAGGATCTCTGTAGATTATTGACTTATAATGGCTCCACAGGAAGAGAAACTGGAGAGGAATCTTCAGGAGCTTGCAACACTGATCGGCCCCAAATATAAACAGATGGCACCTGAAGCCTATGGCAACCAGGTGAGTACCTCGATGTACCTACCATCATTGGCGTGGAACTATCGAGGGTCTCATTTCACAGAGAATCCGCTGGTCAACCTTAATTTGGGAAAAAAAAGCACAAACCCTTTCTAAGAAAGTTGATCCACATTCAAGCAAATCCAAATGTAGAATCGGACGCCTTGATTCGTCATCCATAAAGATATAGCTCAGTGGTTAAGGTTGCTAATTAAAGCCCCAGAAGGTTGTTTAGCCTGCTTTATTTATCTGTGGTCAGAGTACAGGGTCAGTCATTGATCAGTCTTCTTGGAGCTGAGAAGGTTCATAGACCGGAGCTAAACCCTTGACCTTCTGAACTGAAATGGGAAGTCTGTCCAGCTCATGGTCCGGCATACGAATACTTCTGAACATAATGAGTTTAGCTACACTGAGCCACTTCTTCATTCCAGGTGGAGTATGAATACAGAGCTCCAGACTGTCGACTCGGCCTCAAGGAAGGACGTCCATTTTCCGGAGTCACGGCCTGCCTGGACTTCTGTGCTCATGCCCACAGGGATCTCCACAACATGCCAGGGGGCAGTACAGTGGTAAGTTCAAGGAACTGTAATAATGTTAAAGGACAGCAGGAACTGAGTTTAGCTACCAAACATTTAGCAAACAATCTCCACCACACACATTTGTCTCTGTCGCCGGGCTAGGTCTGCACGCTAACTCGAGAGGACAACCGTGAGATTGGAAAGATTCCTGAAGATGAGCAGCTCCATGTGCTTCCGCTCTACAAGCCTTCATCCACCGATGAGTTTGGCAGCGCCGAGGCCCAACTGGAGAAGACGAGGACTGGAGCCATCCAGGTCCTGAGTACCTTTCGCAGGCAGGTCCGGATGCTGGCAGAACCTGCCAAGTCCTGCCGCCAGAGAAAGCTGGAGAGCAAAAAGGCTGCAAACAAATCTCACCTCAACACTCCGAACTCCAAGATGGAGAACGCCCAGGCAAAGCAGCAGAAACCAGGCTCTTATGGTAGCATAGTGCAGAACCCCCCAGCAGCAGGTAACGACAAACATCAACCTCATGTAGAGTTTACCTTCAGTTGTACTTCTCAATGTTCAGTACTCATTGCAGTCTTGCTTTTTTAGGCACAGATCCCGGGCAGCATGGTGCACAACCTCTAGCTGCCCAAAATCAACTTCAGAACCAGCAGTCGAAACCCAGCACTCCTTTACACCTGCCAAGCCCTTCATCTCCCGCCAATTACCCCAGGTTCCCCAACACCACAGGATCCTACACAAGCACTTCAAAGCCCGCCAACATGTTCACTCAGCTTCATGGCTCACCAAGCCCTTATAACTCACCTTTACCGGTCCCTCATCCTTATATGAATGGTCCAAATCCACCCAGCCCTTTTCCCGGAGCGTTGCCACCTAACAACCTGTACCCTGGGTACCAGTGTAATGAGGGCATTCCCATCGAGAACTACCACCCCTACTACTCCAATCCAAACAACATAAATATGTACAGGCAACAAAGACCACCCATGTACCCAGACCAGCCGTTCAGTATCAATTATCCACCGGGCTACAGTGAGCCGGGTCTTCCTGTTAACGGTTACTGCAACACCAACATGAACCACATTGGACAATACCCCGGCTACGGTCCTACCTCCGGACCCAATGCACAGTTTATGGGTGCTGTACCCAGACCCTCCTCTGCCCACCCAAGCCTGGACTACACAGCTGCTAACAAATGCACCCAGTTCAGTAGATATCCGAGTCCATACCTTGCCCAAAATCCTCAAATGCAGTTCTCACAAAAATCAGACCCTTTGAGTATGGGGTCCGGTGCGTTCCCTGGCGTGGAAGGAATGATCCCTGGTCAGCCTCCGGGTATGAGCCTACCCAATGGAGCCATGCTGCCTACTATGGTCAAGCAAGAGCCAGGAGTATTGATGCCCACTCCTGAAACTGAGGAGGAAGATGTGTGGTCAGACAACGAGCACAACTTCCTGGACCCGGACATTGGGGGCGTGGCAGTGGCACCGAGTCATGGCTCAATCCTGATCGAGTGTGCCAAGCGGGAGCTGCACGCCACCACACCCCTCAAGAAGCCCGACCGCACCCACCCGACCAGGATCTCATTGGTCTTCTACCAGCACAAGAACCTGAACGAGGCTAAGCATGGGCTCACCATGTGGGAGGCCAAGATGGCAGAGAAGGCCCGGGAGAAGGAGGAAGATGCCGAGAAGAACGGCACCGAAGGGACACCCAGCAAGAGCAGCAAGAGGGTCAAAAAGGAACAACCGGAACCGACAGATGCCGCTGATCCACCGTACAAGCGCTTCATCCAGATGCTGGCCGAGAAGTCCCAGTCCTGTACCACGAACACTTACGTCAGCTCGGCTCCTTACGCCTTCACCAAGGTCACCGGGCCATACAGCCACTTCTCATAGGGACCTGCATACATTTAAATCGACCTCGTGTGAAAAGGTGCTGCATCACTTAAGGTCCAGACTCCGGGGTTGTGGATGTACCAGCCCAGACTTTTAGCAAACACACTATGAGATGATAATGCTACACGGATGATGGAACAGGTCTGAGGATCTATGGGCGACTAGTTAGCGTTTATTTATTTCATCATTTCACGACGATGCTCTTCTCTTTATGGTGCTTCATCATGTCCAGGCTGGAGACATTTCCAACCTTTTTAAATTTACAGTAAAACAGCTGATCGGAGCCTCTGGTCCTTCGGCCACAAGCTCGTCATGAGGGTTTACATCTGAGGAACATCGGGACCCCTCGTCCTCCTTGAAAGGTTCACATCATGACGTTTCCCTTTGATCGAGGACTTTTAACTTCAGCAGAAGTTTGATCAAATAGAAAAAGTTATCTCCAACAAACGTCTGATGGTCCAACAGGCAATAAAACCTGAGACTCCAGACACGAGCAAAGATTAATGTATAACAGAGCAGAAGGTGTTTCAGTTCACTGAATACAAACACCACCCAACTAATAGGTCATCCATCCTTTAAAATACGTGGCTAAGATCGTTCATGATTAAATGCATTAACCATCTCTGATGGACCATCAGGTGAATAATAGTGAAGATCAGCTTCCATCAGTCCCCTCAAAAAAACAAGAATTTACGAGTTTCAGATTTTACGATTGTTGGGAGATCCTCAAAAGGTTCTGATGTTCCTCCAGATGTTCCTTCTCACGATGAGATGTGGCCGCGTGAAGCTAACAGTGAAACTGCGCGGCCGCTAACTGTTCCACGGTGCTAAGCTGAGCGTCTCGGAGCGTTTGGTGCGAAATGCTTTTACAGAAACTTTACTATCGTCTTACCTCAAATACTAAGCAATTATTTTCATAATTAAGATGACAGGAACTCTTTGGTGTTTTTATAAAGCACTTTTGTTACTAGCGCGTCCGGGGGTTCCGGAGTGATTCTGTTAGAACGTCGCTGATGGAACTTTCATAACTCTGGTGCTTCTGAACTCTCACTTTTATATTTACTGTATCTTGAGCCTTTTGTGGTGCTTTTTTTTTTGACGTTTTATTTCAATTCGAGGAGCTTGGACGTGAGGAACCCACGAGCACTGGGACTCCAGGTCCGGATGAGACGGAACCTCAGGCGTAGAGGTTTAGATGTGAGCTCGGTTCCTCAGTCGCTCTCTCAGGCAGCTGGCTTTGCTGTTTCGGGTCCTTCAGTAATCTGTAACGTGGGCGTAAGATACACGGTGAGGTTTGTACAGTAAATTAATTTGGGTGCTAGGACTAGTACTGTAACCAGGAGGAACGTTTCTGATCAATGGTGCTAATCACAGACCTGCTACATGATGTGAGGATCTTCACAGCCGGCGAGGTGGATTATGAACGATGTACAGAATGATCTCAAATACCTCAAATCAAGAAAACAAACTTCAGGCACTTCTCCAGCGCCGTGTCCTCGTTTCTTTTCTTCTCCTTCCTCTGGGTTTAGGTTCTCACAGATGTTCAGGTCCGTCACCACACTCCACCGTTCCACCTTCTCTCAGTACAAACTCTTACTTGAACTTCAGATTCGGACAGAAAACACAAATTCAGGGATTTTTGGGTCTCCAGGGATCCATCTGCTCCTCTTCAGTCCTCTGTAAATACGTCCGGCCGTGTACAGAATGTGGGTTTTTTTTTTAGGTGTACAGTGACACGCACTGAGGCGGATGAAGGGAGGGTTCGATTAGGGCGTGGCTTTGTTTCCGAGGAATAGAAACTCAAGAATTAATTTATAACCACTGATCATGTTGGGATTTGAATCGCTGTCCTCCCGATTGGTTCACGATTTCTGAAGCACTTCGGAATTTAACACTTATTTACATGAAATAAACGTTCGATCAACAGGCTGCACAGAAAGAATAATTCATTGCTTCTTATCACCACTAGGTGGGAGCAAAATCGCTTATTTCCCTCATTAACGAGCACTATAACTCCTCCCACCGCCCCTACCAGAGCCGCATTTAACCCTTTCAGTCATAAAAGCATTTAGCAGGCAGGTTCTGAACCGTGAGGAGGGGGTTCAATCGTACTAGTTTAACTGACTGAAAGAGTTAAAACGAAAGATCTCACCTGGACTAAATCAGCCGAATCCTAAACACACCTGGAGCAGGTAACCTACACCCGGTACTCACCCTAAAGAACACCGTACACACCGTGGTGGAGTGTTGGCCCGTTCTCACACACTCGCTGTACAGGTTCCAGCCTCAACAGCAAGTCATCATGGGAGAATTCGGGTCTCAATTAGGAACTAATGAAGGAGTGGGCGGAGTCTTTACCTGTTTGTACTTTAGGATGAGCACATGGGCCGGCGCTGAGCTAGCATGTTTTGGTGTTCCTGGTTTTCAACACTAAAGGGTTTTGTTTGATGTGTGTCTGTTCTGATATTTGGGGTGTGGTCGGGGTGTGGGCGGGGTTCAGAATGACTTACTGTAAGTATTGTACTGAAGTCACGGATGCAGTCGATCTGAAAGCTGTTTATCATTCCTTATCATGAGAGATTGTGGGTGTTTTTATTAAAATTTATATTTATTTCACTGAGAGTCTTCTGTCGTAAAGTTCATTATTTTACTCGTCGTTTACACCAGCGGACACCAGGGGTCACCCAAACCACCTCAGCCTCATTAATAACTGGGATACAGAGAGAAAAAACAATGAGAGGTAAAAACTTTCCAACACACTTCAGGCGTTATTGTCTCCTGTCGCCACTAGATGGGAGCACCTCAGGCTCCAGGGAGGAGGCTCGTCTTTATTACTCAGAGATTAAAAGTCTTCACTGAGAAGCTTCTAGATCTTTTTAAGATGTGAAGACTGGACAAACGTCTCACCCCCTACTGGCTGGTCTGAGAATTCCTGGATGTGAGATCACCCACAGCACCACGAGGAGCTTCATGGATCAGGATCCCAACAAAACACCCAATTTATCTAATTATTATTATGAATTAAAAACCTCCAGATGTCTAATCCATAAATCTCAATCCCAACAATAATAATAATAATAATATTAATAATAATAATAAAAGATTAATTCAGAGACAATAAAATTATAAGAATACAAAATCAATTCATTCTTCTGAAGTACAATAAAAATATTCATCATTAATATAAAGTTTTATTTATTTTACATAATTGCTCAGGTTTCATTATTCAAAACATTCAGTTCAAATCACCTCAAAATAATAAAAAATAAAGTTATACAGCACCAGTGTGTGTGTGTGTGTGTGTATTCACTGTAGAAGTGCATGGTGTGTGTGTGTATATTCACTGTATAAGTGTGTGTGT
>JAYDZF010000034.1:47824-60514 GCA_034509105.1 Microcambeva barbata | reverse complement strand
GAGCAGTTACAGAGCACCATCAACACTGCGGTGAGGGACCATCACCATAAACATTTAAACGCAGTAAAAGAATCTTTATTTAAATTTAAAGGGAAAATTGCAGCAATGAAAGAAAAAATATAAATAAAGAAATCTGAGGTACATAAAGATGACATTGTCAATACTCTTGATAGACATTAGACATTCTCTAGTACTCAGAGGCGTGGTAAAACTGACAAATGCACATGTAAAGCCAAATGACTGTAGTTATTACAGTATTATAGTTATTACACTAGCCTGACTGAAGTTTGGCTTCCAACCAGTTAGAGTGAGCTGCAGACAAAACTTTGCACACTTTAATCACATTTTAAATCTCTATAACGTTTATTGTCTTATCAATTAAACAAAATGTTTTTATTCCAGCTCAACACAATTCTTAATGAACCTGGTGAAGAATTATTTGATTTCAAGATGGCTAAACTGACGTATGTAAAAAATCTCTGATTTGATAAAGGATATAACAGTAGTTCAAAGTCAACAAAGTCAATTTCATTCTTTTAAATCAGGAGCACAGGAAATGAGGTCAGTGGGCAAATTGGATATGCTTTCAAAGATGAAGATCCCCAAAAACCACTCAGCTTCCTGAATAACCTGAAAGTGTAAGCTACATTTCACATCTATATCCATTTTAAGAGGTTCACCCCAGTCCTTTATTCTGAATCAGTGAAATGAATGTTTTGTTTTTGCAGACCTGGTTCAGGCGTGGTTCGATCCAGACTGGTGTTCACCTACGCTCCTGTTCCCAAAGAGAGTTCGGTCATGAGCGCTGTCACAGCTTTGCTGAAATCCCATCCAACAAACCCCACAGATTCTGTAAACATCCTGAACTACACATTCGAGAGTACGCTCATGATTCATTACTTTACGTACAGACTACATTCGCATGATCAGTGAGGATAATGTCAGTTACATTTCATCCACAGAATTATCAGACTCCTCATATGCACTCAACTTCAACTTTAACGTCAGTAATATCAACCTACCACTAAACTCTGGGCTCCGGAACCACACCTACGACCAGCTGCAGAGCACCATCAACACACTGGTGAGTGATCACCACCATTTCCGAGTTAGGAAGCACTCGCCAAACATCAATGTCAAATATTCAGCTGCAATATTATGAGATTTGTTTTTTGGGTTATGCCAAATCTGAAACATCTGAAAAATCTTTCAAATTATTATTTTATTCGTTTTTGTTTTTATTTTAATAAGCATTATTATTTCTATTTTATTATTATATTATTTTAAATTATTATGTTGTTATTATTATTATTACTGTCACTACTACAGTATCTAACATTTAGATTGATAAAGGTTGACATTATTCCAGAATAAATCTGGAAATTCTTATATAGAGACCAGCACTGATGTCCCGCCCAGCTCTACCTCACAGTGGGTCCATACCGAGTTTAACACTTTTTCTACATTTCTCTTTTCTTTTCTAGCTGGATACACTATTGGCTGATCCAGGAAATCACATTTTTGATTCTAAATCACCAACCTTCACGTACGTACTTGCATCACTGATACACAATCCCACCAAAGAAAAGCATTTCTGCACTGATGTAAGGAAAACACTGGAATGGAACGTTTTGTTTTTGGATTCACAGGAGCATGTCCAATCAGATCAGCGGGGACATGATCTACACTTTCCCAGAAAAAGATCCCAGACTGACAGGATTTCTGAATCTGGTCTCTAACGCGGAGGGTAAAGTGGAGTTTAGTACTTTTGTGCTAATGATGGTGAAATGTGGACTAACCTCTCTGAGTTATTAAATCAATAATAAATAAATCTATAATAACAGATATTAAATGGATGGGGGCTGATACAGCGGCCGGAGAGGGGTTAGGTTTAAGATCTGTAGTGTTTTATCCACACACTCATGCTCAGGAGTAAAGATGTAGAGTAAAACTCTGAATAGTGGAATTTTTCATCGTTCTTAATCAAATCTGATTTTACTTACAGCTCTGACAACAACCAGAGCTCCATCTGTGTAAGTTTAACATTTATTCATTTATTATTTATTAGCAGTTAATGTAAACATGCCTCTGTCTGCTGGACAGTGAGATGTTGGGATTATTTGTTGAATAACTTACACCTTGTTTAAGAGTTTGGGGAATACCTGTTCCTGTTTGATGATCTATTCTATATTGTTAGAACGTGTTTGACATGAGTAATCTTGTCAAACTTAACTCGGGCAGGTGTAGCCTAGTGGTGAAATGTTTGATCCCCCCTTCTGCCAGGTTGTTACTGTCTGGCCCTTAACCCTCAATAGCGGAGACTGTATACTACCATTGTGAATCACTTTGGATAAGTGCATCTACTAAATGGCAGAAATGTAGTGTTGTCTAGTGTCAGGATAAAACAGGATGTTTTTAATGTTTGGAATAGGACGTCCCAGTCCATGAGTGATTTCTCTGCTGTTTCAGACTGGGATCTGCAATCATTTATATCCGGCTAGTTTTTAAGAACCTGACCACAGTTCCCAGTGAAGAGGATGTTATTAAAGCAGCCCAAACCCTGCTGGACTCCAGTGTTACAACATCGAGAGAGTTCACGTTACAGAAACTTAATAATCCTATCAGCATCCAGAACGTCACCTATCAGAGTGAGTCTCAGCTCCACGATCACTGAGGAAGAAATGAAGGGCTACAGGAGTCGGTCGGCTTGGCTCTAATCAAATGTACACCATTTTAAAATCTTGTTTGTTTTAATTCTATTTTAGAATTAGGAAACAACTCATACATCATTGGCTTTGGGTTTAAAATAAGCAACGTGAACATTTCTCAGAAGAATGAAGAACTGAACCAAACATACATGCTAATCCAGAACACAGTCAATGGTTTGGTAAGATGGATCAGATTTTGTTCCCTTTAGAGGTTTTGGTTGTAATGCAGGACGTTTATTTTACTTTTCCATTGTTTTCTCAGCTCAACAAAATCCTGAATTCACCGACCGCACCATCGTTCGTCTTCCCGTGGGCAAACTACACGTAAGTAATGTTTTTATTTTTAAATGAAATAGAACATCTCCACATATATCATTTTAAATCACTGATTTTGTTTTACTTATGCAGTCTGAACGGCACTGTGATCGTGGCTGATTCTGAATACGTCTTCGGACAAGGTGACATCAAGGTGCCGAGCGGATTCCTTGCTCAGGTGCTAGTAGTGAGTGGTTTACCTGTCCCCACTGAAGTCCCAACCCAAATGACCAGTGTCGCAACCCCGTATCGTGACGAGCTTCCTGGATGGGCCGTGGCCATCATCGTCATCTTCAGCACGGCCATCATTTTAATACCCTGCTGGATTTTACTCTGTGTAAGTTTTATACCAATTTCACTTTTTAATGTTTGTTATCTTTAACACGCAGTTGTAGTTGTGGTAAATTACAAGTTTACCCAAATTTCCCAAATCTGGACTGGGAAGCATTGATTGGTTTATATGACTGTTTTTCAAGGCCTAAACCACAACTGAATCTCTTTATTAATTGAACTGATTCATGGAGTCGTTTACACTAGACAACGTTAACTAGGAAGCCAAACAAATATATACACAGATAAGCTGCCTGATTCCCAGTTATTCACCCCCCCCACCAACACTCACACATAATCCTTTATGGCCTTTTAATGGGGGAGTGAGTTATTTTTTTTTTTACCCTGCGATGGACTAGTGATCTTGACAGGGTGTTAACTATGCTTCACCTAGTGAATGAAAACACATTACAATGAACACATTATCTAAATATATTTGATTCATTACATATAATAAACAGATTTTGAGGGAGATTATTCACATATATATGAATTATTATTATAAATATTCCACCCTGTGTTTATTTCAGTGCATGCTGTGTGGTTGCTGCGCAGCTTTAAGACGACGGTACAACCGGAGACGATCCTACAACGTTCAGTACACGACAAGAAATGGACTGTTTTAAAAGAGACCTTTATATTATTATATTTATATTCGTTTATTATACTTTCAAAAGACATTCATAAACCAATTACCACTGCTTATTTCAATTTCTTAATATTTAATGTTTCTGTTAGTAAATCAACACATTTCTCAAATCTTCTTCAAAGCTTTCTTTAAAATGAAGCCATTTAAAAGATTTATTTTTCTACACTGAAATGACTGGAATGTAAAATGGATTTAATGTATAGAAATGTACAAATGCATTGACTTTAATTAATTTATTCTTTATGATTTTCTACAATAAATGCAATCAAATCTGTTCTTGAATCATTTTATTAAGAGGCACTAATGTCCAGTGCAAACGTCACACATTATTGTTATTTACTGTAATCGAACTTGGGTGTGCTCTATAATAATTTAATTATATTATTATTATAATTATTATTAATCTACAAACAATGCCAGGCTCAAAACAACCAACCCTGGGTAAATATTACACACCCTTGTTAGGTAACTAACTGTGAGATTGTTTTTTAAATAAATGTAGGGTTATTTACTCCCATGCTAATGTATATCACACAACTTTGGACTGTGGGAGGAAACCAGAGCACCAGAAGGAAATACACACAGACCTAAAAAAGAACATGCAAAACTCTAATAATATGAACTGCTCCACCTGGGAATTTAACCCAGGACCATCCTGTCGTGCTAATGTTACTCTCCCTAATAATAATAATAATAATAATAATAATAATAATAATAATAATAATAATAATAATAACTAGAGATGATTACAGGGCAGCGTTGGTCGGTGGGCTGAGACCCCTTGGTGCCTGATTTACAGTTACATGCACTTCTAATATAACTCCAGATTACTGGTTCCAGTATCTTTTAAAGTGGCCTCAAATGTTTGCACTGCTGATCTGTACTACTGATTTGTACTGCTGATCTGTACTACTGATATATATTGCTAAAATATAATGCTGGTATGTAGTGCTGATATAATTTACTGATGGTCTTGTAAGAAGTATAACCCCTCGAGCCATTCAGGTGAATGAACTAAATGAATGAACTAATGAACTAAATGTTGCTAGAAACATAAAAATGACTAAAATATTAAGACCTGTAAGATTTTTTGATATTACAGTTAAGTATTAGCTATATAGCTAACAGTTTTCCCGCGTTTTCTGAGGTAAATTTTAACCAGTTATAAATAACTGTAAACTAACAATAAGTAGCCGAGTTAACTTTTATTTATAACTATAATTATTTTAAAATTAATATTTACTTGTGTTTGTAATTTAACTTTTAAAGTTGTGTAATAAACTATAAACTCTTACCTCAGATCGGCAGTTGACGCAGAGCTTCACACGGCATCATCAGGGTTGCCAGATTGGAGTCAAATCGTTTTCAGAAAACCGTCAAAATGCACGGAAAACCTATCAAACATATTAATTAAAACATTTTACTATACACGGGTGATTTCTTACAGATTATTTCGTATAAATTCAGTTATGTTAGAAATATTTAAATCGCAATAATCGATATTCTTAATCGTGTTCGTTTACATGCCCGTTTTAACTAAAACCCGACAAATCTGGCAACACAAGTCGGTAAACGCTGAATCCAGCTTTTCGGTTGCCAGGTTTCAATAGTGTAAACGATCAGTTAAGAGCTTGTGTAACCAGTTTAGGCTAATATTGTTTGAAACTTAAATTAGATAACAAAAATAGTCAAATATCATTAAATGTATAATTAGTAATCTGTATATTTGGGGGATTTGAGTGCAAATACTTTTTTGACTCCATTCTGGCATCCCTGACAGTGGCATTTTGGAGCTGAACTTACCACCCACACTCAAAAAGAATTGGGGATACTGAATTGTTTATGACCGAGTTTGAAATGAACTTGTGAACTGATGTGTAATGTATAAATACTGAGTGTTATAAATGTAATCAACGTGTAAGCATGATTTTAAATATAATTTTTAAAAAAAGTCTCAGGCTGATATCAGGGCCCCTCCTGCACTTTCAGGATTTCTCATGAATCTTTTCTAAAAGCTCTGCTGCTGAAGGAGCCGATAATAGAATGTAATTTCAGCCAGAGGTGACAGGTAACCTGTAATCAGACTGACGACAGCTGCCGCTGTGATCAGAGTTCCATGCAGTGTTGTAGAGTTTGCTGGCAGGTCTCCAGTCACCTGTCAGAGCTTCACCTACTGATCTAGCGCCGACAAGAACAACTAATCAAAACAGAAGTTCAGTTTCCACCCAGATGTCTGTTGACTTCTAAATTCACCTGAATGGCTCGAGGGGTTATACTTCTTACAAGACCATCAGTAAATTATATCAGCACTACATACCAGCATTATATTTTAGCAATATATATCAGTAGTACAGATCAGCAGTACAAATCAGTAGTACAGATCAGCAGTGCAAACATTTGAGGCCACTTTAAAATTTATAGTATATTTTTTGGTTTATTAAAGGTGAATTTTGGTCGTGGTCAAAAATCAGCACACCTGATTCAGGGGTGGAGGCGGAGTTAAGGTTTATAAACTGTGGCGCTCTATTCCCTCTGAAGCGTACTATGTAGGGACACTTAGTAGTTAAATAGTCCTGTTTAGTATTGAGAGGAGTTGGAATGGTGTGTTATTGGGACATCCTTGACTCTCTGTGTTCATGTGAACAGATTCTTCTGTTAATAAAGCAGTTTAGTTCAAGATAAAAGTGAGTCTTCTCTGAAATACCAGCACTCCACACATAGGTTGTGTTTTCAGCTAAAAATACTTCAGAGATCTCTATCATAGTGTAGAAGCGGGTGTGGCTGTAATACCGAAATTAATTTATCACTCTTTTGCCTTAAAAAATACCAGTCATGATTATATAAAGGCAGACAAGATAAAGATGCATATATGCAAAATAGTCTTAGACCTGCCTCCGGCTCAGAATTAATCCCACAGGTTAAACCCTACAACAGGTTCTGAAAACTGTGATTCATTTAAACGTTGTCATTTATAGACACAATCAAATGTACAAGACAAAAGCAAACAAAAACAGGTTAAAGACAATGAGAGGTATTTGGGCGTAACAACAGATTTTGACACCAGCGTACATCGTTTTTTAGGACACACACACACACACACACACACACTTTGAGTAAATGGTTACCCTTTAAAAGTTTTCCAGTGTAATTCTACATCTTTTCAAGGCCAATTCCTGTTTCAGCTCAACACATTAAAGATCTTTGTGAGGAATTTAGTGCTGATTGGGATTCAGACTCTTATTAAACATTATTAGCCAACCTCAGAAATACTTGTTAGACTGGGACACACATGCAGCACACTGGCTCAGTGGGTAGCACTCTCACAGTGAGAAGGTCTTGGGAATGATCACCAGGTCATTTGTGGGTGCTCTGGTTTCGCCCTAAAGCACAAAAACATGCAGTCAAGTTCATAAGAGACACAAAATTGTCCATGAGTGAGTTTAATACAAACTCAGCAAGTAATTACCATTTATGTCATGAATGTACAACATGACAATAAAATCCTACAAAAACAAGCAAAAACAAAATCACCAAAAAATAAATCACATCATACTCATGATAGCTAGTAGAAGAGGTCTAGATAGAGAAGACCTAGTATAGACTGAGACAGTTTAGGCCTTTTAGGAAAATGAACTATGTGTTCAAGTGTCACAAACAAACAAGTCCCAACAAGAATTGATTATTTCTTATTAATAACTCCTTTCTTAACCATTTCAAACAATGTATAGTGGAATTTATTCCTTTATTTTTTATAGATGGTGGTTCAATAAGGACTTAGAATATTTAATCTTAAGATTTTGACAATACAATAAATACAAGCAGCATAACTACAACCAGTAGAGGTCAGGGTTAGTTTTAGCTTAGTAATAATCACAGAGCACCTTGATGATCTTGTTTCGGTTCTCCAGACACACCCCACACGAGCTGCAGTTTTGGAGATACTCTGACCCACCCATCTCAGAATCTTACCCTCCATGTTCACTTGCAGGGTGATATAAACAGGTGCTGTGATGAAGAGATGATCAGGGTTATTCACTCCCAGTGCTTGAGAATGTTCTAGATGATCAGTGTATAGTGTAGTTGTGAGCAGGACCCATAATGATGATTTCTGGAGCTTTTATAAACCAATATGTTTTGCCTGTTGGTCTTGTGTCTCTCAGATTTGACCCTTTAATAGCATGGCTGTAAAACCTCCTCACAACCGGGGACCATTTATTTTGACTATGTGCTTCACTATTAACTTGCTAAAATCTTCTCCACGCCTCAACAATGTTATTCGCCTGCGCCCTGAGCTCTCACTTAAAGATGCTGAAATTCTGGTTCATGCTTTCATATTGTATCATTGACATCACTACAACGCCCTGATCACTGGCTCTCCTAATATATATACATATAAATATAGTAGAAACATGAATACAGTATATAAACACAAACAGTACAGCAAGAGATTAGAGCTAATTTGAAAAGAATAAGGTGCAGATCAGCAGAGAGATGTAGGAACATTCCTTTCAGTAACTTTGATTATGGGTTTTTAATGTTCTCACTCTTGGTCTCCGCTCAGATAAGAGCCTTTAAAAACAAGTGACCAGGTTGTGAATAGTCAACCATGATCTTGTCTGCCCTCTTCCTCATCCTCAAAGATCTTCAAAAGTGGGGAGCAGCAGCCAATGACCTTCCAATCAGATGGAAGTACCAGACCATGATAGAAGATGTTATGACGGACTCAATAATGGCAGTGTAGAATTGAACCAGCAGTGATGGAGGCAACCTAAACTGGACTTTCAGTGTGATGTCTGTCCCATTTTAGATCCTGTTGGATGATGGACTGAGCTGACTGTGGAGCCATGATTACAAAGTTCAAGTTCAAACTGGATAAACAGTTCATGTGTGTGGATTATTATGTTTCACCCACTGTCCCGGAGAGTGTGTGTGTGTGTGTGTGTGTGGATTATCAGGTGTTTCCCTCACTGTCTCAGTCTGTGTTTGTGTGTGTTATCAGGTGTTTTCATCACTGTGTGTGTAAGAGTGTGTGTGTTTGTGTGTGTTGGGGGTTATCAGGTGGTTCACTCACAGTGTGTGTGTGTGTGTTCCTCAGATGTTTTTATTTTCTTGATGATCCAGGTTGTGTGCTGATGTGAATATTGGTCTGATGTGTGTCACATTCTGGAATCTTTGGTATTTCGAGTGGAATGATGTGAGTGTTTGTACCTAATAAGCTTCCAGCGAATTAAACGAGCAGGTCTGATGTTCCCATCAATCATTCTGACATGAAGAATATATAAATAAAAAATAACCTTCATTTTTATCTGTAGCTGAGAGCTCTCCAGTGTTGACTTGTGCAAGATGAAAACCTGAGATTTTTTTGATGGTTTCTGGTACGACCGGTCCGAGTGGAAAATAAAAACACAAATCATTCTTTTTTATATAACGAATAATAAATTCAGGCATGAGTAGCATTTGTTTGTTTGTTTAGTTTGATCATCTCTGTTGTGCAGTTATAAACATGAACCAAAACAAGGGTGGAAACTATCTAGAGCCCTGCTGAAGCATCCAGTGCCTGCATCATCCATGTAAAAGAAAGTTAATCCAGTCGGCCTTCTTTTATACACCGTCCTCCTTCTGCACCACCACAGTTAGAGAGCAGAAGGGTATAAAGCACACACACACTCCACTCCTGAACCTGTTCATGTACAAACGTTACTGTTGGAGCTTCAAGGTTTATGAAAGCAGTTCATTAGATTGCACATGTGTACAGATGATAAAATACAGATGTTCTTCTTCTTTCACCACAGCATCTCATTCATGATCCATAATTATCTGGTATCACAAACCTGCCTATTTATTCAGGCTTGGAGTCGGCAGTAGTGTTTCAGTAACTACAGGACAGTACAGTTCCACATTACCCTGGCTGCATGATTCTGTGGGAGGGTACTGGAACACTAAATGAAGTCCAGTGAGACACGAGGAGAACATGCAAACTCCACCTGCCTTGGAATTGAAACCAGAACCTTCCAGATGTGAGATGTGTGCTACCCACCGAGCCACGGTACCATCCTAAAACACAGACAAAATATTTACTGACTTACATTGTGAATCTAATGGCTGTGGTACATTCCAAAAATCTTGGAGGACAGAAGGATGCTCACCACCTTTAAGGAAGATGTTTCATTCTTGCTTGATAAAGCATGGTGCTGAAGCAGACCTGTGGAATCTGGAATACCTTATTGCCATGGAGACTTTATTATAAACCAAAACATTCCCACAGTGCATTCTGGTTCTCCTCTGCAGGTAAACAAGACTCATGGTCACATGATCTTGGAGAGGATCGACTGTTTCCTGTTGATCGGATTCAGTGCTGTGGGGGATCAGATCTGAAATACTGAAAACATAACCAGGCTGGAATCAAACCATCATGTTCGTGACTAAGCATAATTACAGAAACAATGAGCAGTTAAGGGCCTTGCTCGGGGGCCCCACAGTCTAGTCTGGTCTCTTAACCAATGAGAACCTTTGCTGTGCTAAATGATTAAACTTCAGGTGTCCACATAATTCTGGTGACATGGTGTGCAGGTAAAGGAGATGATATGTAATTGTACAGGGGAGATCAGTTTACACAACGCCCAATACGTGTCAATTTTCTTGACAATCTGCCATTGTAGTGGAATTAGCCTTAAACGAAAAAAGGGGGGGGGTGTTAAAGGCACTGGTGGGTGTTGATGGGGGAGAATTAAAGAGTGTGTAAAACCAGTTCCAAAAGCCTTGATGTCCCTGATTCGACACACCTTTAGTGTTTGTTCCATGAAACTGGATCACTTTTATTTTATCAGGTGAGAAAAGCAGTCAACGAAAGACGTGAGTTTTTTTATTTTGATTTTATAAAACAGTTAAATAAACATCGACTGGGATTGATCAATAAAACTCTCGGATGGATTTCTTGAGCATCACATCGAGTTTAAAATCTGCACTCTGAATGGATTACTCTCCTCAGAAGTTTCTGGAGGACCCATAAGCATCAGAGTGGAGCATCAATGTTCTCATGATTCTGCACCAGAATGAAAAACAGTTTATCCATCTAAAATATCTGGAAGATGGACGGAACTCTGTCAAACCTCGAGGCTACGTGAGTCTGAACCATTTATCCTCCTTAATAGGAACACACTCTTCAACCCTAAAATATTCCATATTTAAATATGCTCACTAAGATTAAATAAGAAGAACTTATCTTCAAAACTTTTCCATCTCTGGTTCTCCTCTGGTCTCACTGCTGGTTCATGTGGAAGCTTCTGAGCTTCAGCGTTACATCAAACTGGTGATAAAAAAAATATTAACAATAAACATAATCCATAAATAAAAATAATAAACATAATCCATAAAGAATATTGTGTAGTAATGATTTTTAATGATTTACAAGATGTGAGTGGTCCTTTATTTTGACAAAAATGTTTTAGCAAATATTTAAGATTTAAACTGTCAGAAACCAACCCAAACGTTTTCTCAGGATTTGACCTTTAAATTTCTGCTTAAGAAAACAAAGCTGAGGCACGTGGGAGGTTTTATCATCTACAACAAAGGGTTCAAAAAAGACAAAGTCAACACGTTTATTTCCACATTTTTAATGTCGATTTCATCCTTTGTGTGAGTGTATGTGTGTGTGTGTGTGTGTGTGTGTATGTGTGTGTGTGTATGTGTGTGTGTGTGCGGGTGGTACAGAAGGGTGTGACTCTGGGGTCGCAGACAGTACTGAGGTGTGATGAAGAAATATGTCACTTAATTCAGATAAATAATTTAATTCAGATGAATCACTTAATTCAGATAAATAATTTAATTCAGATAAATAATTTTAACTTTTCTGTTTCCTCGCCTTTGTCTCGTTTGATCGAGTGATCGAGTGATCAGGTTTCTTCACACTCATTGATCTGGTGCAGTTTTTAGGTCGGATACTCTTTCGGTCACAACCCTCTTATTTCCTAGATTACCCCACCTGGGGATCGAACCCAGGACCTTCTCAGTGTTACACTATAAGCGCTTAATGAAAATAAAATGTTAGAGAATTGATTACAGCACCAATAAGCATGTGATCACAGATAATCAATGGATTGAAATGAAAAGGTCAGAGGTCATTATTAATGTGCTGAAGAATCTTCTCATGATAAATCAGGATGGACTGAACCATCCAGTCTGTCAGTGTGTTTGTTCAGGATCAGAAGCTCATCTCATGTTTTGTTTGGGGGGGCATTAAATAATCTTAAAGCCTGTGCTGAACTCACTAAAAGACATGTTTCACATCATTCTTAGGAATCCACGTCTATTGTTGCAGTATTTCTTAAACAAACTCGTATATGATGTGCATTCACAAAGGGGAGAGGCATCAGGATTTTAACCCATAACCTCCCACTAATCATGTCGTTCAGTTAGTGATTGAACACCCGCAGAGAACAAACACTGAGACCTACAGAGAGACTTAAGATTAGTTAAGACTGGATGGTTATGAATCGGGAGAAACATCGAAGGTAAAAACAAATAAGATTTATTCGAATTAAATCATTATTCTTAAATTCTTCTTATTATTGTTTATCATCTTGATGATTCTTTTTATACTAAATTAAATAAATCCTAAATGATTTTATTTCTCTGCATTCTTACTGAAGCTTGATCACTCACATCACCATCACTGGAATCACATTTAAT
>JAYDZF010000034.1:20591-31691 GCA_034509105.1 Microcambeva barbata | reverse complement strand
ATATTATAATAGACATATACAAACATGTGAGTGTGACTTATACTCTCTTGTCTCAGTGTGATGAAGTTCAGGAGTTTTTAAAGGAAGAAGAAAAGCCGGAGGAGCTCAGAGACACGCCAACACACTCCGGTAATAACTCACCATCACATCATACACTGCACAGCCACAAATATCTGGACACCTCACTGTAAGCTTCATTCATCATCTTATTACATTTTCTTCTCATGTCCATAACAAGCTCAACTCTTCTGATATACTGCTGGGATATTATTTTTAAGAGGTGTCCACATAGTTTTGGCTGTGCAGTATAAGTATTTCGTGTTTGTATCTTTTCTGATGGCTAAATTTGATGTTGATTAGAAAATCCATCTGATGGTGAGGGCTTTTTGGATGCAGAAGCTGAAGACGATATTGCTGATGCATCATGGGATGGCGTGTTTGACTCTTCCACAAAAACTCTGTCCTACACTAGCCCAGATCTGGGTGCAGGAACATCATCGCTTCATGATTATTACCTGCACAGAGATGCAGCAGGTCCTTTTATTCCAGAACTGAACTCCAGTGCTGCACCGTTCCCTCCTGCTGATGAGGGCGTGGTTCCTCAACCCGGCTCCACACTAATTAGACCAGATGGCTATGTAATATGTAAGTTCTGTGGTAAACATTTCCCTCACAGCAGTGCTCTGGTGTTGCACCAGCGCATTCACACCGGAGAGAAGCCTTATTACTGCGCCCTGTGTGGAAAACGTTTCAGCCAGGCCGCCAGCCTGAAGAAACACTACAGCATGCACCGAGGAGAGAAACCCTTCAGTTGCTCCCACTGTGGGAAACTCTTCTCCGACCAGAGCAACCTGAAGAAACATCTCAATGTTCACACGGGCGCCAAACCATATGGCTGCACACAGTGTGGCAAAACCTTCAACCAGTCGTCCAACTTGAAGACCCACATGAAGATCCACACACGAGACAAACCCTTCAGCTGTGAGCTCTGTGGCCAGATCTTTGCCTACAAGAGCAGCCTGCTCAAACACCAGCAGAGGAACTGCTTACTGCTGAACCCTGTCCAGAACCCTCTTCAGAACTCGGTCCAGAACTCACTGGCACCGTTCCAGATTTAGTCTTAGCCGCCAGGATTCTGTCACTGCAGTTTTCTTTTACGGATTTATGAGAATTCTTCAAAAGGTTTCCACATTATATGAACTGAATATTTTGAATATTCAGAGATTAACTCCTTTCTCTGTGCTGCATTGTTTTCAGACCATTTTAATCCACCATTTTTGGTTGTGTGTGTGGCTACTGCTGTGGTGGTTATTCACATCATCTTCACATAATATATTCTTCATAAAGCTTCTTTCAGCATCCAAATCAGATTAAGCTAAACCAGGACTATACGTTCTTGACTCCCACTTTCATCGCCTAACACCAACCATATAAACACAAGGAAACTTTCTCAAGATCCTTGTATAAACTTCTGAATGCCAGTAAAACACCACACACCATTTTATTTAGTTTAGGAACAAAGTTATCTAACACCCATATCACATTTGGGATTAAGTCATTGCCTCCGGGATGGCCTTATAATCCAGTTTGAGACGCCAGTTTAGCTGATTAATCAAAGAACATTTAATTAAAGCAGCATCACAGAGTATGTACAGGAACATTATCCACCCTACAGGAGAGAATCTGTGACTCGTGGAGGTTTTAGGAATAAAAAAAAGCCTCACTGCACACCGAAACTCCTCATGTGTTCCATGTTTACTCTGCTGTCTGAAATGAATGAAAATGTAAAATCCAACAAATACCTTCATATTTTATTTTTGTAAAGTTTAATATCAAGTTTTTACTAATAATATGATCGTATGAAAACTTCAATTGAAGAGATATGAAAGGATTCTGCTTCAGTGTTTTTATAACCATGAATGTTCAGGTCATCACCGCTCAGTCACTTGATGTGATGAAATGTGGACACCGCACATATTTTAGTTGATCATATTTTAGTTAATCAAAATTAATCATGTATAATAAAGTATGTCTCCAGTTTTGTATCTAAGTAGTTAAGTAGGTTCTCTCCTGTTCCACCGTGATTGTGCTGTTAATAGTGGAACACCTCTGAGGTGAACTGGAATGTTGAGCTAGTTTCAGTCTGCAGTAAATTAACACCATTGTTTTTTGTTTGTTAGCTTGACTGTTTTTTACCTTAATCTGTAAAAAGTTTACAACGCAGTTTCAACTTTACATTTGATTATAGTGTAAATTAAAGTGTACGTTAGCCTGGAGAAAAACAGCTGTATTACACACACACACACACGTGACTTCCGTCACGAATTTTCACTTTGACAGACTACACGTAGTCAGGTTCTGGTAGAGTCACGCCCAGTTGGTGTGCTGTCCAATCATACGAAAGCACCAAACCTTTCCGTCCAATGAGAGCTTCCACAGGCGGAGTTTCACTCGCTGTTACTAGGGCTCCTTCTCTGTTGCTATCGCAGCCTTACCAACCAATCCGATGCGAGCTCACGAGGTATCAACAATTTCTCACGCAAAGGAGGCCGGATTGGTCGGACAATGGTGTTTATGCCCCGCCTCTCGGCTAAAAACCCGCTGTGATTGGTTGGTTGACGTGTCAGTCATGCCGAGGGCTGAGTAAAGGTACAGTAGATGTGAGTGGAGCTGGAGGAGCCATAGCGGGGCGGTTCCGACTTTTCTTTTCTTTTTCTTTTACTTTATTTTAAAACATAACTTCCCATTTCAGTTTATAGTCTGTAAATAGAGTTTATATATTTTCTGTAAAGTCAGCGTGATGGAACTGAACTCCCTTCTAATGCTGCTGGAGGCTGCAGAGTATCTGGAGAGGAGAGACCGAGGTATTTACACAGAGAAACTATTCACCCTCCTGAACTCCTTTTTTTTATACATTATTATTATGATTATTATTATTATTACTACTACCACCACCACACCTTTAACACTTCTTCACTTTATACCAGTTCAACAGTAAACTCGCTCAGTTCAACACATCGAAAGAGTTTTATCACAAGCAAAACGTATAAATAAAGAAATTAAAACATATTCACACGCGTGTGTGTGTGTGTGTGTGTGAGCGATCATCCTAACCGGAGATCTTGCAGTATGGCTTATTTCATCCATTCAGTGAAAAGTAACACCAAATATGAGATGAATATGAAACTGCAGCCTCACTCCCTAGATCAGACCATCGCGTTTACTTCTGCAAGCCTCAGCTGAACTTTTAATGGTTGGTCTATAAACACCCCACTGCATTATGGGTTTCTGTACAGCATTAACACTCTATACATCGTCACCTTAAGGAGTTAAACCTTAAAGAATTCATAACAAACACACAGCACTGGTTCTGTACAGACCATCATACAATCTTATTTACATTCCTCTACTGATCACCCCAACTGCTGGTAGGTTTTGGTATGTTTGGTAAACACACACTGAGAAAATAGTTATGATGGAGTGCAGTGATGATAAACTGTGTGTGTGTGTGTGTGTGTGTGTGTGTGTGTGTGTGTGTTTGCCTGCGTGTGTACAGAAGCTGAACATGGCTACGCCTCAGTGTTACCCTACAGCTCAGAATTTGACAGTAAGAAGATGTTATCCTTCACACGTAAACCCCTAAATAACAGGTATTTGTGTTATTATTATCCCTATTATTGTGATAGTGAATAATGATTGTGTTTACCAGAAATTCCTGGTGTCTCAATCCCACTTCACTTCTGTAATAAAGAGACCGTTAAAATAGAAATGACACAATTGCACTGATTAAACAAACTCTAGTAACAGTGCTGTGTGATTTGGGACACAGTCTGTTACTGCTACATCAGCACACCACTGCACCACATGCCCTCTCAACATCACCACATCTGTACTGAATACTGAAAGTGGAAACAAACCTGCAGCTGCTAACAGATAAACTTCATCCATCCCAGCAGGTTCCAGCAGGTGCTCAGACTGTATGTTCTACACACCATCAGTAGATTGTTGGGTCAACATCAGAATATAAAATCTGAATAGTTGCAGATGACCTCTGGTAACGTGTTAAATATTTAGCGTTGTGATTCACACGGTCTGGTGAGTTTATGGTTACACGCTAGTGTGTAGAGGTTAGGTAGAGTGTTTATCTCTGTTACTAACACACACAATAAAAATGGCAGCAGTGAAGCGTGCTGGTGGTAGCCTGATGATGAAATCTCAGTTAAATGTATCGGTTCTAAATTATGGAATGAGTTGTGTCACGGTTATGGATGACATAATTAATGACATATTTGTGATGTAATTATTGCGTTTGTTACAGATCATCACATAATGAGCTGGAGAAGCACAGGTGAGCATGTTCTCCATACATACATCACTTCTGCTACTCTACTGATCACACACGCCCCTCCAAAAGTATTGGAACAGTGAGACCAGTAACCTTATTTTATGTGAGCCCATCAGAAGACACAATGCAAGTCATGACTTCCACCGTGTTTCACAGATGAGCTTGTATGTTTGGGATCATGAGCTGATCTTTTATTTTTCAACACATTGTTAAAGGTTCATCTTTGTCTCAATAATCCAAAAACTTTGTCCCAGAGTTTCTGAAGCTTGTATCTGAACTTGTTAATAATTCATGGTTTGGTTCTTTGGGTGAAGCTTCTGTACTTTGTCAATAAACAACACGCTCAATGTTTCTCTGGTAATGTGCTGTTGTTTTCCTCAGTCTACCTGTTAAACATCTGTAGCATCTGTACACTAGTGACTACTTTCTTCTTCAGGACATTCCAATCGCTTCTACTGGCTGTGTTCAATATCTGTGTCATGGTTCTTTTTGATGTTGTTTTCACCCATAATGCTCTCTGCTTTTCATGTTGATTAATCCTCTAAATGTACTGGACCTGAGTGAAGACCTTCAGCATTATTTATATATAATATATTAAAATCAATATAACCGGAAACACCTGAGCAACAAAACATGGCCGACACACGTATGTTCCAATACTTATGATCACTAGCAAAATGGCTGGTTCAGACAGAAGGTCTTCTGAACTGTGTATTAGATCCAGATGTAAACACCTGGAAATAAAAGCTGAAATGATCTTTTATCTCATTTTCATCTTTTAATGTCAAACCCAAATATTTTCAATAATAAATGCTCCAATAATTTAGGAGGGGAGTGTATAGATATTTATAGAACTCACATTTTACATCTAATACATATAAACTTAAAACTTGTTTGAATCAGCTTTGTTCTTTTAGGATCCCTCTGTCAAAGTGATTCACTGATTCCGTATGTGCTCTCTCTCTCTCTCTCTCTCTCTCTCTCTCTCGTAGACGGGCTAAGCTGCGTCTGTATCTGGAGCAGTTGAAGCAGTTGGTACCTGTGGGACCTGACAGCTCCAGACACACGACGCTGAGTCTCCTAAAACGAGCCAAGATTCACATCAAGGTCATTTAAATCGTTCTCGAGGTCACCTCATATTTTTTCACAAGTCAAAGTGAAGGAGCTTTGTTTAGATCTTGAGTGTAAAAACATCCTGATCAAGAAGCTCCGAGACACTGTACACACTTCAGGAAGGAAGTATTAGAAAAGGGAATCTTTGATCCTGACCACCCTCTGTGTGTGTGAGTAGAAGTTAGAAGAGCAGGACCGCAGAGCTCTGAACTTGAAGGAGGAGTTGGAGAAGGAACATCGTCTCCTGAAGCGTCGCCTTGAGAAACTCTCAATACAGAGACCAGAACGAACTCGAACCGACAGCACCGGGTCCAACATCTCTACTGATTCAGATCAGGGTACACACACACACACACACACACACACACACACACCGGGTCCAACATCTCTACTGATTCAGATCAAGGTATTGATGTGTATTGTGTGTGTTACAGAGATGACGGTTGATGGTGACAGTGTTGATGGAGGGAGCGATGCTGATGATCACTACTCTCTCTACACACACTCTCTGCAGCATCACAGCTTCTAACCCCGCCACTTCCTCCCTTCATCCCAACCACTCACAACAAACTGAGCTCTGATTTATCAGTCTGACCTGTCAGTAAGTTGAAGCAGAAGCTAGCAGGCTAATGTAGCGAGTGTTTGAGACGCTGTATTTTACATTGAGCTGGAACCCTCACTTACATTAGCGCTGTAGCAGTTAGCACGCTACACGTCACTGTGTACTTGCAACAAACACATTTGAGTGAATAGTGTAAAGCATAATGTTAACAAGCATCTTGTTCATTTCTGGTGCAGGACTAATGATCAGAAGATTTCTGGTTCAAGTCCCTCAATTTGGATTATTTGTGTTTTGTTGAAACAAGACAGAGTAATGTGACTTGATAAATGTTAATTCGATCAAAGCAATACTCCTGCTGTTTCTGTTTTGCTCACATATTTCTTTTATATTGAATTATTTAGTAACACCAGCTAAGCTAAGCAATTGTGTAAATGCAGCACGGTGCCAACAGCAAGCTAGCTATGCTTATGCTATGCTATTAAGCATTATGTTTTTAGGGTCGCGTTCCCAGGGTTATTGGAATAGCTAGTCTGATCAAAAGTACATGTACTCGTTAATTAGCTCTTGATAAGATGTCCCGTCTCTAACTCGGGTCTCAGTGTACAATGTATATATATATATATGTGTGTGTGTGTGTACAATGTATACCTCTAAATAGGAGAGAACATATGGATCTCGGTTCATCATTTTGTGCCTTGGTCATATCCCGTTCCTTTTTATTCATTTCTTTAGTCCAACCTCACACTCCCTGTCCTACTATCTGGACTTCCTAGGGCACCTCCCTCGCTTCTTTCATGCACTGCATGGACACTCTGAGGTGCCACATAACATTCCATCACTTTGAGGTGTCTGCTTGTTTTTGCAAACTCCTTTAGCATCCAGTACCAGCCTCATTAGATATGCTTCCATACGCGTACAACTGCCTCTCACCCCGATCCACTAACATGGACGGATGATTTCTCACAAAGGCTCACCTGGGTTCTGTCCCAATCCACACACATGGTGAACTCTAGCTCCTTTCATTCTCACTCCTGTGGATAATAATGAGGAGACACTCTGGGAGAAGATAATGGCAGCTCTAGGTCTTCTCTCTCGGCTTCTTCTGGTGTGCTTCCTCTCACTGCTAGTGTTTTTGTGGACAGAGGGATTGTGGGTAATGTGGTTTCTTTTATGTGAAACTGCTCTGGGATCAGTAATGGCAGCTTTTATTCATCACCGCAGACCAATCTGGTGATTATGTAAATCAGGAGCTGAGACTGGTAACAAAAGGCGACCCACTACAAGTGTAGAAGTATATAATCAGTCCTCAGATAAACTTTGTGTAACATCACTGCAGACCCTTGCTTCACCTCATCATGAAATCCTTATGCGGAGTGTCTGTGATGAGATTATTAATCATCTCCTGATATAGGAGGGTGATATTCATTCTAGTAGGTGAATTTGTTCTCACACTAAACTGAACTGTGTGCAGCTGGTGCTGAGGCTGAAGTGTTCGTCATATACAGACGTTCTTCTCTCGTAATATAAACAAATAAACTGCTTTTATATACGAACACACTTCTCTTGTTTTATTAAAAGTTTCTCTAGGAACACTAGTGAGGGTTAAAGGTCTTGCTCAAGAACCCAACAGTAGCCGCCAATCTCTGGTTAGTACCAAGTTTATTTATAGACATGTTTTAGTAAGTACAGCACTATATACATTGATTTGTATTAGCGATGTCCATTTACAACAGAATCGTAAGAATGAATATGTTTGATGCTCGATTCTGTCGGGGAGTGAAAGTGCCATCAGCCAATAGCATTCGCAGATGTAACCTGCCATGTGTCCGCCTCCAAACTGTCAAAACCTGTCAAATCTCGCGAGAATATGCGCCCACGTGTTTTTACACGGATCCGACGCCATATATATCGGTCAAGCACTAGGATCTAGCGGAAAACCGCCAATCAAGCTGAAGCCTGGTTACATTTAGACCGCCCATAAGCTCATCGATTGGCTCTGCGGTTTCTTACTAATGTGTGATTGGCCGCCCCCGCTGTCACTCCATGTTGTTGCAAACTGTTTCTTTAGCCTGGGTCACGTCAAGCTAGAGGTTCCATCTGCTTTAACTCTTTGAGCTTTATTAAAACGTTTATTTTTGTCTGTGAAATTCCCATGATAATTTTGTTTTTACGCCTCGAGGCTGAAGTTTTATACGTATTTTGAACTTCATATTGCTTTGAGGTGCATCATGGCACGGTTCAAGCAGTTCAAGCCTCCCGGTCCCGTAATCAAGCCAGTTGTGCTCCCCCTCTCCCACATGTGAAATTCTCACATGATCCATAAGATCACGTTTAATGTAAACACACAACCATTCGGCGTCTACGGGAATAACATACCAAATACCACATAGAACTTGGACTGCTCCATTTGGGAATCGAACCCAGGAAATTATTGCTGTGATGCGACAGTGCTACCCACCATAAATAAAACTTCATATAGAACTGTAGTTGAATTTAAACATAATACACAAAAGTTCGGATTAATGATTGTGAATAGTATTAAAGTATTTTAATTATTTATGTAAAGGTTATTGAAATTATAATCTGTGTAATTATTTTATATTCGTACTTGCTTAAATAATCCACAGCTACATCATTCTCACAGTGCTGCAGCTGGAGGGACTCGAGCGCTGGGTAGGGTTTAGGGATCAGGGTTTAGGGATCATAGTGCTAATTTAGACGAGACCCAAGGACATCCGGGTCTGTTTGTAGCAGAGTGCATTGTGGGAAGGTTGTCCTCTGAATTCAAGACCTTACAGAGTGGATTGCGTTCATAAGCAGCTTTAAATAAACGGAAGGATCTGCTGGTGATCTGTAGGGAATCATGTCGGGTTACAGCGCGGATGAGAAGCTGAGGGTTGAACAGTTGTCCTCTCTCCGGAAGAAATGGCTGAAGGATCAGGAACTCTCACACAGAGAACCTGTAATGAAACCTGCGGCTGCTGGAGCAGAGCAGAGATTCTGGAGCTCATTTTTACAACCTAGATCACTGTGGAGGATCTACGTGAGTCTCTCTCTCTCTCAAGATTCAAGATTCAAAAGATTCAAAGAAGCTTTATTGGCATGACTGTAGTAACAACAATATTGCCAAAGCTTTACAAAAATAACAATAATAACAATATAATTACAGCACAATAAAAACAATAATTACAGCATAAGTGACCTAGAATGAAAATAGCAATAATTAAAATTAAAATATATACATAAAGTGAGGTAGGTGTTACCCACTCTCTCTCTCTCTCTCTCTCTCTCTCTCTCTCTCTCACACACACACACACACACACACACACACACACATGGCGAGTCCATATAAGGCTTAGTGCTGTTTTGTTTACATTCAGCTGCCCGGTTTTAGGCACCCACAAAATCACTCAAACATGAATAAATAAACACGAAGCACCCTCACCAATCTCTCTCTCTCTCTCTCTCTGTTGTAGATGTTTAAAGCATACAATGCTGGATCCTTCGCTCTGACCAGAGTCCTCATTCCTGCCTGGATTGTCCATTACTATGTTAAATATCATCTCACTGTAAGTACTACTTACTACTCTCTCTCTCTCTCTCTCTCTCTCTCTCTCGCACACACGCACACACACACACCCACGATACACACAATTACCCACCTTGAACTATTAGATGTGGAATGATCAAATACAAATCACATCTCAGTCTCTGAGTAAAATGAATGGAATAAATCCTGCTGCTTCACCACATCATTCTGAAGCAAACAGAGCAGAAATCACCAACACTGACAGTAGATCACAACAGCTGGTGATACCAGAAATGTTTTACTAAAATATAAAATAATAAATTCCAACAAACCAACATCACCGCTTTCACGAGTCCGTAGTTTCAGTTCCACTTTTTTCTGTTGATATTGTTATTGTAGTGTTGATGGAAGTTCTAACATCTGTGTGAGTGTGTGGAGCTGTTGTATCATTTACTCTCATTACAAGGTTACGAGTGATTCTGCTCTTTCAGGAAACTCTTGAAGAGAATGTAAGGTCATGTCTCCATGATCTGAGGTGTCTGTGGTGATCAGTGGTTCAGCTCATTAAAACCACAATGAGAGATTAAACTGGTAAATCAAAATATTTACTCTGATTCATGTGTTACAGAAAACTCCGTACAGTGTGGTGGAGCTCAAACCTCGACTCTTTCCAGTAAGTACCACACTTATTTTAACAAAAGTATGTACACCCCTTGTTGCATTTCCTTTTCTCACATTTGGAAGTTGCATATTTAACTAACTAGAGTTCAGTTGAGTTAATCACACGGTAAATACAAAAGAACATAGGAAGGAGAACTGCTCCCAGTTACACTGGAAACCACTTATAGAGTGGACAAACTGGACTAAAGATCTCTCTCTCTCTCTTTGCAGGGTGATACCATCATGGAGACGGGTGAAGTGGTTCCTGATCTTCCTGATACCCACAGCCACGCCCATCATTAAATATACCAGCTGTAGTTTTCACAGCTCTTTGTGTGTGTGTGTTTGTGTGTGTACTCATAATAAAGACCTGAACCATCACTCTTGAATAACCTCGTGTTTACACATCATTCTTCCACACACTGATCATTTTACTGTCAAGTTCTTATGTCTGACCACTTTGAGAGCTTAGTAAAGTTGAGAGGAGATGCATGGGGACTCTGACTGCTACAGAAGGGTTTGATGCTCTTGTGTGTAATAGATAGATACATGATTTATCCTCAGATTATTTTCCCCTAATTATTGTATTATTTTTGTGTGCTTCCATATTCACCATCAATCATCTACAGTTTGATCCTCAGTAGATCTTCTGTTGGTACCAGATATCTCACAGACGCTTGTCTTTCCTCAGGCTGCTGGGACTGGAGACTTGCCATGCCCACTTGTGACCACGCTGATTATAATGATCTGGTCCTGATCAAAGTTCCTCAGGTTTATATGTCCTCTTTGAACTCTGGAGGAGTGGTGATGTTTGGGGTCATCCATGTAGGAATAATGTGATCCTGGATGATGACTCGGATAGCAGAGGGACATTTATTCACCATTAGTGTA
>JAYDZF010000034.1:0-12558 GCA_034509105.1 Microcambeva barbata | reverse complement strand
TCCAATAATAACTCAACCTCACACACCACACCCTCACACACCACACCCTCCAATAATAACTCAACCTCACACACCACACCCTCACACACCACACCCTCCAATAATAACTCAACCTCACACACCACGCCCTCACACACCACACCCTCCCAATCACCTTTACACTGTGCAGCATCAACAAATCGAACAGCAACATTTAACTCTACATGATCACTTCTAAATTCTGCAGAAAGAGCAGTACACATGTGACATTAGAGTCTGGGTTTATGGGTGGTGATCTAAATTGATCATGAACGCTTCTAAGATTAGAAATATTTGGATTGATGAACAGAGCTCCTCCCGTTCCTCATGTTTTATTTGTGGTATCAGATGACTGATGATTTGATCTGATTGGACCTTGTGTATTTTAATTACAGTTTCTGTATGTCATTAAGTAAACGCAGCTCAGACGTGTGTATCCGTGTGAGCATCTTTTTAGTTTATATAAAGTAATCTGATTAAAGGTTTGGTTTCATAATTGTTGTGGAATTATATATTTTGATCTCCTGGATAAGCAGTGTGTTCTAGGTGAAACTTTTGCAGACCTCTGATAATCCTGACATTACTTTAAATTAACAAACTGAGCAAAATTCAGTGTTATGTACCACTGCCTTTCAGTTTTTAAATATGGGGGTTATAAATACAGTCGAATCCAGTTAATTGGACCAACGGATAATCGGACCAGCCGCTTATTCGGACTGAATCCTAAAGTACTGAAACAAATCCTGTTATATACGTGTAATGTGATTCTCTCACGTTCTTCCATTTAATCGGACACGCGAACGTGAGAGCAAATAAGAAAAAGAAGTCGCCACTTGATGCAAAGCGGGTCAGCAAGATCTGGGAGGATTCCTGGGAATTTATGCTTTTATCAAAGGGCAGGAAATCCACCCGGTAGCAGCAGCGTGGTTATTGAATCCATCTGCAGCTCCGCTTTTCGCACAATAAAGGTTTAATAAACATTTTATATGTTACATAAATCATAGCACGTCCCGTCTTGTAACATTGGAGCATGTTCGTTTAATCGGACCAGCCGGTTATTAGGACCAAAACCATCGCGCCCCGATGTGGTCCGATTAACCGGATTTGACTGTATAGGCATTAAACACAAAACACACCTATCACTAGAAATATCACCATACATAACAGATTAGTGTTTTGTAGTTATGCGGTTAGCGCGGGGGATTGTGGGAAATGTAGATTTTTGAAACAAAAACACATTTTACGACAATTGATAAAAATTCATCACAACTGCTTATTTGTAAAAATATTCAGGAATAAATGTATAAAATACTTATATAATATAAATATATATATATATTTTAATATATATTAAATAAATTCCGTCTAAAGCAGTTTGCACCCGACTTGTAGCGCGCATGCGCAGTGTGTGAGTAGGAAGCACGCTGCTGCGTTTTGGGTGAAGATGGCAGATAAACAGATTAAGGTGTTGTAACATTTATTACTTTCATTTAGTTGATTTATTAATTAGACTTAATATTATTGCCGCGGGTAATATCAAATATTATAAATAAGAACAGCCTTTGTTTTTGTTGCGCTTTCTGTATACTATTTTTTTAATCATAAACACCGAAAAACCTGATTTATAATTTTCCTTTTTTAAATTAGATACGTGTTCGTAATCTTTTTGTTTTCAAGCAAAATAAAACCTTATACATTGTTACCTGATAAATAATAAAATACTTTACCAGCATTTCTAAACCCAGCACGTTGGGTGAGCATCACAATCCAGTACTTCATCCCAGCAGGGAGAATCGAACCTAACCCGACCTGTAGTAGCGGTATGGTTCTATTACAGAACCACGCTGAAATTCACTCTGATCTGACACGGTCTGTAGCACTGTTCCATCTAGAATGTTCTGGGTTTCTACTTCTTTCTGTGTGGAGTTGGCATGTTCTCTAGCGAGTTGAACCAGAGATACAAAATTGTCCATGATTGTGTTTGATATAAACGTGTGTATTGATGAATCCAATGTGTAAAACATTATATTGAAATTCTAACATCTTTAGAACCAATTAATCGCAGAACCAGCCCACATTTACCTGTGGTGTGTATAATTATATATATTTTGTAATAATAAATGCAGTCATTAAGAGCTTTGTCCCAGTGCTTTTGACAATGAAGAGTGTGTGTGTGTGTGTGTGTGTGTGAGGGAAATGTGTCTCATTACCAGTTCTGTGAGTTTAGATAGGGATTATCGGAGGTTCTGGTCTGGATGATCCTGACATTCTGGAGGGTCGAACAGAACGTTTTGTGGACACTCCATTTGGAAAGGTGAGCGTGTGCATGAGCAGCGAACCTTCATTAAAAATGTCAAACACACTTCTAATCATAATGCCTTTATTCTGATGATGTCACAGCCATCAGACGCTTTGATTCTGGGTCGGATCAGGGATGTGGACTGTGTTCTCCTCGCCAGGTAAGCTCACCTGTTCCATGATCACATTTAGCACTGGAATGTGGACATGGTCAAAATTATTAGTTGTTAAGGTTTCTGAAGTGTTTGTTTATGGTTAGACACGGCAGGAAACACAGCATCATGCCATCTAATGTGAACTACCGAGCAAATATTTGGGCCCTGAAGGAGGAGGGCTGCACCCACATCATCGTCACCACAGCCTGTGGCTCCTTACGAGAGGAGATAAAACCTGGAGACATCGTCATCATCGACCAGTTCATTGACAGGTAAGACATACTGAGCATTTGATTAAATTAACACACAAAGAATTCTAACCGCTGCTCTCTCACTCAATGTGGTACACAACCAATGTACATATTATTTACAGAAAATATAAAATATACACAATAAACACAGAATACACGCAATATACAAACCATACACAAACAATAGTAAAGACATCATTTAAAATATACAGCCAAAATCACAAGATACATCTGATCTTACTCTACATACACTCGAGTATAGAGGTGTGTCCAGAACTGCACCCTCTTCACGGTCTAGTACACTATTTTGGGACTCAAAACCTACTGCAGAATATTCAGTGCACTCAAATAATCCCATAATGCACTGCAAAGAGTAGTGTAAAAGAGGTGTACACTAGCCGGTCACGGTTACCCATAATGCACTGTGTTGTTGTCTAATCGTTCATTACTCTCCTTAATTCAGTCCCCTTTATGAGTGTACTGCATAGTGATCAATGTAGGGAATAGGGAGCCATCTCAAACACAGGATTGGTCTTTGGTGCATTTTTATTATTTCTTTTTCACTATATGAAAAGATTCACTTCAGTGCCATCAGAAGGCAAAAACGATGAAGTGAATCAGAAACCGAATCATAATAGAAAAGTTACGATTCTGAATGATTTGCGTGCAGGACGAGTAAACGAGCTCAGTCATTTTACGATGGGGAGTGTGAGAGTCCTGCGGGAGTCTGTCATATCCCCATGGCTGAACCTTTCTGCTTCAAAACCAGACAGGTAATATCAAACTTCTCTATAAACCAATAAAACATTCATTCACCTGATCAAGGACACATGTGGGGCAGAATACTTTTTTTAGAAGGTTCTGTTTAGCTGCAACCTAGTGCTTAAGGTACTGGACTACTAAAAATCATAGGGTCACTGGTTCAACACCCCCAACTGCCGGGTTGCTTATGGGGGCCCTCTCATGTCTGTGAAGATGTAAATATTTGGGGCAGTGTCAGTCCGGCTCTAGTGAATGAGGGATCATTTGATTAGTGAGGGACCAAAACATTTTGCCAAAGCTACAATCAAATTGATTTTAATCAGAGAATCTGGATGACGTCATGCAGGAAGTGTTCCAGCCTGTTGTGAATAAAGTTTTTAGCTTCTTGTTTCTTCTCAGGTGCTGACTCAGGCTGTGAAGTCACTAGGTGTGTCTTTTCACCCCCGTGGTACCATGGTGTGTGTAGAGGGGCCGAGGTTCTCCTCTAGGGCCGAGTCCCTCATGTTCCGTCAGTGGGGGGCCGATGTCATTAACATGACCACTGTACCCGAGGTGGTGCTTGCCAAGGAGTTGGGGCTCTGTTATGCTGCCATGGCTCTGGCGACTGACTACGACTGCTGGAAGGAGCACGAGGAGCCCGTAAGATCGAAATCCAAAACCAGAATACTATTAATCATCTAGCTCTGTGTAAAACATCTACAGTGTGTATAGTGTTCATTGTTTGTGTGTGTATGTGTGTGTAGGTGTCTGTTGATAATGTGTTGAAAACGATGAAGGAGAATGCTAATAAAGCCAGCAGTATTTTACTGACCACTATTCCACTAATAACTCAGCATAACTGGGACCAAATCATCAGCCAGCACAAGGTGAGAAGCAGTTCATCCCTCCACTCTTTACATAACATCTGAAGAAATGAGCTTCTGCTCAAAGACACTTAATGTCATTCCCACATCATCACCTCAACTTCTTCTGATAAACCGAGTCACTGAAAACCTTCTGCTTACCCTACATCATGAAAAATGAGGGGTAAGGCTGTCATTTACTGGGTAACGCCCACATGACCATATATGGTCTTTCTATGTTCTGTTCGTACATTACTGAACAACCCAGGGTGACAAAACCAAACACCTACATCCCATTTACACTGCATTTATGTGGCCTTGGTGACAATTTAGAATATTTCCAATAAATAAATCAGGAACACATATAAATAAAAAAAAATCCTGTTCATCATCATCCTTCAGTCTGTGGTGAAACGAAGTCTGTTGCTGAAAATCCTGAAAAATGGGCAGTCCAGCAGGAATGGTATCGTTGCTTTCAGCTTCCTGTCAGAACCACCTAAAAAACCAGAAGATTAAGTTAGAATTTTGAACAAAATCATAAATAATAATAATAGGAATCAATTTTAAAAATGCTCTCTCTCTCACACACACACTTTGAGTGATTGGATGTAAAAAAGGAACAATAACCCTAACCCAACATCCCAGAGAAGAAAACTGATTAAATAAACAAATAAAAAGTTTGACTGGAGTTCATCAAGGTCGAATAATCTAACCGTGATGTTAGAAAAAAAAATATTTTTTTTTATTTGTGTGTACAGTTGATGGCGCTCTCCTCTGTTATGCTGCCCAAACACTGATACTACCTGGACCTTCCTGTACCCGTCTGGATCTCCTGACACCTTCCAACTTTCTAACCGTGACAGTTTATTATTTTCTTTTTTGTTAAAGTGCCTGAGCTCAGACACACAGCGTTTAAAAATCATCCAGATTGTCACACATTAATTAATTTATTAATTCATCGGCTCTTCCGGCTCATCTTTTATTCTGTTGGATCCACAGGAGTTAAAATAAAAGCATTAGTGTTTATTATAAACAAACTCTAAACAAATATGCTCTTCAGTTCATTGTCTTTAACCTCTTACCCTAATCAGGGTCTGTAGGGGTGCTGGAGCCTATCCCAACTCGGGCACAAGGCACACAGTAACACCCTTGATACCATCGCAGGTACCTAAAGGACAATTCAGTGTCTCAGATCAACCTGGTAGCATGTCTTTGGACTGTGGGAGGAAATCTGAGTCCCCGGAGAAAACCCACGTGGACACGGGGAGAACATGCAAACTCCACACAGAAAGGACCTAGATCGCCCCACCCAGGGATTCAACCCAGGACCTTCTCTCTCATTTCATTTGTACCCATGTCACTAGTTTTAGTCATTTATTGCTCAGTAAGGGCTACCTGTTGTAGGTGCTGCAGGTTCTACCCCAGCAGTGTGTGATATTAGGAACATTAGAATGCTTTACTGTTCCATGACTTGAATGACATTCTTGATGAATGTATGATCCTCTATCTCTGAGCTGCAGCTGATGTGTAATTTGCTTTCAAATACTGGAGCAATTCACATCTGTAATGATTTTTTTCTAATAGTCAGTTTAAGCCCAATCACAGCCAAGTGTGCCCTGATCACTGCACAAATTGAATACAAGCGCAACAAATCTGTGCTCAGCAAAGAGTTTTAAATCACAGGATTGAACCAGGAAACTCGTTTTAAAAACTCCCATTAAAAAAAATGAATACACATCCTATAACATGGATATGGGAATATGCTATTGTACATTCATGTGTATGACATATTAAAACAAATAAAAATCAGCGAATAGAAGCATTTTATTTGATCATTTATTACACTTATTAAATGTTATAGATGGTTGACCAGGTGGATTAAAGAGATCTTGCACAGCAGTGCTGAGAGGGGCTTTTATTTCTATATTACTTTGTCTGTATTGTCCAGCTGACCACTTGCACCACTGAGATTCCAACCTGTACGTAAGACGAGTTTGTTTTACAGATGTGCCACCCAAAGCTTCATGTTTTATCATAAATCACTCATTATGTAGTTTTATCAGGTATAAATCTTTCAAATGAACATGAGCAGAGCGGGTGCTGGAGAGGAGATAAATTAGGGACTGACTGAGCATGTGCAGAAAGTATTGGATTCTTGGTTTGTGGTGCTATTTGGTGAACCCTGGTAGGATGGGTGGGGGTTGAGAGACTGAGGTGTTTGTCAGATTGTAATTAAATGAAGACACGTTCTCCTGTTATTAATTATGCTTCGACCCTGATACCCGACAGTCTCCGGCAGAATAATTATGAAGAGCAGAGAAATGAGGGCTGGTGGGTGGGAAGAAAATCAGGAAGATTTACCATGAGAGAACATCACAATAATATTAAAAACAAAAAATCCTTTATCTGCATTTTATATTTATACATTAAACATTTTCCTAGTTTTCATTTTTATTCAATAATAAAATGGAAGCAATGGTAAAACTATTGCTATTCTTGAAACAATTAAACTCGATTAATATTTCGGGTCCCAATGTTCCATCAACATTCCTAATAATGAACCTAATGGTTTGGGAACTATGGTTTTTTAGTTTATTTTTCAGAATGGTTGGTATTCACTAAAATGCGGTGTGTGGGTAGTTGTTGGTATTAATGAATGTGAACGGTAGTAATAATTGTAGGTATTGATTGATGTGGTATTGATTGATGTGGTATTAGCATTAATCTGGTGGCTGGTTCAGCAGCTCAGACGTCGTTATTGAAAGGTTAAGTGCAGCTGAGGCATTTAATTGCTGATCTTCACCCCCCACGTGTGGGTAATAAATTCAGCTGCTGCTCCAGAGGTTTTAGCTTCGTTCCTCCCTGGCACTGATGAGGTGCCGCCGCACGCCTGTCATTGCCCCCCTTCCCACCCACTAAGATGGATTTCTCTCGGATGGAAGCTTATCCGGTGCTTTATTATCTGGCTCTGACAGTCTGCGCTTCCTGCCACGCTCATGTTGAATCCTCCAGGGGACGTGCCGCTCAACCCAATCATCCAGCGCTAACAGAGCGCCGCCGCCAGCATGCTAATGTGGTGGAGCATGGGGGAGGTGAGAGGAGTAGGAGGGGGTTTGGGTTCTACTGCAGTGAATCCGACTGAAATGATTCCTGTACGAGGTTTCATTCTAGCTCATCAACAAAGAACGCTTGACCAGCATCATTTCACACCAAAAACACAACTACACCAAACACCTACATGGCAAAGTAGACAATGCACATGGCCAACAATCCTCCATCACAAACACTGAAACATAGATCTGTGTTCTCTACCATCAATTAATCTTTATTTTTATTGTAATTGTATTCTTTGTAGTTATCGTTGTTTGTACTATAAACAAATTAGGAGGCAGGGGTATTATCAGTACAATATTTTAACCTCTGCATTAACACACATGACATTTTAATAATTGTTTTTGGTTTAAGGTGTTTAAGCTTCCACTGGTATTTAAATGCAGAACTGGAAGTCTGGAGGTTGAGGCTTTGGTTGAGATGTGAGGAAAAATGTTATTAGTGCTAAACAGAGATCATCACTAACCCAAAATCACTTCGGAGGCAGGACACAGAGAGACACTCATTTTCTTTCACGTCTTATTATAATCAGGGTCAGGTAGGGGTGCTGGAGCCCATCCCAGCTGTTCAACTGGAGTAAGGCACACAGCAACACTATAACTATTTTATAAAAAGACTTCTCTAGATACTAGAAATAACCAAACTAACTATATATGCAGCTCCTTCAGGGTTACCTTTGGTCTCTGTGCTGCCTGTCTGATTAATGCAGTCCTTACCTGGAGTTGTGGTGGGTGGCCCTCTCTTGGCAGGTTTGTTGTGGTACCATGTTCTTTCCATTTGATGATAATGGATTTGATGGTGCTCCGGGGGATCATCAGAGATTTGGATATTTTTTATAATGCGACCCTGACCTCTCTAAAACTTTATCCCTGACCTTTTTGGAGATTTCCATGGTCTTCATGGTGTTGCTTGGTTATATATATTTTATATATATTTTATATATTATATATATTTTATATATATAACTTCACCAACAGACTATTTTGTGTCACTTACAATTCAGAGTAAAATAGGTAAAAAGCCAAGGGGCGGGGGTGAATACTGTATATATACATTTATCATTTAATTACCATATCATTTACTTTTACCAATAAACATAACATTTTAAACAGCATTTTGTGTAAGTGATGCTTGTTTGGAGACCAGAAGTGAATCAGGTTTGAACAATGGTTGATAAAGACATTGAGGTGGTCTGTTTTCCTGGTGTTCACAGCCCCCCAACCCCCGTTCTGTAAACACACTGACAGCAACAGCAGAGCTTTATCAGGTAAAAGCCTAGAGTTCAAAAAGTCAGAAATTGTTCTGCTGATTTAGAAAACTGATAGAGACAAATATTGATATAATTGATGTAATTATTTATATAACATATCTGTAATGAATAAATACAGTTTCTAATAATAATTATTATTATTTATGATGATTATTAGATTTTTTTTTATTTCTTCAACCCCCCTTTCATAACACACACACACAAACACACACATACATCTAGGCAGCTTCAACTGAGGGTTGTTGTGCAATGGTAGCATGATGTTACAGCACATCTCAATATGTACAATTCTTCACCAGGCACCACCAATCTGCTGCACTCCATTGACTGGGCCTTTATTTCAGCAGTTTTTATTTCTTAACAATGTTGCTGCACCAAAAAAATCTTAATAAGCTTTGATCTCTCTCCTGCACTGTTAGAGCCATGACACCCCACTCGTCTTTATATTTCATAACTCTAAGTATGAATCTCTCCTCATACTATTTCACAACCGACTAGGCACATGAACTATTGGGATAAAGAGGCCGTGAAGGGTTAAATAGCCTAGGTGGGTTAGTTAGAGGTCTGGTGAAGAAGATAGAGGGTGCCAGTGTGGTTCAGAAGTGCACAAGCAGGGATCATGTAATGATTATGGGGGTCACGGGCTTGCAGATGTCAGGTGCTGGTCTGGATGAGGTAGGATTAGGTCAGACAGACCCCAGACCCCAGATGCTGTCTGTGAAGTGACCCCCTGCACCACCATGCTGACAGCAAAAGTCAGAAATTTGTCAAAAAGTAAAATATTTCTTATTTGTTATTACTAGTTTATAATAATTTAGACTTACCTCGAGAGGTGACCCTGGTTTTTTCTTGAGTTCCTCACATTTGCGAAACTTGCAAATCTGATGTCCGGTCTTGCGGTTTCTGCAGTTGCTGCAGACTCCACAGTTAATGAGTCTCCTGCAGGGGGAGCAGAGACCACATCTCTTTCTCTTTCTCTTGGTGTTCCCACCAGACATGGATGAGGAAGCATGATTACTTTGATTATTGCTGTGCCGTTGACAGTCTGTCAGGTTAGCAATCTGAAAAGCATGACCTGTTACAGCAGAGGTGGCAGAGTTCAGCGTTGTCATGACAATAACCCCAGGGGGTAATGAGATGCCCCCTAGTGCTGGAAGAGCAGAAAGGACTGGGCTCAGTATCTCTTGTTCAGCAGCAGTGGTGCCACGTTTTAGCTTGTTTTCTGTTATTGACCTACAGTGCTCCTGGGCCAACGTGGACAGGAAGTTATTGTTCATTTGCAGCAGTTCAGGTTTTAAAGGCCTTTGTGAGTCACTCTGATTTCTGTTTGGCTGTATTGGCACTGATTTGCGCCCCCACAGTACATTATCACAGTTCCATGGTGGAACTCCAATGCGAGTGTTGGGAAATATGGGTGTTGCGATGCGAGCGATCTTAGCACTCTCTTGAAATGCTCTGTTGGTTTTGTAGAAGTTGGCAAAAGACTGATAGTGCTGCATTTCTGCATTATAATCCAACAGCTGGTTTAATCCAGAGTCCTGTAGCACGTCCATATTGATCCCACTCTCGATACACAGCGCACTATTTCTATTTGACATGGCAGATTACATGTATCAGCTCCACAGAGATAGCAAAATGGGGCGAATGTGTCCTGATTCAAACTTCTTATAGATGAAAAGTCATTATTCATTTATTCCTCTGACCTAGTGAAAACAAATATATACATTGTGACTGAAGCATACTGTTTTTCACACAATATACACACTGTATTTGTAATTATAATTTGTTGTATTCATACCTAGCAATGCTAACGAATGTTACCCATGTAATTTAAAGTGAATTTTCCTGTTTTGAGCTAATGTGACACATTTAGTATAGAAACCGAGATGTCTAAACCCATTCCATCCTGTTAGACTACGCTAAGCACATTGTAGGTGCCATTTTATTTTGCTTCAATTTTTTATCCAATGATGAATATTTTTGGATCTGTAGATCTTGAAATTTGGACACCCAGTTACCACACAGAGAAGTTGTTAATGGTGGTGATTTCGCTGGGTTGGGATCAACTTTCCCCCTCCCTGGATTTTGATTTATTTGATGAATGGTTTAAGTTTGTAGTGTAGTGTAATAAATCAACAAAATGTTTATGAGCTGATTGGGCTACAGTTGTTCATGTGTTCTGTTATTTGGACCATTAATTTTAGTATGTGTGATCTTATTTTCCTCTGGTAAGGATCACATTCTGTTCATCAGTTAAAGGTCCTCACACTTAATCCCTTCTCACTATGCCCCTGGGACTGTATCATCATTATATGGACACATACTCATTAGGAAACCCTGCCACGAACTGGTGTCCTTTCCTGTTGCTACATATCGGATCCACCAAAACCACAACAAGGATAAAGCTAAAACATGAAAATACTGATGATGATGAAACTATGTTACTATGGCTTTTAATAAAAAGAAAAATGACTACACTACACTACACTACAAATGTTGTCTAATCAGTCTAAAACGTAAAGCTGCTTATTATTTATTTGTGGATATTCCTTCCTCTTATTTATCACTAATATATCTTACTAAATTTAGACCCCAAATGCATGGAATCATTCACGTGAAAGGCTTGTTTTTTTATAATTTTATATAATTTATAAAAGATTTATTTATGAAGGATTTAGTTTTCATTACCAGCGGTTTGCACAACAAACAACAACAAACTAGCAAACATTAAGTTTGGTAAGTAACTATTATATAAATACAAAACATTTGCATCTGTACAAAATCTGCAATCTAAAAGGACTGCAAGACAATTATGGCAGACTTCCTTAGACAGCTAAACAAGTAAAAATACTAACACATTAGATTTAGATTCATATCTGGAACTGATTACACCTAGATCTGATAGTAGAGAAAACAAAATTAATCACTTACCTACAGCATCCATTAAAATAGACATAAAGCTAAAGAAAAACAGGTCTAGTTTATAAAATAAAGATTCAAATAAGGTTTAAAGATCAACCATGAAGCTCATTGCTTCAAAGAAAAGCATTAATTGAACCATCAACAGTATCAAGTAAAACTGTTCAGCTGTAAGAGTGTTAGTCCGTCTGCACAGCAGTGCAGTGCTACAGAGAGTGAGACAGAATATGAGAGAGCAAGCGAGCCAGAGAATGGGGAAGAGAGAGAGAGGGAGGGAGAGAGAGAAAGAGAGAGAGAGAGAGAGAGGTCAAGCACCAATGAAATAGTAATGCTCTTATTATTAATAATACTGATGTTATTATTAATCGTAAAGCTTATAGATCACACAGAATTATTACTTAATATTTTTATTTATTCAAATTATAATTCTTTAAATAACTTAGATTCCATATTTTATTAAATGCGTTTATTGAATTATTTAGTAGTTATTTTTAATTGTTTTCTAATATATGTTTATTTTATTGTACCTGTAATTGCTTTGGCAAGAGAAAGAATTGGGGAAGAGAGAGTGTGTGCTCACTGCAGGACAGGTGAGGTAGAGGCAGAGGTGCACTTCCTCCTGAACTGCCAAAAATGAACACACACAACCATCAGCACACAACACACACACACACAATTTATTTTCGATTCATGAATGCTTTGACATTAGTAATTTTTACAAATGTCATGTCAATAAAGCACATTTAATTGAATTGAGAGAGTACAAAGAGAGAGTGAGGGAGACAGAGAGAGGGCGAGAAAGTAAAGGACTGAGAATGTGAGAAAATGATTAGAATAAAATCAAACAACAATTTGTAGGGTTAGGGTTAGGGTTAGGGTTAGGGTTAGGGTTAGGGTTAGGGTTAGGGTTAGGGTTAGGGTTAGGGTTAGGG
>JAYDZF010000032.1:21430066-21440956 GCA_034509105.1 Microcambeva barbata | reverse complement strand
CTCAGAGAGGACAGTGTCCAGGACTGTACCCACAGACTCACACAGCTACAGGTACACACACACACACACACACACACTCACACACATCCCACTCAGAGAGGACAGTGTCCAGGACTGTACCCACAGACTCACACAGCTACAGGTACACACACTCACACACAGTGGGGTCTGTGGAACCCATGCTCCATGGTTCAGAGCCTCCTGTCTGGATCAAACGTGAGGATGTGTTGAGTCTCATGACTTCTTTGTCTCAGGGTGTTCATCGTGACCTGGGTTCGATCCGGAATGATTATGCCCGTCTGAGGGAGCTGGTCCTGAAACAGCAAGCGACCTCCAACCCGGAGCAGGCCACCTTCCTCAAGATGGAGCTGGACCACATCAACCAGAAGCTGAGCAGTTTGGAGAACTTCTCCAGCTCCTACCGTGAGAGGTGAGATCTTCATTCGTAGCTTTATCTGAAGTCTGAAGTCTTCTTCGTCCATCTCTACCTTCTTCATGCCATCTTGGTGTTGTTTTTCTTGGTTCCTCCTTGACTCTTCTGCATCTTCTTGTTCTCATCACATCTTGTGTTTGTGTCTGGCAGGCTGACGGCTCTGAAAGCTTTCTTCCAGAGTCTCGTCCATGCTGAGGAAACCATCAAAATTCAGGAGGCTCGTCTGACAGAGAAGGAGACAAGCTCCCTGAATGTGAAAGAGCTCCAGGACTACTGCACCACGCTCAGGGTAAGAAACCTCAGAGATGGTACGAGGAGTTTTTCTCCTTACATGGAGTTTGTAATTCTAAACTATTGTTTTAAGTTAATTTAAGGTAATGTGTACTATGGAAGAACTTATGTAAGTCGCAAATGTGAATGTAAATGAGCCTCACAGTGAATCTTGTTTGTGCTTCCCTGGCAGAATATGAGGGCTGACCTGGACCAGAAGTGGGACTTCCTGAGGGCTATGGAGGCGGACCTTAAGAATGCCGTCCACTGGAATGCTCAGATCGACCAGAACTTCCACCAGTGTGACGTGGACCTGGAAAAGTTCTCTTCCAAAGTCAAGCAGATGAACGATCGCTGGGAACGGATCTTTTCTCAGGTTGACTCCCGGTGAGAAGCTCATGTACATCACCTGGTCCAAAATATGTGGACATGAGAGGAGAATGGCTCACAGTTAGGGCTCTCATTCACATTTTATCCTCTTTTATGCTTACTAAGACAAGAGTAAGTAAGTAAGTAAGTAAATATTATTTATAAAGCCCTTATAAAACAACGTTTGTTGACCAAAGTGCTGTACATCAAACAAGACAACACTAGAAATATAAAAAATGAAAAACAAGAGAGTAAATGACACAGATAGAAAATACATTATATGATTCTAGTTACCACTATTCAAACGCCAGATTATAAAAGAGTGGCTGAAGGTGCTTGGCACATTTTTAGAGGCAGAGTGTTCCATAGCCTCATAAACTGCAAATGGACGATCACCTTTTTATTTCAAGCGAGCTTTTTTTAAAGCTCAAAGTTTGTGAGCTTGTATATTTAATGTGTGTGTGTTAGCATGAATGATCTGAAGATCCAGGAGAACCAGCTCCGTCAGTACCAGCAGAGCAGCTCTCAGATGGACCAGTGGATCAACCAGACCAATCAGCGTCTGGACAAGCTACAGAATCAGAAGCTGAAGAGCATACAGGAGGCCACCCAGCATCTCAACCAGCACAAGGTCAGCTAACCAGTAACAACTAACCAGTATCAGAAACCTCTAACCAGTAACAACTAACCAGTACCCGCCTCATCACCACCAAGTTGCCACTGTTGGGCCCCTGAGCAAGGTCCTTAACCCTCAATTGCTCCGCTGTATTTTTTTCACTGATTGTTGAAGAACCTTTGTCAGCGGCTCAGCTGGTGCGGTGTATAGGCTATCTAGAGCCATGCTGACTGTAGTGCATTCCATATCCTGCTGGATTGGAGGAGGATTCAGTAACAAGGTGCTCCCACAGATGCTCGACTAGACTGGAGTCCGTGGAAGTAGGGGGTCATAGTAGAACTCGGTCATGGTCTTCCAACCAGTGTGGGACATTTCTAGGGTTCTACAGGATGTGTGTGAGAGCCTCCCTGACAGGATACTTTCAATTATGGGGCATATATCTGACTTGCATGGACTGTCTTGTAGACTTTGCACTCCGAGATCAAAGGGAAGAAAGACCAAGTGGACGAGGTGCAGAAGGACGCCGGTGTCTGTTCCAGCTCAATAAAGGTCAACCTCACAAAGATGTACACTCACGCCTGTGATATATCTGCCCTCTGTGTAGGTTTATAACATTGGAGTGTGTGCTTGTGTGCTTCTCAGGATTATGAGCTGCAGTTAGCATCGTACAGTGCCGGACTGGAGACGCTCCTCAACATCCCCATCAAGAGGACCATGCTGCAGTCTCCAGCTACTGTACTCAATCAAGAGGTGAGCACCACTACACACACCAGTACTCACATTTAGAGATGTCACAAGAACTGATAGAAGAAGAAGAAGATCAGATATTAGTCCAACAATGGGGAAATTCACATTCTCAGCAGCAAAGGGACAGTAACTGGACAGCTTAAAAGATCTAGATAGAAATATCAATCAGTATGTACATGACAGTGCAGAATGAAGACAATAGAAAAAAACACCAAAAAGACAACATATTACACAAAGTACTTACACATATCATGATTGACTGAGTGGATAGTTATTGTAAAGAAAACATTTTGCATGGAATATACAATGGCTCCATGTGGGATCCACAGAAACAGTGAAAAAAACAACACAAGGATCAGAGCAAATTCTTTAAAAAAGTAGCGCGTAAACACAGAAACTAAACACATCAAGTAGAAAGTTCAAAAGAAAGAGTTAAGAACAGTTAAAGAGTGAAAAATGCTCAAACCTGAGCAGAGCTGCTGAGACGTGCTGCCACTCCCACAGCGCTCACCTGAGGTTCGGTTCTGGTTTCCTGTGGTACTGGAGGTATTGAAGGTTTCACAGATCTCACAGACCATACACTAATAATCTGAGAACACTAAAACAATAACACTAGGATGAATCGTAGTGAGCCACCTTGCTCCCTTATTATCTATTAAAAATATATTAATCCTTGCTTTATAAATAACGTTATTAAAACACTCATTTCATTGATTATTTTCCTCTTCTTTCTGGAATTGTAGTTGTTTTGGTACCAAGTAATACATTTCTGGTATCGTGACTGTTAGTACTCACCAGTACCAGAACACACACGAGTACACACACTCAGTTTCAAATGGTCTCAACTCGTGACATAATAAATATCAGTTACTGACTTGTACTCTAGCTAAAAACTCAGATTCAGTGAATTTAATACAAACTTAAGCCTCTTTTTCGTTACCTTCTTAACAGGTCTCAGAGCTTCAGACTCGCTACATGGAGCTCCTTACTCGCTCTACAGACTATACCAGGTTCCTCAGTGAGCTGATGAAGAACATGGACGAGATGAGGGTCAGTGCTGACTTCAGTCATCTTTATTGTTCCTCTCCTGATTGTGTCTTCAACCAATGCATCTTTGTCTTGCAGTTGCAGAAAACAAAGATTGACCTTCTGGAGGAGGAGCTGAGGGGTCTCCGAGACAACCTTCAGGATGGCTCTCAGAACAGCAAGTCCATGGAGGACAATCTGGCACGCTACAAGCTGGAACTTTCTCAGACTAAAGAGAGGCTCATCACCATCGAACTGGAGAAGAGCGATGAGTCCAGGATGTACCTTCTCACCAAGGAAAGCTTAAACAGCACTCAGGCCAAGCTGGCAGACCTAACTGAGGAAGTGTCAAGACTAAAACTGCTCATCGAGGAGGAGAGGCGCAAGAGGAAAGTGGCTGAGGAACGATACAGCAGCCAGCAAGATGGGTTCGAGGACGCCATCCGCAAACAGCAGAGTGAGCTCAGCGAGGTCAAGTGGTCTTCCATCGACCTTGAGAAGTCCATCAAGGACAAGGAGCGAGAGATTGAGAGGCTGAAGGCTCAGCTGGAGGAGGAGGCCTCTCGGCGCCGGGCTGCCGAGTCAGAGACCTCTAAGGTAAGAAACGAGTTCAACCAGGAGATGAGTTCTTTAAAACACAAATACGAGAACGAGATTCAAATCACGAGGACCAGCTTGCTCCAGACCTCGAAGCAAAAGGAAGCTGACACCGCCGGTATGAAGCAGACACTTGACAGGTTCTCAGATGAAAAGAAAAACCTGGAAGAGGAGATCAGGAGACTTCGTCTGTCTATCAGCCAAGTAGATGAAGAACGAAAGAGGGCTGAGCAGGAAGCTCACCAGCAGAGGTCATCTGGAACAGAGGAGAACAGGATGAGGAAGGAACTGCAGATACAGTTTGAGACCATCTCAAGACAGAAGATTGAGATCGAGACAAGATACAGAGAGGAAATTGGGAAGGTATACAACGATATGCAGGAAAAGATTCGCCAAATATCCTTACTGTCGCAGAACCTAGACGAGGAAACTAAGAAGAGGAAAGCTCTGGAGCTTGAGAACCAGAGACTACGACAAACTGAGGGCGAGTTGATTGCTAAACACAACTCGTCCCTGGAAGTCATCAACAAGCTGAAGTTCATGGAGCAGGAGAACAAGGTGATCCGTATTGAGCAAGAGAAGCAGAGGGTATCATCTGAGGAGATCTCCAAGAATCTCAAGGCTCGGATAAATGAACTTCAGATTTTGACAAGCAGACTCGAGACTGAGCTGAAGAAAGAGCAAAGATCCAACCAGGACGAACTTACCAAAAGGAAGAGGAGCGAGTCCGAGCTGGAGAGGTTGAACAACCTGTGCAGGGATTACACCAGCACTATCAACACACTCCGTGTCCAAAAAGAGGAGGAGAGCACCGCTGGACGCAGGTATGAGCAGGACCTCCGGCGCCTTCAGGAGGAGCTAGACAGGAGTCGCAGGGAATATGCTAGCAGCTCTGAGAACTTTACCAAACTCACAGCTGAACTTAAGACCCTGCAGCAACTGCTGGCTCAGGAACAGGCTCGCGTCCGGGAGGTCAATTTACGCTACGAGGGTCTGCATAAGACCATCGAGGAGAAGAGCAGAGTGCTGAACGAGAGCACAAGCAAGATCGAGAATCTCCAGACCCTCACCGAAAACCTCACCAAGGAGCGACTCAGGCTCGAGGAAGAGCTGAGGAGCGTACGCCAGGAACGGGACGACATCAGAAGCACCAAGAACAGCTATGAGAGTGAAAATGCTGCCCAGCTAGCAGCCATACAGCAGCAGCTACAGAGTGCCAATAAACGAAGCCTTGAGCTTCAGGCCAACCTTACTGAGCTGACTAAAGAGAGAGAAAAGTTTAAGGCGGAAATAAACAAAATCCAAAAGCAATATTCGGAGGTATTTTTTTGTAAAAAATGTGTTGCTTTGCTGTAGCTTTGCTGCTAGATTTGATTTCAAAGCTTTGAGCTGCTTTTATGCTAAATGCTTATCAATCCGTGATTCTCTTTATCATCTGTGTAATTTCTTTTGTCTTGTTTTTCTTTTAGTCAACACTGATAATCCAAGAGTCTCAAACACACTATAAGGATGTCCTTCAAGAACGGGACAACCTCTCTGCCAAGCTGAAGCAGCTGGAGATGAACCAGAGCAAGCAGCAGCGTTCCGAGGAGGAGCTGAGCCGCCTCAAACTCTCCCTAGAGACGGAGCTCCGTCAAAAGCAGCGCCTCCAGGAGGAGATGGAGAAGCTCCGCAAGGACTTCGCCTACTGGAAGAGCCAGTATGAGTTAAAGGAGGGCCAGGTCAGACAGGCCCAGTCAGTCAAGGACCAGGCCGAACGGGACCGGGGTTCGCTCCAGAGTGAGATCGCCAGGCTGGCTGCTGAGCTGAAGAGCACTGAGGAACGATACAGGATCCGCTTACAGAGCACTGAATCAGAAATCACGACGCTCAACCACAGGAGGGAAGCTCTCGAGATAGAGCTGAGGAAGCTGCAGCAACGTCCAGTTGCCATGGCTAAACAGACCCAGACGGAGCAGGACACGGCCAAAGTCCGAGAAACTGTGACGTATTCTGTCCAAGGATTCCGAAACAAAGTCTCATTCAATGAGCTTCTCCAGTGCAACATGATCAACCAGACAGATGTGGACAAGGTCAAACAAGGTCAGCTCTCGGTTACGGATATCGAAAACAGACTCAAGCCATATTTGACTGGATGCAACTGCATAGCCGGCATTTACGACGAGGAACAGGACAGAGTCCTGACGTTCTACCAGGCCTTGAAAGAAAAACTTCTCCGTCCAGGAACCACACTGGAACTGCTGGAAGCCCAGGCTGCCTCAGGGTTCATGATCGATCCAGTGAAAAACGCCTCCATGACAGTGGAGGAGGCGTGTAAGCTTGGTCTGGTGGGAAAAGAGTATAAAGACAAACTCCTGTCGGCCGAGAGAGCTGTTATAGGATATCGCGATCCCAGTACAGGCCAGCTCATCTCTCTCTTCCAAGCTATCGAGAAAGAGCTAATTGAAAAGGGTCATGGGATACGACTCCTGGAGGCACAGATCGCCAGTGGGGGCATCATTGATCCTAAAGAGAGCCATCGCATCGACGTGGAAGTGGCTTATAAGAAAGGATATTTCAACCAAGAGATGAATGATATCCTGATGTTCGAGGGTGATGATACCAAGGGATTCTTTGACCCCAACACTCAGGAGAACCTGACGTACCTGCAGTTGCAGAAGAGGTGCATCAAGGATCCCAAGACAGGGCTCATTCTACTGCCTCTGAAAGACAAAACCAAGTCTGCTCAACATTCAAGTCAGAAAAACACCCTGCGCAAGAGACGGGTTGTGATCGTGGACCCGGACACTGGCAAGGAGATGTCCGTCCGAGAGGCATATCACCGGGAGCTTATTGACTACGACACCTTCCTCAATCTGTCCGAGCAGGAGTGTGAGTGGGAGGAGATCACCATCACGGATTCCGATGGCAAGACCCGACTTGTCATCATCGACCGTAAGACCGGGAACCAGTATGACATCCAGGCCTCATTGGACAAGGGAATCATCACCAAGAGTTCTTTAGACCAGTACCGTGCAGGAACCCTGACTCTTACTCAGTTTGCTAATCTCATCACCAGTAAGATGAACAGTTCTGATCTCTCCATCTGCACCAGTGTGGCGGATGATGTCACTTCCTGTAGCAGCCCGACAGATGTCACACCATCCTCGCCCACAGTTCGTAAGCGCTTTGCCAGTGTCTCTATCACGCTCTCGCCTCCTGCTGACATCCTAGATGACCAGAGCCCGGTCGCTGCTATCTTCGACACAGAGACCTTGGAGAAGATCACAATAACCGAGGCTCAGCGGCGCGGCATCGTGGACAACCTCACAGCTCAGCGCCTCTTAGAAGCTCAGGTATGTACTGGTGGTATCATCAACCCTGCCACCGGCAAGAGGCTCTCCCTGCAGGATGCTATCCACCAGAGCGTTATCGAGGAAGACATGGCCACCAAGCTCAAAGCCGCTCATAAAGCCTTTGCAGGTTTCGAGGATGCCAAGACCAGGAAGAAGCTCTCAGCTGCCGAGGCCATCAAGGAGAAGTGGCTGCCCTATGAGGCGGGTCAGAGGTTCCTGGAGTTCCAGTACCTGACGGGAGGGCTGATGGAGCCCGGCAGTGGCAAGCGGGTCACCATTGAGGAGGCCATTCGGAGGGGCTGGCTGGATGGAAAAGGAGCCCAGAAACTACAGGACACCCGGAATTACATCAAGGGCCTTACCTGCCCCAAGACCAAGCTGAAGATCTCTTACAAGGAGGCCATGGATAACTGCATGGTGGAGGAGAACAATGGCATGAAGATGCTCCAGGCCACTTCCATGTCCTCCAAAGGCATCAGCAGCCCCTACAACGTTTCCTCAGGAGCCAATTCCCGAACCGGATCTCGAGCTGGATCCAGGAGTGGATCACGCAGAGGCAGCGTGGATTACTCGTCCACCGTCACCTACAGCTACACCAGCAACACCTTCAGCTCATACTGATTAAAGTCCTTCAAATCGCCCTTCTGCTTTTATTCATTTAATCGCTCATTTATTCGTTTCATTCATCTCATAGTCAGTCGGTGTTTGGGAATATTATCTGAAATCATATTAATCATTGTTTATTTTACTAATCAGTACTGAGAGCTTGTTTTGATTATCAGCTTTAATAAAAGTTTTATAGAGTTTTATTAAGTTTTATTTGCGCTTGATTTTTCAGATTTAATCAGCTTCTTTTTAGTCAGTTGAAATGTTGTATACATTTTATTAAATGTTAGAATCTTAAAAAATAAAAATACATTCATTAAAAGGGGAATTATTTTACATGTATCAGAAATAATTTTTTAAATCATAAAAACCAGTTGGTACCCACAAAAGAATTTTTAAATAAAGTTTTTCCTTTTCGTTTTTGTGTGTAGTTTGTTTATTTATCATCCTAAATTATTCATATTATTTCAGCTGTTTTATTGCAGCTTATGTTTTAATTAGTAGGATTTTAATACGGGGGTGGGGGGGGTTGTTTTGCAGTTCCACTGTTTGCATGTTCTCTCAGAGCCTGTGTTGGCTTCCTCACACAGTCCAAACACATCAGGATACCTAGAGACACTAAATTGTTCGTCTAAAAAGGTCCGTCTTTAATGGACTGGCATCCAGGGTGTCTTGAACCAATTGGAAAACAGAGATTCGACACCTCCCACACATCCACAAGAATATAGTGAGAGCACTATGGAGGGGTGGAAGATACTGAGCACCTTCAGTTCAGCCAGAAGTAAATCACAGTAAACTTTTCAGTAAAATACCATAATGTTCCAGTAATTCATTCTTAAACCTTATAGTTTTTCATTAATATACAACAGTACAAAGTGACCCCTGCAAAACACTTGAAACTATTTGGTACAGAGACCCAAGTCCAAATTCAGGTTATAGCTGAACAAGCTTCACTGCTCTGAAAAGTTCCACCAATCAATGAGTTCCATGAATCAAGTTTAGGGAATCGAGGAAGTTTGGTTCAGCAGAAAACTCGTGGAATTGCACAGTCTGCAGCAGTGGACATGAGATATTACATTAAAATAAATGTAACAAAAATAAATAAATGTTACCTAGGGTGCAGAAAGGTGTGTAAAAGTGTAAGGATATAAAATGATCAGATGTCAGGGTACTGCAGCTCCACAGTGACTAACTTTGGATTTTGAGCTTTTGAAATAATTTATTTGATGGTGGAAACACAGTATAATATGCTGAGGATCCAATTATACATTCATCAAGAATCTAATCAATCAGATGTAGAGATTTTTTATTCACAGCGTAAGACTTTTTTGACTGAAGTAAAGCAATCCAGCAGAGGAGAGGAAACAATTTATTCATATAAAAGACCAATCCAGAGTCCCTGCTGTTGTGATAAATGAGTTTAAATGGAAGGTTTATTTATAATCGGTTTTCTTATCTGCTTTAATTTCAAACACACACGAGGCTGAAAGCATTTAGATCCGGGGTCACCAACATTTAGAAACTGAGAGCTACGTCATGAGTACTGTGTCGAAGAGTCTGAAATAATTAATCACTTTATCTTTAATTCGACCAGCCCTTGAGCAAGGCCCTAACCCTCAATGCTTAGACTGTATACTGTAACCGTACTGTAAGTCAATTTGAATAAAGATGTCTACTAATGCTTAACATTTATTATTAATGATTCTCAATTATATGTTTGAAGACTCTGATCACGTTCAAGATTTCTCAAAATCATTAAAATAACTGAGCGTCTCTGAGGGTTTTGGGATGGGGGCTCACCGCACCTTAACTGGAACTACTGAAGGATTTTTCATTGCTCCTCCTGTGTGTCCCGGATGTTTAAGCCTATTTTAAAGTCGTATTTTGCATCCGAAAAAAATATCGTTTAAATTTTAGACGTTGAATTTGGTAACATCGAAAAACGAACATGAAACTGAGTCGATGTAAAATGAAATGCGTTTAAATGTAGGGCAAAAAAAATCTAAATCAAAAATTCAATGCAAAAAAAAATTCAGGGCTGGAAATCTGAATGACACAGATTTACTTCCATATTTAAGGAGCTAAAAAATAACGCGAGGGAACAAGATCATTAAGATTTAGACAGAATAATAAGGCTTGCGTGGTGAAGTTAATTATATTCGATTCGCCTGCCATTCGACTCTCTTTTGTCTCGTTCTCATCTTATAAACATCGCAAACATTTAAACACCTACACGAATAGATTCTACAGTAAACGGAAAAAACTACAATCATAGATTTTAAAATGGTAATCACTTAATTTTATGTTGTCGGAAATGCGAGGTTATTCTCCTTTGAATTGTTATGGAAACGTCTAAAAGAACATGACACGATTAGCTGGAAGAATGGACAGTATAGGAAAAGCAATAAAAATAATAAATTACCATCATTCCAGAAAAAAAAAACATTTTAATAAGGCAAGGGTCGTCATGTTAGTCACCTGTACTAGTTACTACAACCAAAAAATGAAATTAAAAGTTCCACCACACAAGGCCATCATGTCATTAATACATGATTAAAATTACCAAAAATCAACAAACGCAATTTTTGATTTAAAAGGTGGTAGTAGTAACTGAGTCATACTTATTTACTTTGATTAATGGCAATTAAATAGCTACTTCAACCTTTGTTTGATCAAAAGCTGTGTTAATTTTTTCAAGTAATGACAAACTGCTTGTGTTGTGGGACTTTTAATTTGATTTTTTGTTGTAGTAACTAGTACAGGTGATTACCGTCTACAACTCTTGTCTTATTCAAATGTTTTTTTTTTCTCTAATTGTGATTATTATTATTATTATTATTATTATTATTATTATTATTATTATTATTATTATTATTATTATTATTATTATT
>JAYDZF010000032.1:21007793-21020191 GCA_034509105.1 Microcambeva barbata | reverse complement strand
ATATTCAGAGTCAAACTGGCATGTCACTTTTAGTTAAATGTCACAGCGATCTATTGCATCTATGGCATAATGCATGATTGCCAGAGCTATTAAGATTTTAAACTCTGCTTCCTCTAAGTGAATTTATATTAAATAAGACTTAAGTCTCTGTCTATTTTAGGCAATAATTTAAATAAAGCAGCACTGTCAAAAAGTAACAATGAAGTGCTCTGTGATCACAGCACACCATTAAAGCTTTATTGGTCCCTAATAATGTCATTTTTATCACAAGAGGTGTTGTGACCTCTGTGTGTGTCTTGTTTTCATCTGACCAACGCCTGTCCAGACTGCTGTTTACCTCTGCCTAGTTAATGTCACTGTTATGGTCAGACAGCTCCAGAGAAGTTCATTGCACCCTAGATTTTGCTCTTGCCTGAGTCAGGAAGATGATCATTCAAAAAGCCAAAATACAAATATAAACAGTCAAAGACTAAAACATAAAAAAAACATCAAACAAAAATACAAAAAGCCAAAACAAAAACACATAAAACGTTCCCTATGTAAAGCACTTTCACTTACCCTGTGTATTAAAGGTGATATACAAATATTGCTTTGCCTTTTTACAAATACATCAAAGCCAGAAACAAAAAAGTTAAAAGGGGGGTACAATAATGAGTGTCTGCAGGCAACATGAAGGTTACTTTTACATTTATATTACATTTTCAGCCAAAATAATGATTATGGCTTACACCTAATTAAATCTCAAAAGTTATAATCTCAGAAAATTCAAACATTATGAAAAAGTTTTAAAAATGTAGACTCATGGTGTCATACTCGAATAAACACAAAACACCTGCGAAGGTTTTCTAAGCCTAATTGTCTGGTTTAGTAGCTTACACAATCATGGAAAAGACTGCTGACTTGACTGCTGTCATGAAGGCAGTCATTGACACCACAAAGATTCATTGCTGTGTCCAAGCCCAAGAAGGTTGCATGGAATGAAAAAGAGTGGCAAAAAAATATGGAGACGCAACAGTGGACTGCTGCTGGAATTTGTAGTGTAATACTATTTATTGGATTCATGTTTTTATGAATTCACAATATGTTTATCAGGAGCTCTCTCTACTCCATGATCTCCTCTAGAGAGGAGGAAATTGTTTCCCTTTTTCCATAGAATTCCTGGAACAAGACACCGTTTAACCTTCCTTTACCCACAGCTTTATAACCACAACGGGCCCCCAGCCCATTTTCTGCTTTTGGAAGACATGAAAGCGTTCCTTCACATACATTAAAGATAATCTGGACATTATTATTGTGAACAGCAATGCTTAATCGATAACCTTTTTACGGACATAAGAACAAAGGGATGTTGTGTATCGTCTGTATGGAGCAATGTTCTTCCAGTTCATACCAGGATGGTCATAAAAGTCCCTATATCTTTAATACACACACACACACAAGGAAAATACTACCCAGACATCAGAGGGACATTTGATGCCATTGAATCAAGGTTGATTCAACGTGTGTGTGTGTGTGTGTGTGTGTGTCTGTGTCTGTGTGTCTATGTGTGTGTTTTAACGTATATGCATATCAATGGAGTTCTTTATATATTCATTAAGTTACAGTTTGTGAAGGCACCCATTTACTAAAGTCGATTGTGGACTAAACTTTGTATTGAGTGTTAATTTAATCATGTACGATTTATATTTATTAGGCCTGTTTAATCCATATAAGTAGTATATACCATATACTTTCTGTCAAAAATATGCAAATCAGGTGTATCATGATTTATGACCCCCACCCTGATGGAGACATACCCCTCCCCTATGCAGGCCTGACAGTTTTGACTGATACATTACTTCTTGCCTTAACCACAAAGGGTTTTATTGTAACAAAATTGCACAGTGTAGGGTCTCAAAGTGTCTCATTCTTAGACATTCGACAGCCACAGCAACTGTTATTTCTAGTGTGATGAAACCAAAGGGCAATGCAATTGGTAGCAAGCATGACAAACATTTTACAGATTTAACCAAGTTCAATTTGTAAAAAAATGACAAACATTTGTGCTCATTTCATTTAATGGTGTTCCTATTGTTTATTGTAAAAGACACTTCTGATGTAGTTAGACACTAAAATAAAAAGAACCAAGAAAAGATATAGCGATGCAAATGGCAGCAGGCATGGCAGACCTTTAAGGATTTAACCAGCGAGTTTACATTTTGAGTTGAAATGTCGATCAGGTTTTTTTTTTACAATTTCAATATTGTAAAAGTGTTGTGTTTAAAATGCACACACTTTTATTATAGATAAAAGTACCTACTGTATATCACATACTACTGTAATCCATATCACATACTACTGTAGCCCATATCACATACTACTGTAACCCATATCACATACTACTGTAATTTCTTTTGTATATATTGTTGTAAATTCTTAACGTTATTTTCTAGCTTTATTGTATTTTGTTTATTGGCATTCTTGGCAATTATACACGGAAACCTCTTCTGGAACTCTTTGAACTTGAACGTATAGATGATAAACATTTGTGTTCAAACCATTTAATGATTTTCTTCTTGTTTAATGTAAAAGACACTTCTATGTAATTAGATAACAACCAAATGACATTTCCAGAAGTGGAACCTACACTCCACAGGGAAGGACACAAACACGTATTTAATGGTTTATGACACCTATGACACACAGATTGGTCAACCAGACACAACATATTTAAATATTCTGATTTAAAGAGGTGTGTTCTTAGTAAACCAGTATATACTCATACCATACAAAATGTTTAGAACAAAAGTCTATCAAAACAGCAAGACCTGCAATTTCGAAAACTACAATAAACTCCAGCATTCTTGATGAGTGTGGCATTGCTACAGACTTCCTATTTTGAAATTATGAAATAAGAATCGCTATATCACAAATGTTTTTCTTGCTTAATGGGATCTTTCTTGTCAAGGTACCTCCGAGCTTGAAACAATCTTTGCCATTGGAAGTGTTGAAGGTTTATCACAACTTTTTGAAGGTATGTTTTCTGTATTTGTATTCTTTGTTGTTATTTAGTAGTTATTCATCAAAATATTTCAAACATTTCCATAGAACCTGCAGACACATCAAGTTATGGCAATCTCCATGGTGAGTTAAACTTGAGTTAGAAATTTGATTGTTTGTGTTCTTCAGCAGGCCTGACACATTTTGGTCAAAGCTACAAATCTCTTAACACCACCAGGATTTGCAGCAGTAATTGAAGCGTCTATGCTGGTTGAGCCATGGGGAAGTGCACACAGTGACCGTGAACACACACTGAATACCTTCAACCCCGGTCTGACAAGCACTCCAGGGAGGTCAACAGCGAAACGTCTCCACATCCAAGTAGAAAACGTCTTAGGTTGGAAGACAACTTTGCACCGGTGGGTATATATATATATATATATATATATGAAATATCTTTCGCATAACATTTTGTTTGTCTGTAGATTGTATTATCAGACATTTTTACATTTAAAAACAGCAAGCTGAAAACCACACAAAACAACAACCAAATGTTAAAATTGATGTATAATTTAATCAGGTATTTACAGATAAAAACATCGTCTGACATCTCAATTGTGGGTCCATCATCTAGATAGTTGTATGTGGTGTTGTTGTTTAAAGGTGTTTTTAAGTGTTCAATGTTTTAAATATATTAACTCATCAGTACAATCTTGTGCATTTTCATAATACCAGTCTAGATCTAGTATAAACAAACAAACAAAGGGTATTTTCTGCACAAATTTAATTTAAAAGAAAATGATGGTTATGTGGGACCATACCCGGAAAAAGGTTTTTATGGTTATGATACAATGAACGACAAATCCAAAAATAGTTTTATGATTGGTACAACACTGTCCCTCTTTGGGTGTTTGACTTTTAAAAAAAGAGACATGTATGCTCATTCCCGGAACGATGTGGTTTTACTGTGTGAAGCATGTATCAAGTATTGTGATGAGTTCATTCAGTGCTAGATCCATTCAATTTTTCAACACTGGCATCTTGCTGTATGGCTGTGTGCTAGACACATTTTCTACCTCGAGATACAATGGCGCTGACACACAACAACACATATGTTAGCCAACACAAGACATTCTCGAATGTATCAATTGAATGGCTTGAGAACATTATGCATTCAAGAGACGTTGATGTACACCACACCATACTCATAGTGGGTATCTTAGAAAAGTCTTAGAATTTAACGGATGCATGCACCATGGTCATAAATGTTGTTACAGGCCAAATCAATGCCATCCTATGTGTGCTGCAAAAACAGTTTGACGCTAAGGTAGAGACACTTACACGTGCTTACGGTTTAGATGTGAAAGTTATGTGGGAATTTCAGTGGACAAATGCCAAAAAGGATAAATCGAACGTTGTAGTATTTATGTCTCAATACATGACTTCCGAACAACTCAAGCCAAGAGATGCTCTCTTTGGCGGTCGAACAAATGCCTACAAATTGTACTACAAGGCGAACAAGGGTGAGAAAATCAGATATGTATACTTTACCACAAATAATATTCAAAGATATTCGACCTCTTGATGAATTTTATGGTCTAGTCAAAGCCACATTACCACCCACCAGCAAAACTCTTACAACCGGTTTTACCAAAGCGATGTAATTGGGTGCAAGAAAACCATTGAACTGTTGAAAGCTGTTGAGAAGGGGTATGTGGTGTCACAAATCCACCAGGCATTTTCCAGAACATTATTCTGTGAGTATGTGAAGACCTTTTTACAATACAAACAGGAAGCAAGCTGTTATCCAACACATGCTGTCACAAAGGAATATAAGGTCGAATACATCAGGGAGTATTTTGAAAAGGAAAAAATATGTCTTAACCCGGCATGTCGATATGTTAACAAGCTGTTATTTAATAGCTTGTGAGGCCGATTTTCAATGAGGGAAAACCTGCCTGTGTCTGAATTGCTGATGGATCCTGAATATTTTTTGCAGCACAAATTTGGTGATGGTGTCAAAGATGAATCTTTTATTTGTAAACTGAATGATCAGGATACACTATTAAGTAATTCAAAAGGTTTATTTAGAATAGGTAGGTGCCCCTTCCAAACTCTTTAAGCGTTCTGTTATCAACTCCAAAGAGGACGAAGAATCACTGACCCTGCGCAGAGTCAGCACAATGTTTTTATAACTTTGGCCCAGCCTGTACCTATTCCAACCGTTCCAGGAGCAGAGTGTTACCAGTCTCATAAATCTTACCCAGCAACTGTAATTAGTCACACCCCCTCTAGGGCTCACAAGACTCACTGATTTACACCTGCATAGTACGACATTCAGTCATATCAGGGAGTTAAACCACCCCAAATAGTTTCTTAGTTTCTTTTGTTATCCAGAACCATGAACAATGAACAAAGTGTTCCATAAGTTTTCTGTTACTCCCATTCACAGTTGGTTCACATATAATCTTTTTATTTGACAATGGCTATGATGTTAAACAGTAGTGTCTGATACAACAGCATTAATTCAGTGTTGTTATTTGGCTGGAGATAGTTGTCCAACACGTGACATTAATGTGTTTTTAGGAGCATTTACAACAGCACATGCCCATTTAGAATTGTACAGTCTAATAGAAAACTATCAAAAACTGCATACACAACCAAATTCATGGTATGTGGGAACGGTTGTTTGAAACGGGCCTCCAATCTAATATTGCTTGATTTAACCAAAGACACATGCTGATTGCATTCTTCATCAGGTGTAAGATTAATTGATAGGTTTAGGAAATCTCACCTATCAATAGGAAACACATGGTCTTTCAAATGCCCTCGCAATACATGTGCTAACTGGAAGATTTCACACATGCCAGAGCCTGATTGGAAATCTGGTTGACATGGTTTAGCTGGAAATTGTTGTCCGTCTAAATATACGGCAGTTCGGCTTCCGGCATGGTTGGCGTTACAGATCACCTCCCCTGAAGGACTTAAGTGGCGCACAGCCTTAATGGGGCTGAGTGCATGCACCTGGCGTTCCCCAATAAAGCCGGGTGCAGCACTCAGTTTGGCGCCGCCACTTTGAATGCACGTACACTGAGTGCACGCACGTTTCCATCGTGTGGGTGCCCCAGTTGCTGTGCTGGTTAGGGACAGACTGGTATCCCCCAGGCAAGATCGGAGGTTCTGCGACACCACTGGAGGTTAGGGTCAGACACGGTCCGCTAGCTGCCGTCCAAGGACCACACAGAAGGCTGCGCCGTTCGTCACCCCCCATGCAGTGGGCACCGGGATCTCCGGTAGACGATCAACGTACAAGCCAGTCAAACCTCTGTGATTCTGGCTCCCTCTGTAGGCCACGGTGGGTATGTGTCCCCCGGCTGTGTTTGAATGGAGTCAGAGCTGCTGCCGCCAGTGATCGCGGCACGTTCGTTATATTTCATTTCATTACCGTGTGTTGTGTTTGTTATTTCTGTTCTTTTATGTTTACAGGAGCGATAACAAAGCCTGAGCATAACTTAGTCTTACAGCCGGTGACAGTTACTTTTTTGACAAATAATGAAGCTGAGAGAATGTTTACTTTGTATGCCACAGCATCATTCTGCATTTGACAGAAATCGTCCATACTGCGTGTCAAACGAATTATTATATCAACGCCATTAAGCATCAGTTTTCCTGGAAAAATATGTCGCTATGAATCGGAGTCAACAGCTCTACAACATTGCTGCCATCTGTAAATGTAGCCATCTTTGTCAAGCCTTGGTTTATTCCTGAAGGGTTTGTTTAATCCATATGCCCCGCTGTGTCCATATAAAAGAGTGTCCACAATTGGCGAGACACTATTATGCTTTGGTATGGGTATGTACTTGAACTTGGTGATATCAGCCTGTCACCTTGGCACACGTCGACCTGTGAAAATAACGTAGCTCCTGGATAGTTGATCAATCCTACAGCCATTCCATCATCAATGTCGGTTCCACCAGGTCTTGTGATTTTAAGGTGAAGGAACAAGAATGTGTTGTTTAGATCTGTATAGTCTTCACCATGTCTGGCAATAAAAAACTCCAATGGAGCAGTGTCAGATATTGCTGACAGTACCGGAATTTCGACATACATGTTTTTCTCAATAGCCGTTTGTGTTAAAGCTACTGTAAACAAGTCCAGTTCTGATTTAATACACTCTTCAGACATGCGATGAAGTAGAGACATAAATGTTTTCTTCTTTTGTTTTACTATTCTCTTCTTTTTTTACACTATGTGTATTTTCGTCTTGCGGTTGGTTTTCTTAGCTTGACAGCCACGCCTTTCACCTGGAGGATGTTGTACAGATTTTCAAGCCATCACCAGCAAGCCCGACCCATCTTGATTTTGTTTGATCACATGTGACATTCCAGCTGATAACATCGCTTACAATGTTTTTAGCAGCTGTTTTTAAATGTGGTTTGGCTATACTAAATCCACTCTTGAACAATGGTATAACCATTCTGAACAAACTTTTAAATATCTCACCAAATCCTGCACCATACATTGCAGGACTACCTGCATAGCCTGGCATTAGGCCACCGACCTGATTTTGATAGTAAGAAAGGTAATGTTCGGGGTCTATGGCTTGTCTGTTGAACACATCCATTTCAAATCCAGAATGCTTGTTTTACAGGTCTAAAGTGTTTTATGACCACTTTACCATATGAAAAATTTACATGATGCTTTTGATCAGTTTTCACTTCTATAGCAATATCGTTTATATTTGTCTTTGTTGTTGATACGTAGTGTGGCTTGTTGTATCTAATAGTGACAGTTTCGTAATCCCCCCCCAACATAGATAGATGTTGGCTGGGTGTGGTGCATACTGTTTCTGTACGGTATCTGGCTCAAAATATTTAACAGTGCACTCTAGGAGAGCACCCGGTTTAAAACCCAAGATGATGGCTACTTTACCATAAAAGATTATTCCCAGATTATTGGCCAGAGCCTTAATAAAAACTCTAACCAAGAACTATGGAATGTTTTTTTAGATTATTATTAATTTCATTATTAAATGCTGGTATATTGTTATAAGAACCAGTACTCAATGTTATTTGTATTGTTTTGTTCAAGTTTTTATTAGTTACAAGAAAGGTGGCATTTCCCTCACAAAAGGATTTCTACATTCGTGGATACTGAAACTCCAAAACCCCAACTTCTCAGTCACCTTTTAAATCGAGGGGTTTAGTGAGTTTTGTTCTATAATTAGAAATTGGATTATAATCAATGAATATAACGAGCACATGAACAAATTGGTCGGCAATGTGACACAAAAACCACCATCACCCATATTGTTCTAGTGAGTAAATGAGTAAGGTTTAGATATTACACATCTTTTAAGGCTTTTATGTCTACTTTTTATGTCTAGTAAATTCATTTAATCACTTTCAGGAACCCAACTGTTAAATTTTACTGGCCACCCTAACCATTTAGAGTAGAATAGCATAGAATACAATTCAACTTCATTGTAATTGCACATGTCGCAAGTACAAAGCAACAAAATGCAGTTTGCATCCATCCAGAAGTGCTTAGCAAAATAAATAAATGAATATGTATATTACAATGAACAGTAGATTGATTTAATATGCTATAACTAGTAAAAGTATATACAGAATATGAATGTACAGGCTATGAACAGGTTATAAATATAAAAGGGTTATATAAACAGAGTAAATAAATAATATAAGTATGTACTTATGAAAAGAGTAGATTATTTAAACTGTATATACATAAGGGCAGTATATACAACAGATAAAAGAGCCGATGTTTAAGTCCATGTGCTATTAGTGTGTGTAAGGATACAGTCAGTCGTAGTTTAAATAACCAAAATTCATTTAATTAGAATAAATGCTTTTTTACCCTGTTTTTTTAATCATTTTTTTTCAACTTTGAATGTTTTATCCCTAGACATATGGATTTTTTGCAGCTCTTCTTCATAGAAACTACCTTCTACAATATTGCTGTCATAATCCTTCAATCTATAAACTTTTGCCCTTTTGTAAATGAACCCCTGACTTCAGAAATACATACATCACCAACCTTGTACTTAAATATCATTTTCTTGTCTAGATTGTTTTTTACACCATACAGTGAAATACAATAGCTATATAACTTTTGGAGTTTACATATGTTCAATATTGCCACATACGATTGTTAAATCATTCATTACACTAGCTTTAAGCTCACTACCTGTAGCAAAATGTCTAATTTTGTTTTTTGACACTAAATTTTGAAAGTGTTTGCTGAAAAACTCTTTACCCCTGTCAGTTTGTAACTTTTGAGGTACTCTACCCTCTTCTAGTATAGATGTGAATGTCTTTGTGACTTCCAAACCTGACTTATTTTTTAACAAACGGACCCATTCATATTTGCTAAATATGTCAATACATGTCAACATATATTTGTAATCATCATTTTCCCTAGAATATGCACACACATCAACAAGACCAGCTTGGAATTGCACATCTATGCCATACAATATGACCCTGTTTCTTTTGTAATTATGCCTTACAGGCCTGGGAAGTGTGTACATATCTTCACCGGCTAACCTGTTTATCAGATAAGCGCACACCTGTTTTCTATAAAACACCCCGTTTTAAACGATTCTTGCCACCTAACGAACCAGAGTTGGATGGAGTGTAATAAATGGCTCTCATGAGATCTGCCATGTTGTGTTAAAATGATCTATACAAATTGTTTGGTCATTCATTTTATTCAAAAACTCAATCAATGAAATCAAGCAATTTTACACACACATCCACATTTCTCATGACTACATGTTCAACGTGTTTCAATCACTTTACAAACATTAATGGGCTTATTTGTTAAAAGTTGTCTAAATGTCTAATGTGTATGCACATAGATAAAGCACATGACTGATTTTTACATCATCACCCTCTGACATGAGGGTTAGAATTTTTCTTAGAACAACATGGACTGCTTCATTTGAATCTATACATAACCGTGTCAAATGACACCAATCATCTGACATTGATTTTACAATATTTAACTGATTTTTGAAATTTTGGAAACGTTTAGCATTATAAACATATGCACTATTAAAGAGTGGCCAGCCTTTTAGTTCAGTTCTAACAGTTGGAACAAAGTTCTAAAAGTTCGGAGAAGTGCAAAAGCAGTAAAAGAAAGTTCTATGTTGAGTGCAGAATTTGCAGTTCAGTGTTGATTTGAATTGAGTTTTGGACTTTGATGAAAGTACCAGCGTGTCAATCCTCATTTTCAACTTCCCACATGTATTATGATTAGAGCTTCAAGAATTAACTCTTCTGAACTGAGCGATCATCAAGTCATTTGACATTCACGAAATAGGCCAAGGAACTCTGTCGCCGAATTTGACTCTGTTCCAAATCCTCTCTCGGTCTTCAAGGACACGCGCTGATCAACTTTTTCATCCGAAATAGGCAAAGCTCACAGGAACACCGAAGTTCAGTAATGTCGGTTCAGTAATAATTTTAACTCTCTACAACTCCCGGAGCTCATGAAAAACAAAGTTCCTCTGGCTACCTTTTGAAGTTCATATTGAGATTACTCCTGACTGAGGTAGATGCAGTTTTGCATTTTGCTTTATTCAAAGTGTGAAATAACCTTTGAATTTCGCGCAAAACCGTACCACTTGTGTGGTCATTACTAAGTTTGAGGAGCCATGTCATCTGCTGGTGTTGGTCTACTGTGTTATATCAAGACTAAAGTCAATGCAGCCATCTAACAGGAAATTGTAGAGCACTTCATGCTTCCTTCTGCTAACAAGCTTTATTGACCCAACAATGCAGACACGCTAAAGGACACTATCAAAGCAGCCTGGGCTTCCATAACCTCAGTGTTGCCACAGGCTTATCACCTTCATGCTATGATACATTGATTAAGCCTCTTCATGGTGACTCAGCTGATCCCATAAGTGTTCAATTGGATTCAATTTTAGGTACCCTTGTCTCCAGCAGCCATTCCCTAATTAGACCTTTTACTGGATTAATGATATTTTTCAAATATTATGGGCTTGTTGTTGTACCATTCACAAAGTGTAGGGCAGTTCCTTTTTGACTTGACACACCTGCCAACACTCAAGGTATGGTGGTTTAGTGGGTAGCACTGTCGCCTCCCATTGAAAAGGTCCTGGGTTTGATCCCATAGTGGGACTATTTAGGCCCTTTCTGTGCAGAGTTTGCATGTTCTGCCCCTGTCTGGATGTGTTTCCTTCTAAGAGATGCCACCAGGTTTATTTGCGACACTGAAATGTCCTGTATGTCCCTGCAGTGGACTAGGTGTTAATGTGTGTAGGAATCAATTTTTATTGGGGCTAACACTGAATCAATGTTCAAAAGGCAAAACATGGTCAAACACCATGGCGCTCATGTACTAAAGGAGTGTATGCACAAAAACATCACAGATGCCATATTTCACGTTCACAGTCAGATGTACGAAAAGTGACTTGAACATAAGAATGTGCGTTCCCTCACGCCAGTTTCATTTCAGGCGTACGTACAGTTCTACTGTGTTTTTGTCAGTTAGTGACACCTAGAGGTGATGCATTGGAATTGCAAATAATAATATCCTTCACACATCATTATTTGCAATCAGACATTTACAGATTGTTTGTGCCATGGGCTTAATGAAATAATCATGCATCAAAATTAGATATGAATTATAAGCCTGACTAATGAATATCCCAAATTCAGGGTGCTGTTTCATCTGCTGGTGTTAGTCCATTGTGTTTTCTGAGGTCCAGGGTCAACGTAGCCACCAAGTTTTAGAGCACATGCTGCTGCTGACCAACTTTTATGAAGATGCAGATTTTCCAACAGGACTGGCACATGCACAGAAGTGCCAAAGCTCCCAGTCCCTGGTTTATGGACCATTGTACCCCTTTTATTAATTCTCCAGCAAACTCACAATGACCTTAACCCCATAGAAAATCTATGTGGTCTTGTGAAGAGGAATATGTGATAGGCCAGACCCCACAATTCAGAAAGGCTAAAGGCCACTATCAGAGCAACTTGGGCTCACATAACATCTGAACAGTGCCACAGACTGATCGACTCCATGCCACGCCACATTGCTGCAGTTATCCAGGCCAAAGGAGCCCCAGCTAACTACTGAGTGCTGTACATGCTCATATGTTCCACTTTTCAGTTGCCCAACATTTCTAAAAATCTTTTTTTAGTTTTTTAATTAATATTGTAATTCTAACTGAATTTGTGCATTTCATTAGTTAGGATCGTCAAAATTAAAAGAAGTAAACATTTCAAATATACAGGACTGTCTCAGAAAATTAGAATATTGTGATAAAGTTCTTTATTTTCTGTAATGCAATTAAAAAAATGAAATGTCATACATTGTGGATACATTACAAATCAACTGAAATATTGCAAGCCTTTAATTGTTTTAAT
>JAYDZF010000032.1:20725667-20745105 GCA_034509105.1 Microcambeva barbata | reverse complement strand
TTTACACACATACTTATAATAGAACAGTCCCGTACAATATCATCCATCTGGTACCGAACAGACTTAATACCAAGATAATAAAGTAATATGAAAGAAAACACAACACAACCTGAAAGAGGATACAGAGTATGATATAACTTCCTTAGCGTTATCTCAGTTTAGCGTCAACATCTATTGGCGTCACGACAATCACTTTGATAATCTATCCCAGTATTAGGTATAACAGTCGCTTTTGTGTATGTGCTTCGGGGTGCATGTCTGCAAGTTTATTATAAACATATAAATTCAAAATGACAGAGGAGCCACTATGTCTGCTATGTCTGCAGTGAATATATTGGAAATACACCAACCCCCTTTGTCTCCCTGGCTCTGGTTAACTGATTAACACTTGAATGTCTGTGAGGTCACATTCCAATGTCGTGAAGATCAAAATAAAGTTCTGTGGGAATCCAGAATGGCCACATGGTCGTTGGACATCTGGCTTCCCCTGTGTCCATTGTTAGTTAATGAAACGGCCCTCAGGGGCTGTTTATTGGGTTCAAGAGAAGTGGCAAGGCCATTAACTTCGATTAACAGCTTCCTGAGATGTTCGTCTAAAGAGGCTCTGGCCTCCTGTTTTCCGAATAGTGTGGTAAAATCACAAATTTCACCATATGCTCCAAGAGAAGAATGTAGAAAAAACTAAAATATCCAGAGAGTTCCGCTACACCAGTATAAGATCCCCTTGCTTCTTATGAGCCAGTATAGGAAATCATTGACAATCTGTTAGACAAAGGCATTATTCGTCCATGCAATAGTACATACTCGGCCCCCTTGTGGCCAGTATTGAAACCGAATGGCAAGTGGCATCTTACGATTGATTACCACAAATTAAACCAGCAGGTCCCTCTATCCAGTTGGCCAATGACCCAGCTAGAACAAGAGCTCCCCAAAGTCCAAATGGCAAGATACTTCTCTACTCTTGATGTAGCATCAGGATTCTGGAACATTCCTGTCCACATAGCCAATCAATACAAAGTGGCTTTCACTGCATGCCAGCAAAATTCTATCAGTTCCGGAGTGTAAGTACACCAACTGTTAACAGGCATTGTTGACCACAGTGTGAGCTGTTAAACACTTCTAAAATTACATTGTTGGTCAGAAAGTGGTTGTAAAAACCCACCATCAACCTGTGGTCTTCCTCAACAGCCAATGAATCAGAGATGGCACGGTGACTAATGCCCACGTGGCATCCTGGTTGATGGCCCTGCAGAGCTTTGATGTAGAGGTCAGGTAGGCTAAAAATCTTAAATCTATGGTCTGGGTCTAGCAGCTTGCCAGCATTGCCAGGACGATGCCCCAGTCGACACATACCTCATTGTGCAAGAACCTCAACTAATACGACCAACCACAGATATTTCGACAAATGTGAGGGCATGGTAACAGCCTATGTTGATGGTTGCTCATTCCACCATGAGAAAACTCAGCTGCGAGCAGGCGTGGGTATTGTGTGGCTTAACAGCGCTCCCTATGGACCTAAGATGTTCAACTTGGGTCCTCAGTCTTCTCAGTATGCAGAAATCACAGGCATACTGATTACCCTCCAATTAGCACTAGAAAAGGGAATCAAAACATTGGTCACCTGCACAGACTTCAACTATGCACGTCTAAGCTTCACTTGTCACTTCGCAGAATGGAAAGGAAATGGATTTTTGACATCCGCCCGGAAACACGTCAAACATAGTGACCTTTTCATAGCTTGTGAGCACTTGGTTGATGCAAATGACATGCTTATCTACTGGAAAAAGGTCAAAGGGCACTCCAAGATTCCTGGTGTAGACAAGGATCTTAACAACCTGGCAGATCATTCAGCCAAATTAGGGGCTGCTGAAGGAACTCTATGGACATTCACTCATGTCCCACTCCCATCCCACCCTATCCCTACTGTTTGTGCCGTCACACGGGCCCAAACGCCCAGCCATCCAGCTCCTGAGATGCTTGTTCTGGCACTGAATTTTGCAGATTCCGACTTGGTAAATCTCCAGGATTAGGATCCAGCCATTGGCAGGATGCGACTCTACTACTCTGATCCGCTCCAACCCCCTATTTCCGAACAAGAGCATGACTGCATCATGGGGCTACGCTCTCTTTTCAAAATTCGCACATGCCTGTTCATTTTCATGGGCCTACTCGGTCATGGCCCTGATGCTCACACATCTCTTGCGTTTGTTGTGCCACAGTGGGGTGATGCTATTGTATGCCCATGACTCTCCATGCACAGGACACATCAGGAAGGATGTAGCAGATTATATTAAAGGGTGTCTAGTGTGTTGCCAATTTCAGCCATCAACTCCGACCCATAGGGCCCCGTTACACAACCTGGTCTAACCAACAAATCGATTGGGTTGGGCCCCTCATCAAAATCCACTAGGGGCAACAGATACTTTCTCACCATAACCTGTGCCTTTACAAAGCGGATTGAATGCCTGCCGGCACCAAATGACACAACCCAAACCACCACCTACTTGCTGATGAACCCCATTTTCTCTCGATTTGGCCTACCCATTTGTGTTGATTCAGATAGGGGAACTCATTTCACAGCTGAGGTCATGAGACAACTCTGGCAAATGGTCGGAGTCAAAGCAGATTTGCACTTAAGCCATCATCCAAAGTCCTCAGGTCAGGTTGACCGTGCCAACAGGACGATAATAGACATACATAAAAAGTATGTGGCCTCCCACCATCGAGACTGGGACATCAAGCTGCCCCTTGTTCTAATGGCCATTAGGGCAACACCACATAACTCTACAGGTTTTTCTCCATTTGAGTTGATGACAGGTAGGCAGATGACTCTCCCGCTGCACTTGCTCTATCAGCCCGGCAAGGCTAATATAGCCACAGCCTACACCACTCACCAGTACATACCTTCGCTTTCACCCAACAACACCTAGAGAAAGTGCTGAAGGACGCAAGACTTACTATGATCAAAAGGTGTCCTATGATGAGCTCCGAATGGGGGACAAGGTGTGGTACTACATGTTCACCCAACCAACCAAGGAGTCCAGACGAGGGGCCGGAAGGCTAACTGGTAAAGTCCTTCCTTGTTGGGCTGGTCCTCATGTGATCACTGAAAAACTGTAATCAGTTGTGTATAGGATCAAAATGAGCAGAGGCCAGCAAGCACCTGTGTTCAAGTGGGTGCATCACAACTAGTCTAGACTAGTCAGGGACACCAGTGTTCCAGTTATGTCCTAAAAACAGTCAACAAACTTGACACCTCAGGGTGCCACAGACTGCCAGATAATTTCAAGGTTAGCAGTTTAGCGTTGTGCTCAGGAAGTCGTGTCTGTCTTATTATAATTATACATTATTATCACCCCCTCTGCTTTAATCTAATCGTCTACAGGTTTGTCTTTATCAGCTAGTGGGGGTGGGTCTGACCCATTCCCCTGAGCAGGGATAAACCTTTGTGGACAGAGATATTGATTGTATTTCCTTCTTTTCTGTGGAAGAACCATCTGTCCTGTCTGTGCAGAGGGTGGTGAAAGCCGCCCAGTGCATCACTGGAGCATCACTTCCTGCCATAGATGATATATACAGGCAGCATACAGACTCTTCACCCTCCTGCCCTCTGGGAGGCGCTACAGGAGCCTCCGGACAAAGACCACCAGCATCTTGACCAACTGTATCACAGTGTGGTATAGGTCCTTCTCTGCCTCAGGACGAAAGGCGCTGCAGAGGGTGGTGAAAGCCGCCCAGCGCATCACTGGAGCATCACTTCCTGCCATAGATGATATCTACAGGCAGCATACAGACTCTTCACCCTCCTGCCTTCTGGGAGGCACTACAGGAGCCTCCGGACAAAGACCACCAGGTACCGGAACAGCTTTTTTCCCCACAGCTGTCACACTCCTGAACTCTGCCTCCTGACACCTGATACCTGAACAACTACGACGGACTATATCCTAACACACACAATTACACATGGACTTAAACACTCCCCGGCTCTTTCATCTGTTGTATATACTGCCCACTATTGTGTATACTGTATAAATAATCTACTCTGTTCATAAGTACATACTTATATTATTTATTTACTCTTTTTATATAACCACCCTTATATTTATAACCTGTTCATAGCATGTACATTCATAATCTGAATAAATATATACCATCAATCTACTGTACATCGTAATATACATATTTAATTCTTGTTAAGCACTTCTGGATAGATGTAAACTGCATTTCGTTGCTTTGTACTTGTGACATGTGCAATGACAAAGTTAAATTCTATTCTATTCTTTTGATAGGATGACTCTGATGTTTCTTCTGACCCTCAGAGGGTAATCTGCGATCGCCCAGGTTGAGATCATTGAACCAGGACCAAATTCAGGCATCGTGTTGAGGGAGCATCTGGGACTCCTAATCACTAACTGGCACCTACACACTTAAAAGGTGTTTGTCAGGTTAGACCCCACGGAGGTACACAAAAAGAACATCCAGATCCAGGACTCCCACATTAGCTTGGCTGGAGCCAGGTGGACCAGGGAGGCTTTGAAGCACGCAGAAGCTGACACCACCCGCATGCTACAGCAGTTGAAAAAGTTCACCGTAACTCAGTCGTAGCTAAATGGGCAAAATGTGTGATCTAAAAGGTTTATTGGGGGCTTGCTAACTGCTGCCACAGCTATCGGGTCTATTCTCTCTGTCGGAACCTCGGCAGTAAATGCAGTTTCCATAGCCACTGTTAAACGGCATGTCTGAGAATTGCAGGCAGAAATTCCTGATATTAAATTCCAGTTGCTCCAACAGAAACCATCGTGCAAACCGTGCATGGCACCGTTGTGCTACTCAACACCCACAGTGCTGCCCTAAACAAAACCATGCAAACCGTGAACGTGCTTGCCTCCATAATACAGAATGATCATGCCCAGATTGAACTCCTGAATATGCTCATATCAGACATGTTACGTGAAATTTCTTCTTCCGTGGATTATATTGCTATAGGCAGGATGCCCGCCTACTTAGTCCCTCTTTCTCTAGTACAAAGCATTCTCTCTGCAGCTACTCGGAAAATGGTAACCGATCTACAGGCTCACATAGCCTATACTTTGGGTAGTGCTGTAACCCTCTACGTCAATCCCAAAGATCGTGAATTGGCGTTCATTGTCAATCTTCCAATCGCCTCGGTCGAAAACATTTACCGCCCCAAATTTGGGTATGTGTACTGTCACCAAAGAAATCCATTATCTCTGCCCCAGTAAACCCTTCATTCGTGACTGCACCAATGGCATCTGTGGCCTTAAGCCCATGGTGAATGATGCCCGACGTGCCACCACAGTGACGCCTCAACATCAGGTAGAGGCCACGCAAGCCGAACTCGTCGGAACAACATGATGGTGTTGGGCACATGGTCATGCGGATCTAGTTGCAAGGAATGCAAGCTCTAGAGGTGACTCAGATTGACAACCTTCTTAAAGAGATAGCTATAGAGACTCGGACTCTTAGCCAAACCCTTCTCCAATCATGGTCAATCTCTGATACTGTCTTAATAACCCTGGTGGTGCTGAGATACATTCTTACTGGCATAATCACTTGCGTCTACATCAAGCATACCCAGAAGCTGCAGACAGAATCGAGTAATTGTTCTGAATGAATGGTCAAGTTTGTCTGACAAAAGAAATGTGTATGAAACCAGCCCTCTAGGGAAGAGGACAGTGAGAATGAATCTCCCCTTCTAATTGAGCTTCAGGAGTAACAGAGCTCCAAGACACCACACAGGGCATCCTCGACTCCCACAGGGTCTCCTATCTTCAGGACAGCTGGAATGGGGCCTCACAACCCCTTCAAGTGTTAATCAGTTAAACAGAGATTGGTGAACAAGCGGACTTGCATATTCAACTCTTAACTGCAGACAGAGCAGCGCCCATTTTGTTTCTGAGAGTTATGTGTTTATACTAACCTGCATACATGCACCCAACAAAACATACACATTGTAAAATGAGCAGTAACGTTTATGCCAAATACTGGGATGGATTATTTAAGTGATTGTCGTGATAACAATATACTTTGACAATAACTGAGATAATGTTAAAGAAGCCATATCATACTCAGTTCCCATAGAGGATAAACTCTCTTTTAGGTTGTGTTGTATGTTTTCTTTCATATCGGTTTGTTTTCTTAGTATTAAGTATGTTCTGTTACAAGACTCATAAAGTATAGATGAGGTTATACTGGACTGTTTTTTATTATAAGTATTGTATTCGACTTATGACCCTAGATATCCTAGGTTGGGATAAGACATTCTTGGCTGTGACAATAGCCCCATCTAGGCATAGCAGGAATTATGACAATTGTTGAGATGTGAGGAGTTTTGCATCTCCTTAGTGGAGTTTCATCTCCAATCAGGTAGAGGTTTTCAGCTCATTGGCCATTTCTAAACCAAACCACACCTTCCCTTCTTCCTTGAAAAGGGGTGGTTAATACCACCGAAGTAGGAAGCGGGCAAAAAAATTAGGAACAAAAAAGCAGCAAAGCCGAGGTGTGAAGATGTGGAGCAAGCTTGATCTTTGGGGCAGTTGAGTGAATGGTTGTGGAAAAAGCCTGGCATCTCCACCCAGACTACGAGACGTTGTGAGAGCCTTCTAGCTGAACTCAACAACCTAGGTTGTTGAGGTCAGCTTAAACATTTTATTGTGGCAAACCAGTTTGTGTGCAGGTCGCGGCACTGGTTTTGGGAACATTGGGTTTTGGCCATAACCTATTGTTACCCACGCTGCAACTCAAATTTGGTTTGTATCCAGACCAGCCTTTCCACTAGAGCCCTTTGTGACCCTCGAATCGCTGAGCTTCCTGAGGCAGAGCCAGAGCTGATCCAGTCGGTCTGACCAGAACCTACAAGGTAGACATTTTCTATGCTTTGTGAAAAGGTTTGGTTCTGTGAAATCTGATTTTGAAACGTAATCAAATTGCCTATTGATAATTGGTAACTCAGTTTAGGCTTTCTCAGATCTCAACAAATCACTTCAAGTTAGGGTTTAAAGTATTTAACCTTTTGTTTATCGTGATTTTAAATTTATCATTCACCTGCTTTACATTTCAAGCATTTATTCATTTTTTTTCTTTCCGTATTTGACCCATTTATGCATTCATGTATTTACACTATATTGTATAACTTTAATAAACATTATTATTGTGCAAAAAACACCCCAAAGCATGATGCTTCACAGTAGGCAGGGTGTTTTTGGGATGGTACTAATCATTCTTTTTCCTCCAAACATGGCCAGTGGAATTAAGCCCCAAAAGTTCTCTTTTGGTCTCAGCTGACCACAGAACTTTCTCCCATGACTACTCGGAATCATCAAAATGGTCATGTGCAAACTTAAGATAGGCCTGGATGTGTGCTGATTTAAGCATGGGAACCTTCCATGCCATGCATGACTTTAAACGGTGACATCTTAGTATATTACCCACAGTAACCTTGAAAACTACCAGCTCTCTTCAGGCCATTGATCAGCTCCCCCTGTGTAGTTCTGGGCTGATTCCTCGCCTTTCTTAGGATCATTGATACACCACAAGGTAATATTAGGGAAAGCCATATTATGCTCTGCTACCCTAATCTTATATGTTGTCGTATGTTTTCCTTGCAATTCATTTGTTATCTCGGTATTAAAGCTGTTTTGTTACTTTACTCATGCTCAACGCTATAACTAGTATAAATATATACAGATTATGAATGTACATGCTATGAACAGGTTATAAATATGGTTATAGGGTGGTTATATAAAAAAAGAGTAAATAAATAATATATGTATAAGTATGTACTTATGAACAAAGTAGATTATTTATACAGTATATAGAATAGTGGGCAGTATATACAACAGATGAAAGAGCCGGGGGGTGTTTGAGTCCATGTGTTATTGTGTGTGTTAGGATATAGTCCGCCGTAGTTGTTCAGGTATCAGGTGTCAGAAGGCAGAGTTCAGGAGTGTGACAGCTGTGGGGAAAAAAGCTGTTCCAGTACCTGGTGGTCTTTGTCGGGAGGCTCCTGTAGCACCTCCCAGAGAGCAGGAGGGTGAAGAGTCTGTATGCTGGGTGACTGGACTCCTTGGTGATTTTCTTTTCAGACACCACTTTGTGTAGATATCCTCTATGGCAGGAAGTGATGCTCCAGTGAAGCGCTGGGCGGCTTTCACCACCCTCTGCAGTGCCTTTCGGTCTGAGGTAGAGCAGGACCCATACCACACTGTGATACAGTTGGTCAAGATGCTCTCAATGGTGCAGCGGTAGAAGTTCACCAGGACGCTAGAACCCTAGAAGTTCTTCCTCAGAAAGAAGAGGCGCTGGTGAGCCTTCTTGACCAGCTTGGAGCAGTCGATCATCCAGTTGAGATCCTTGGAGATGTGGACTCCTAGGAACCTGAAGCTGTTCACACGCTCCACCACCACCCCCTTTATGTGGATGGGTAGATGTGGGTCAGCATTCCTTCTGATGTCCACGGTGAGCTCCTTAGTTTTCTCAGTGTTGAGCAGTAGGTTGTTATTGCCGCACCACTCAGACAGTCTTTCCACCTCCTCCCTATAGGCTCATCGTTGTCTTTGATGAGGCCGATCACTGTGGTGTCATACGCAAACTTGATGATGGTATTGGAACCATTTACAGGTTTGCAATCGTGGGTGAAGAGGGAGAAGAGAAAGGGATTCATCACACAGCCTTGTGGTACACCAGTGTTTATGGTAATAGTAGATGAGCAGTGGTTATCCAACCGGACATGTTGGGGTCGGTTGGTCAGGAAGTCAAGTAACCAGGTGTACATGTGGGAACTGATGCCCAAGTCTGTGAGTTTTGTCATGAGTTTAGTAGGGATGACTGTACTATCACACCGGGACAACAAAAACACCTCAGTCAGAATGCTGTTCATAGATTTTAGGTTTTTTTTTTTTTTTTGCAATTTTAGCATTTAACACAGAGTGCAGTGCTATGGAGACGGCATCCTCTGTGCTCCTATTCTGGCGGTATGCAAATTGGTCGGGGTCCAAAGTGGGAGGGAGATTTGAGGTGTGCTAGGACCAGCACTTTGTGAAAATGGGGGTGAGGGCTATGGGGCGGTAGTCATTCAATCTTGAAGGGTTCGGGTTTTTGGGTATCGGGACGATAGAGGTGGTTTTGAAGCAGCTTGGTACCACAGCACTGGCCAAGGACAGGTTGAATATTTCTGTCAGAACTCCTGACAGCTCTCCAGAACATGTTCTAAGAACACGTCCAGGGATGCCATCAGGTCCCGCAGCCTTGTGTACTTTAATCCTGCTCAGTGCCGATCCCACATCGGTGGGAGAAAGTCAGTGGATGGTGAGCTGAAGACACATCTGCCTTGGTTGGCATTGTTGGGTTCCCTCTCTCAAAACGAGCATAGAAATTATTGAGCTCGTTGAGGAAGGAGGCATCAGAGGCGCTGTAGTCCGTGATGATCTGGAGTCCTTGCCACATATGTCGGGGGTTGGAATTGGAAAAATGTTCTTCTACCTTCCCCTTGTAGTGGTGTTTGGCCTTTTTGATGCCCCTCTTCAGCTCAGCCGTATTGTAGGTCTGTGCATCCCCCGACCTGAAGGCGATGTTGTGGGCCTTCAGCAAAAGACAGACATCCAGGTTCCTCCAAGGTTTCTGGTTGGGGTACATGGCGATCTGTTTCTGAGTGGAGACACTGTCTATAGTGGTGGAGATGTGGTCCAGTACAGATGAGGCATACTGATTCAAGTCGGTGTGAGTGAAAATATTCCAATCATTTTTTTTGAACCGGTCCTGGGGCACAGCATCTGTCCCCACTGGCCACACTTTTATTGTCCTCACAGTGGGTTTCACACGTTGGATGAGTGGTGAGTACCAAGGTGTGAGGAAAAGGGAGAGATGGTCAGATTGTCCAATGTGGGGGAGGGGTGTTGCTTTGTATGCTCCAGCCAAGTTGGAATAAACATGGTCCAAAGTCTTGTCCCCTCTGGTGTGGCAGGAGACATGTTGATGGAATTTGGGGAGGATTGTCCTCAAGTTGGAGTGGTTGAAGTCACCTGCAACAATAAAAGCAGCCTTGGGGTGTTTGGTCTGATGTTTGCTAATGGCTGCATAAAGTTCTTTCATAGCCAGCTTAGCATTGGCATCCGGAGGGATATATACTGCAGTGAGTATGATGGAAGTGAGTTCCCTGGGGAGATAAGGTCTGCATTTGACCATTATAAACTCCACACTGGATGAGCATTGTCTCTCGGTAGTATCAGAGTCTGTGCACCAAGCTTTGTTAATATAAATGCACAAACCTCCACCTCTGGTCTTGCCGGAGTCCTCTGCTATCCTGTCTGCTCGGTGTGTGTGGCGTCCTGCTAACTCAATAGTGTTGTCCGGGCAGCTGTTGTTTACCCATTTTTTGGTGAAAATCATGACGTTTGAGTCCATAATCCTTCTGTTGTTTGTTTTGGAGAGCCGTATTTCATCCATTTTGTTAGCCAAAGAATGGACATTGGCAAGAAAAATGCTGGGTAAGGGCAGCCGGTGTGGTGTAAGCTTTAGCTTAGCTCGTAGCCCTCCTCGCCTACCCCGCCTTTGTTTACATTCTCGGTGCCGTCTGCATGCACTTTCACCTGGCCAGGAAGAGTGTGCAGCCTCTGATGTTCTGGAGATCTCTGGGATGAGTCGGTGCGACACTTACCTCTGGTGTTGCAGGCATCCTTACAGTACCCCCCTCCAGGAACAGCTCCTGAGGCCCCAAGGCTTGCAGCCTGAATCCTACGGAACGTGCAAATCAGTTTAGGATCCAGAATCTGCCGTGCCGGAACCCAAGAGCATTCTTCAGGGCCATAACCCTCCCAGTCAACCAGATATTGGGTGCTACTCTGTACCTTCCTGCTATCCAGCAGATGTTGGACAGTGAACACCGGGGCTCCCTGGATGATGCGAGGGGCAGGGGGTTGTGTGGGTGGGGTAGCTCCATGACAGGCTAATAGACACAGTCGGAAAACATGGAAGGAAGGGTGCACTGTCATCCCGGGGGTAGCTGGTGTTGTTATGTCACTGGGTTTATGTGTTTTACCACCTTAAACGGACCTAGGTACTTGGTTGCCAACTTGTGGGGAGTACCTTGCACCAGCAGATCCCGGGTTGATATGAGCACAATTTGGCCTGGTCGAAATGTCCAAGCCGGTTGCCTTCCTGCGGTCCGCATTGCATTTCATATTACGTTGGGTGGACAGGAGAGCCCGCTTGGCTTTTTGCTATGCGGCACAGCAGCAGCAAATGTGGAGTTGCACCGGGGGAACCGAAACCTCCGGTTCTTGTTCTGAAAAGAGTGGAGGAGGGTACCTGAACAAGGCCTCAAATGGTGACATGCCCAGGGCAGAGTGGTGAAAGGTATTGTGGGAGAATTCAGCCCACACTAATTTATCGGCCCATGTGAATCGGTCCACTATTACCAGGACTGCATTGAATCCCTTGGACCTTGGTAACCCGGTCACAAAGTCCAGAGCCAAATGGGACCATGGCCTAGATGGAACTGGCAGTGGATGGAGTAACTCCCAAGGGCGTTCCCGTGGGGTCTTGTTGATGGTGCACACAGGACCTGAGCGGACAAAATCTCTGTCTCTTGCGCAGATGATTCTGGTGGCCGGCCATGGAGGACCAAGTCAAAGAGTCTTGGTGGTGACCTGGGCCCCCTCCTCCCAGGTCGGGTTCATGTGTCTGGGCCTCCCTGACCAACCTGGTGATACCCCACGTTATAGGTTCCACGATTAAGTTGTTGGGAATGATAGGTTCGGGCTTCGTGTCCGGACCTGTGGGGTCCCATAACCGGGAGAGGGAGTCTGACTTGACGTTCTTTGAGCCCGGGCAATAGCTCAAGGTAAAGTTAAAACGTCCAAAAAATAATGACCATCAAGCCTGCCTTAAGTTCATTCGTTTGGCTTGCTGAATGAATGGCTGGTTCTTGTGGTCCGTCCAGACAAGGAACGGAGGTTTGGCCCCCTCAAGCCAATGACGGCACTACTCCAGCGCTATCTTCACTGCAAGGAGTTCCCGGTCCCCTATAGGGTAATTGCGTTCTATACATAAGTGTACCTGCCCACCGCCTCTCGCAGGACTTCTCTGAAAGACTGCAGGTGCGTTCATTAGCCCAAATGGCATTACCAGATATTCATAGTGTCCCGTAGGCATGATAAACGCTGTCTTCCACTCGTACCCCTTATTGATCCGGATGAGATTAGGCACGGCAGAGGTCAAGTTTGGAGAAGACTGTGGCCTTTTGGAGGGTCTCGAAAGCTGTAGCCATCAGGGGCAGCGAATATCGGTCTTTGACCATGATCGCATTAAGACCCCGATAGTCAATGCAAGGGCGAAGGGTACCATCCTTCTTGCCCACAAAGAAGAACCTTGCTCTGGCCAGTGAGGATGAGGGTCAAATGAAGCCCTGTTGCTCCATGGCCTCCCTCTCGGGCCCTGAGAGGGAGAAGAGAAGGCCCCTGGGCCGGGTGGTGCCTGGTAGGAGGGTATTGGCACAATTGAAAGGCCGTTGAGGGGGCAGGTCCTTTGAACACACCTTGCTGAAGACCTCCGCCAGATCATGATACATTGGAGGCACACCAGTCAAGTCAGGGACCTTCGCCATGTAATGCAGTGGAGCCCGAATAGTGCCGGCTGGCATGAGGCAAGACTCCTTGCACCGTACTCCCCAGGTGCAAATAGTCCCCGTCTCCCACTCAATATGAGGGTTCACAAGCCAAGGAACCCCTAGAATGACCTGGAAGTGTGGAAGTTGGGTGACCAGGAACGTCACCCGCTCTTCGTAGTGACCTAGGCGAATACCTTACCGACGGATCAGGGATGGTCCATAAAGCTCTCGATAGTGCCAAAATCCACACATACCCTCTTGTTGCAGGTGCTGGATCCCCAGTCAAGACAGGCTGACAAACATGCCCAGGGTGGAGATAGGATTGAGGTGCGCTGTCGTATCTCCTTCACGACAGCGCCCCTTCAGTTTAACGCCGGCCACAGAGTGCCGTTGCCTCTGGTCACCCCTAATTCCATGGGGTAAGGGTCTTGGTCATTGACCCTGTCTGGCTTGGGGGTATCCGAGGGCTTATAGAAAGGAGGGTGTGGCACCTTTTCCCAAGCTTGCTGGCAAAGCCGCGTATCTATGCGGGTGGCCAGCTGGTAAAAGGCTTTGAGAGTAGCGGTTGGATCCCGTAGCTAACTCATCCTTGACCCTCTCACTGAGCGCACAATGGAAGATGGCCAGCAGGGACTGTTCGTCCCACCCACACTCTGCTGCCAGCGTTTGAAAGTCAATGACGAAGTCTGCCATGGAACGCTTACCCTGCGACAACTCCAGTAACCGCAATCCAGAATCGCACCAAGGGTGGTAAAAGGTCTCCCACAAAGCCTGGCTGAATGATCACTCAGTGGAACATTCTTGTGCATTCTGTTCCCAGAGAGCCGTTGCCCATTCTAGGGCCCGTCCAGAAAGCAGCGAGACCATAAACACAACTTTAGCCCTTTCAGAGGGGAAACGGGATGGCTGCTATTCAAACACAAGCACGCACTGAAGTAGAAAACCCCTACACCTTTCGGCCTAGCCCGAAAAGCACTCAGGTGTGGGTATGGGAGGCTCACCCCCAGAGGGACAGGGAGCGAGTTCTGTCACTCATTGCGAGCTCATGACGGCCTAGTTCTCCTCCCTGGTGACACAAGGCCTCGGCGAACAGGGTTATCTCCGCTGGGTCCATGATTGTCTCTGCATTTTTGGGTCCTGTGTCTGGCATCGTAACAGACAGGTGCGACCAAAGACAATGAAGGACAACAAAATAAGTTTTATTTACAAAACAAAGCACAAAAATGTGAAATGGAAAAGAGATCAGGAAAGCACTGATTCAGCTGCAGAACACGGATCACTATATTGAAACAAGTCAAGTTTCAAACCCAGGTTGCTGGGACACAAGCCGAATGGCCAACAGTGGCGCCACAAGGATATGTGCTTAAAAGAAGAACTCTCACTGATGTTCTGAAGCTGTGCGAAGAAGGGGGTGTGGTCTCGGCGGATCTCCTAATGCACAAACTGAAAAAAGGAAAAGAAACACAGATGAGGTGCTCTGAACCCCGTTCGTTAGGTTAAGGGGTAAAAGCATTACAAATTCGCTTTCCCGACAGATTTCGAATGCCGATTCCACCAAAACAAGTAGCTTACAGCTGCATTCAATATACAGGGGAACGAGTGATGTCCCAGCACAAAATGGCAGAGGCATGATGGCGGCGAACTTTCCCTACAAGACTCTAGTTATCTTGGGCCTCCAAGCCGTACCCATCCAACCACTATAAACATGCCTGGGTGATACCGTCTTTCCCTGTCGTGCAAAACATCGCGGATGTGTGGAGAGTTCAAATACACAAGTAAAGTAGTGTAGGTGTGATTTTGCATAAGTCTCAGGGTGGGGCTTAAGTAGCGTCGACCATGCTGCAACCTATTAACCCTGACTCTTCGGCTGGTTATTTAAGGGTTTGGCTTTGGACCTTCTGTAAGTCCTGCGACCTTGAGAAACGGTGTGTCTCTGAGCTGGTGTCGCAGGCGTCCTTACACGACTGTTTTGGTATGACCAGAGCCTATCGCTCCGATTTCAGGAGATCTGCATGACCAGAAACTCGGGAGTCTAGGTAGACTTTATTTATACGCTTCATGAAAAAGCTTGGTTTAAAAAAAAACCTGATTTAAAAAACCTTATTATTGTTCTAAGTGTTAGATGTGTGAAGAGATATACCCTTTTAAATTAAGACTATTTTATCATCCTCTTAGGTTTTCTAACAAATCCCTTTTTATTTAATACATTTGCTTTATTAGGTAAGTACATTTTGCTACTGGTGTCCCTATCTAACCTCACTTTGTTATTAGATAATTAAGATGAAATTTAAGAAGTGATATCTTCTTTGACATTCAACGTTTAACACTACAAATGGAATACATAGATCAGAATGCCTTTTTGTCATTACACATATACTACAGGTACAGTACAACAAACGTATTTCTTTCCTGGGATTAGGGTGCAAGGTTAGCCATTGACTTGAAATCCTTGAGCAGGGAGAGTAAAGGGTCTTGCTCAGGGACCTAACAGTGGCTGCATAGCGGACCCTGGATTTATTAACCATTAATGGTTTGCATTGTACAGCTAAGGTTTGTTTCGTAGGCAGGGATAAGAAATTCAATAAGAGTTGGTTTTCTGAAGGTATGTCTGGGAAAGATGATCGGTTTCTAGATAACTTTTATTGGTATTAGCACAGATGTGCTGTGAGTGTCTGTTTGAGTAAGCAGTTGGAGGAGTTGTAAATTTTTAATGCTGATCCACACTTCATTGGCAAAATCTCTGTGATAAATGGCAGGATTTGGCCCATGGGTTAAAAGTCTTAACTGTTAGGGGTTGCAGGTATTTAACATGGAGAGGAACCCAGAGTCACACACACACACACAAAAGGCAGTTATAGGAGTATTTAATAAATAAACAAGAAGATAAGGGAGGGGCTGGCCTCAGGGGCAGAGCAACGTTCAGAGCCGGCGGTGGCCATCGTCCAGGATCAGCCGGTGGGCTAAATAAGATGTGGGCCTTGGTAAAACTGTGAACCAGTCATGATTACCACGAAATCCAATTACAGACCCAGAAAGCCCCAAAACCCACTGAAATCTGAAGCCATCGCAGGTATAACCCCAATTTTTCCAGTTCGAAAATCAACAAACTCAGAAGGTTCCTCAGTCATGGCGTTTTGTTCAAGATCTGAAAGCTGTGAATGATGCAGTCGTCTCACAAGGTTAAAATGTACCAAATTAATACACAATTATATCTCAGATCCCATCAGACTGTGTGTGGTTTTTGGGTCTTGCAAACACATTTTTTAACATTCCATTCAATGAGAACAGTCAGCCCTGGTTTGCTTTCTTATTTGACAGGCGGCAGTACACTTTTACAGGACTCTGGCAAGGTTTTTGTGACTCACATACTATCTACAATCAGATTTTAAAGGACAGTTTGGACTCGCTGACTCTGAGCTTTCGTCTGAGAAGCAATAAGACAGTCATCAACATACTGTTGTAAAACAGAGCCATCAGTCAATGTGAAAAAGACACAATAGCTTTTCTGTGTCATCTATCTGATGAAGGCCACAAAGCAAGTAAAGTTTTTGGGTCACATAATTTCAGGAAATGGTAAAGTATTAGCCACTTGCGGAACAGAAGCAAATCATGAAATGACAACTGATGTCATTTTTAGGCATGTGCTCATATTGCAGACAATTCATTTCAAACTATGCTGAAATGGAAGCTCCACTTTCTGCAATTGCACAAGTGAAAGGCCTGAATGCACACAGCCCAGTAACTTGGACTCCACAAGCTGAATTGGCTTTTACAAATTTGAAGGTGGCCTTACAAACCACTCCCACTTTGGTTTATTTTGATTAGGAATTCTCATTTACTCGGACTGTTGATGAAAAGGGAGGTTTCATGACTTCTGTTCTGCTCCAATCCCATGGGTCTGGGCTCAGACCTGTGGCTTATTTTTCTTGCAAATTGGATCCTGTGGCAGCAGGCCTACCCAGATGCTTGCGTGCTGTTGCAGTGGTTGATACAGCTTTTGTAGCATCTCACATTATTGTGGGATTTTCTGACTTAACCTTGCTTGTTCCTCATGCCGTTTCAAAGCTACTGCTAGAGCAATCCCCCCCCACATCTTTCTGATGCCCGGTGGAATACAGCGCCACACTACTTAGAAGCCAAATGTTACTGTCAAATGATGCACTGTTCTTAACCCTGCCTCAATTCTTCCTACAGAACAGAATGGCACTCCACACAACTGTTGTGCTGCTAATCAAACCTGTTCACCTGGGCCAGATTTAACAGACATTCCTATATCCAATCCAGATCTTGAGATATTTGTGGATGGTTCAGCCTCCAGGAGTTCAGACACAGGTAAAAACATGGTGAAATATGCTTTGGTCGACTCCCATGGCACACTTAAATCATCGCCATTACCAAGTCACCTTTCAGTTCAGGCAGCTGAATGTATTGCATTAACTGAAGAATGTAGACTCGCTGAGGGAAACTCTATTAACATCTACACTGATAGTAGACATGCATTTGGTGTATTGCATGGTTTTGGAGCACTATGGAAACACAGCAGTTTCCTGACATCGAGTGGCAAGCCCATACATCACCATGGCCTAAAAGCCGTATGGAAATCGGCAGGCTGCAGCATCACCGATGGAATTTGGCATGGGCCCAACAAAAAACATGTCTTCTATGACACACATTTTGCTAAATTGTCACATGGATTGGATGGGGTATAACACCAAGTCTGACATCACACTGGTTTACTAAAAAGTTTACAATTTTTGCACAAAGATTTTGTGAAAGATGCGTCCTCTGTGCCACAAACAATGTAGGTCATGGTCTACCAACACATCCGAGTGCCCATCCACCGTGTGATGGACCTTTTCAACACATTCAAATAGACTTAATTAAACTAACACCAAACAAATAAATAGCTTAAAGCTAAAAAATATTGTTTAGTCAGAGTGGAAATGTGGTCCAAGTGGATGGAAGCATTCCCAACAGCGAAACAAGATGCAGGAGCCTTAATTAAGGCCCTGATGAAGGAAATCATTCCATGGTGGGGTATACCTATAGGATAGGATCCAACGACGGCCCACCTTCGTGAACAAAGCACTTCAGTCCCTTTCAGAATTTGTGGGTTTTGATCTGAAACAGCATTGTGCTTACCATCCATCCAGTAGGAAAGCAGTTGAGCGAGTGAATGGAATGCTAAAAAACAAATTGGCAAAATGTTGTGAGGAAACTGATCGAGCATGGGTAAAAGCGCTGCCCTTTTGAAATTTTGCAGCCCATTTGAGCCCTTTTGAAATTTTGTTTGGAAGACCTTCCAATATGGGAATAGGGGGCTAAAAAACATCCTCAGAGATGACTATGTATAGATGAATCTCTATACTCTCTGATGTTTACAGGCAGGTGAAGGCACTCCCTGAACCAAAAGTCAGTCCATTGCATCCCATCATACCATGACATTAGGTGGTGGTGAAGGACTTCAGGAGAAAAAACTGGAAAGCCAAAAGGTGGCTGTGAGGGTTCCTGTGGCACCGGCTCAGAGACACACTGTTCCTCTAGGTTGCAGGAGTTACAGAGTGCCAAAAACCAGAGCACTAAATAACAAACCCAGTAATTAGGGAGTTAATTAGAAGCTAAGAGGTGTGTTTTGTTTTTTTTTACTCCAGCGTGCGCTCGTGTTCGAACAGCAAGCATCTCATTTTTCCTCCGAGAGAGATAAGGTGGCATTTATGGTCTCTCTGCTGTATGGGAGGGTCCATGACTGGTGCATCATGTTCCCAGAGTGCTGTTGCCCAGAGTGTTCCACGGAGTGGTTGTTCAGCCAGGCACTGAAGGAGACCTTTTACCAACCTGCGGGGGCAGTGATGCGGGGTTGTGGCTGCTGGAGTTGACGCAGAGTAAGCGCTCCGTTGCTGACTTCGTGATTGATTTCCAGACTCTGGCAGCCGAGTGTGGATGGGACGAACAGTCTTTGCTTGCCATATTCCATTGTGGGCTCAGCGAGATGGTCAAGGACGAACTAGCCATGCGGGACACGCCTACTTCCCTTAAGGCCTTTTACCAACGTGCCACCTGTATCGATACACATCTTCTCCAATGGGCCAGAGAACGAGCAACACACCCCTCCTTCAATAAGCCCTGGGTGGCCCCCAAGCCGGACAAGGTCAATACCAATGACCAAGATCCTCAGCCCATGCAGTTAGGTTGTCATGACAGGAAGACGACAGCGCACCCTAATCCAGTCCCTGCTCATAGCTTATTTCTCTCTGCCCTTCTTCACTGGGGATCTGGCACCTGCAGTATCAAGGTATGCATTGTTTCAGGGGCAGTGGAGAGTTTTGTGGACCAGTCCCTTTTTCATCGCTTAGGTATTAAAACCGAGTGTCTACTGGCTCCTATCCCTGTGTACGCAGTCGATGGCAGGGCTGTAGTGGGCGGTCCGGTAACACTCAAGACCCAGGCTATCACACTTCGGCTGGGCCATCAGGAGGAGCGGATTACATTTCTGGTCACCCAAATCCCCCACATCCAGGTGGTCCTGGGCTTTTCGTAGCTCAAGAGGCATAACCCTCAGATTGATGGGAGACGGGGTCTGTTTGCACCTTGAGAACACGGTGCAAGGAAGCCTGTTTGATACAAGTTGGTAGTAGGCTGGCTCCAGACTTGACAGATATTCCGTTGGTCTATCACGACTTTGGATAGGTTTTCAGCAAGTCCCGATCAAAGAACTTGCCTCCCCACCTGTGAGGGGAATTTTTATTCTGCAATATAAATTTCTATTCTTCAGGTTTTATTCTTTTTACCTTACTAGGTTTAAGGCCTGCATTC